>CM014271.1:22436908-22479763 GCA_004135705.1 Alloteropsis semialata
CTGTCTTTACTGGCGCCCGGACCAGACTACCCCACGAGACCGGCACTCGATCACAAAGCGAAAATTGCAGTAAAATTTCACTATCAGTACTGAGAACACATTTTTTTTGGATGATTGAGTCTTTAGGGTGCTTGTTTAAGGTTTTATAAAATGCCTCATGGTGTTTATTGAGGCCCAGGCCCAGCTATGCCGATTGGTTCGCCTTTGTAATACCGAGCTTGGGACTGGGAGGTTGACAGAAAGAAAGTCAGGGTCGCACAGTGCAACAAATGCGGCGATTACCAAACAGTAAAAAACTGTAGAAGTTACTGCACGCCGAGCTCTTTTTCTTTAACCATAGCTGCATCATATCATAGTGAAACGACGTGCTTTCTGGGTGTGGGTGAGTGATTACATAATTGCAAGTCGCAACGTCTGATCTGATACCTAATAACATGCAGCGTTTTTTGCTCTTCCTTCGTCCAATCTTATCGATAAAGCTTTTGCGTGTTCTGAGAAAACAAAGCGAAAAGTCGTAGGGAGTACATGGCTACACTGGATTGGTGTGCTGGGATACAAGGCTCCAAAAGCCATCATAGCCAACTATTCGGAAAGGAGAAGGCCATTTCGTTTTTTTAGGGGGAGGGAGGTCACATGGTGAGCCCTCTGCCTCCCTGCCTTTTTCCTTTTCTTTTTTCCGATGGTAATCATGCTCTTGGGTTTTCCCTTGTGATTTGACGACACAGCCCAATACTTTAAAGAGTGTTTTTCTCTCTTTAATTATTGTTTATCGAGACATCGAGGGAAACATTTCCATCTAACCTGGTTTTTTTTATTTCTCTGAAACTGACATGCCACTTGGCTCCATCTACACCAATATTGTGCCAAGTACAAGAGCCGAGTGTGCACTGGTATTTGTCAATTTCAATAAGCATATGTTCCCAACAAACAAAGACCTCTGCCTAACAAGAGAAAATGCTCCAGTACCTAATTATTATGTGCATTCCCTCTGGACACGAACCTTTTTCTCTCAACAAGAAAAGAACAAGCTCAAAAACAGGAGAAATAGTCAATACATGTGGCCAGATTTTCTCCAGCTTTTCCCAGTTCTCCAACCAATAATTGGCTATACACGTTTGGAGCCTCAGAGACCACACACCTATCAGTTCACTGTCGCCTCTCCCTCAGGCTGTTAAAATAACACAAAAGATTCCATCATCCAAAGCAGATATTTCCTCGGGAAATTGTGGCTGCATTTCGTTCTTATCTTTCTCTTTCTCCCTCTGTGTCAGTCGCACGCATGCGTCGATCGAGGTATGGAAATTGCGAGGGTTACTTTTTGACATAGATTTCTTTCTCCCTCGAGGATAAGCTTGCACGCACTAGTACAAAAAAGAGAGGGAGGAGTCTGAACGTGAAGGTACACGAGAATAGACGGCTCGGTTTGAATAGAGAGAAAAGGAGAAAAAGATGGCGTGCCATCAGGAAACAGGTAGCTGGTAACAGTGCTCTTTGTTTGTGTTATTGTAGGGAAAAAAAGAGAAGGTGGTCGTCGATAGGTGCACGCAAGCATCACAGTATGCAAGTGTCGCACGCCTTCCACAAACCAAACCGATTTTTAGTACTGTAAATTTATGCAATATTCTATAAGTTAAATCAGTCTAAATGTTGATACTTACTCTAGTATAAATAATAAAAACACAGCCTCCACTATGTGCGCCTATGATCAGAATTTTCCATTAGTTCGATGAAGCATAATTAGTTACCAAAAATATAATTCTGAAGACAATATCCACATATATTTATCTTTAAACTAGATATTTCGAATTTATTTGTCGGGTCTCGTCAAAAATCAAGTACTACTTCTTCAAGGCGGAACGGCCACTTCGGACACGATAGGTACGTGGCATACGTCCATAGTATTGTACTTGCAGTTCGCAAACGTGATTGTTCTGGAAGCGTTTGTACGCCGGGAGCTGCGGCGGCCAGCGACAGAGGTATACGTAGCTGTTTCGTATATTCCCCTTTCACCTCACCGGAAAGTTCAGTATATTCCTGCCCGTTCCAGAGATGGGTGCCACGTACGTGCAGGATGCAGTCAATAATTTCGTCTTTTTTCTCCCACCCCTTTCCGCCCCAAGTTTAAATCAATCGGTTATCTTTTCTCCTTTTTGGCATGATGATGCAGCACATGATGCAATTTGTACCATGCTACTGGCGAAGGTGTTTCCCAGCTGAACTAGCTGGTAGCTGCTGGCATGAACTCCGTGAATTTCTTAACAAAATGTAGTACTAGTATAATCTGATAGTTCTTTCCCTGCATATCACTACGCATATATGTATAAATACATACATCTGGGAACCGAACAAGTTAACGAAAGGGCCGTGATATCACATCATACGAAATATAATCCAATTTTTTTATCTTATTTTTTGTGAAGGAAAAGAATTCCGATTGCAATTTCAAGGGTTTATACCCCAAGCTATTCCATATCGCCAGCTGCATATCTTGGACTTGCCCCTCCATTTCTTTGGCATTCTTCCGAATTTAATAAGGCACCGCCACAAATTAGCGCGTCAAGACGGCAAAATAAGCCGCATGCTACGTCACAAAAATACGAGCAGAAGGTGGTGAGATTAAAGAAGCCAAAGGCAGAGGGCGATGAGGACGATGCAAGCGACACGTGCTGGACAAGTTATGTTAAAAAGAGAAGTGGCCCGTGGCGGTGTAACGATAAGCGAAGCGAAAAAGTTTATTCGATTTGCAGGCTAATTCTTGGCATGCACCTCAACTCAAACGCCCAAGCCTAGGGTATCATTTTCACTTCCCCGTTCTAAAATAATTTCCTCCAAAGTGACGGCAATTATTTGGGAGGACCACACGTAAATGGAAGAAATTCATGCAAAACCTATGCTTGCTTCCAGGGGAAAAAAAGGGACAAGAAAAGAGGCTCAAATTTTTGATGTGGGACCCGCGCGTTGTTCTAGTACTGTTGGTGTCAAAATCGTTTGGAATAAAAATGGTGTTTGCCAAGACGTCGTGTCCGGTTTCGATTCCGTTTCTGCTCCAAATCCGGTCTTCCTGACGGGGTCCAGTGGTTCTGGTGCCGACTTTTTGATGTTTTGTGTCACCTAACAGAAAACAAAAGGCCTCCCCCGGCAGCAGAATTTCCTGGTACAGAGTACCAGATCCCGTAAAATCTGTGAATTAATTAGGCCTTGTTTAGTTGGAGAATTTTTTAAATTTTTTTGAGTCCGCAATTTTAAACTCAAGATTAGGAGAACCAAACATGATCTAATTATAAAACTAATTACACGGATGAACGGGAAATCGCGAGACGAATCTATTAAGTCTAATTAATCCGTCATTAGAGATTGTTTACTGTAGCACGACGTTGTCTAATCATGGCCTAATTAGGCTCATTAGATTCGTCTCGCGAAGTTACCGGGGTTTATGGAATGGGTTTTGTCATTAACACACGTTTACTACTTCATACATGTAAGATTCCCTTTAATGAATAGTAAAGTTTGAAGTTTACGGTGGGAACTAAACATGGCCTAATTCATCATCTAGCATGTAACTAGGGCTAATTAGTGCTGCAATAAATTGAAGAGTTGGCCATGCTGCGAGAGACATTATGATGAGAGAGAATTTGATAATATAGCTCTAGAAACATCACATTACATGGCTTTTTAGGTGATCTAGAATTTATATATTTCAAATGCAAAACCACATGTCAAACAGGTCTCGGTTTTCGGCAACAGAAAAATATAGGCTCAAATTAAACAATAATCGCAAACAATAAAATATGTTTAAGGACTTAAAAACCCTGAATTTCCTAATCCCATGCACTACAGAAATGTGTGTAAAAAAGGATCAAGTTACTTTTCTTTCAAGAAATGATATCAATTCAGTCTGCTTGAGAAATTCAAATTCCCAACGGCATGAGCTCGAGACTAGGGTCAAAACAAAACATGCTCATTTGTTTTTGGGTTTTGCGTGCCAGTTGTCATGTGGTTGGAAATGGTCATGGCTAGGTCCATGTGCACAGTGTAAAACCAGACAGAGGAAAAGAAAAGAAATGGAGAAGCAGATAAAGCCAAAAGCATAGGAGGCCACAAAGTAAATAAAATAAGCGTTGGGGGTCAAATAAGGTAGACCCCTTACCAATGCAATCCTGACGTGCTTCACTTACCCGCCTGTTTTTTTTTATTTCCCGATTAAAAACCCTTTTCTTTTCCCAAAAGATTACGTGCGAAGAGGGGAGGTGCGAAAAGGAAAAGAAGAGAAAAAAAAAAGAAGAAAATGGGGGTAGAAGAAGGCTGTGTGATGTGAGGGGAAATTACGTAGGACATAAGCCAAATCCATTGATTTCTCTGAGCTGCTTGAGTGGTGTTCGAGGACTCTAGAGCTCCGCCGGGTTAACCTGCCAGTGTGCAAAGCTTGCTTCTTGCCTTTTCATGGCTATTTTCTTGTCTTTTCCCTCTATTTTTTTTCCAGTGCTATCCTAATTTCTGGAGATTTCTTGCAAGAATTCTCTTCTTCGTTTCTCAGGCTGGGGATCTCTAATTTCTCTGCTTTGTTCGCCAAATCCTGACCATAGCAAATTTTTTTCTATTTTTTTGGTGCTTTGCCCCTTCTTCCTCCCATTTTCGTTTTCCATTTCCCCCTCGTTTGCCCGCCATTCCAAGCTGCCACCACCCACCACCGTGAAACCTGTGCTGCTCTGTTCGTCCTCGAAAATTTCAGCTCTGAGCAGCTGGGGGTTTGTGGGTTTTGCAGCTCCTAGCCCACTCCGCCGCTCGTGAGATTAGCTCCTTGCAGCCTTTGGAGCAAGAAATCGTTGGAGAGAGCTGTTGATTCGTAGCTCCGCTCCCGCTCACTTGCTCAGTGTGGAATGATGGAGGTGAGGCCGTCTTCGGAGCAGGGGGTGATGCCAGGAAGGGAGCCGTTCGGGCTGCCGAAAAGCCCGCCGACGCCGCCGTCCTCCGGGGCGCCGCAGAGCCTGCGCATGGCGTTCACGACGGACGGCACCCCCGTCTTCGCTCCGGTGAGCTCAGCGCCGCCGGCGACGGCGACGTACCAGCCCTTGGGCAACCCGGCTGCTCCGAGCTTGCCTGGCGCAGGAGGCAATGGCGGAGCGACGGTGCACCCGGGTGCCGCGGGTGAGCCAGTGGCCAAGAAGAAGCGTGGTCGGCCAAGGAAGTACGGCCCCGACGGCTCCATGTCGCTGGCATTGGTGCCCGCGCCCATGGCTGCGGCGCCGGGGTCGGCGGCTCCCGGCGGCTCCGGGCCTTTCTCGCCTGAAGGCGCCAAGACGCCGAACACCGTGCCGTCAGCGTCGCCGGACGGCGCCAAGAAGCGGGGCCGGCCGAAGGGCTCCACCAACAAGAAGCACGTGCCCGCTCTTGGTAATATTGGTATATCCTCATCCGAAACTACGCTTTTTTTAAGGCTTTCTTATTTTATGAAGCTCTAGAACTGGGAGGGAAAATCTTGATCTTCTTTCTTGTAATTTCTTTTTTTGTTACAAATTGTAAAACAAATGCCCGGAGTCTGGACTTGCTCAGAATTGGTTGGCTTTTGCATAGATCTGAGATGATGGCCTGGAGTGGTGTCAGGAAATCAGTACTTTTCAACCCTTCTTTTAAAAAGCTACCTCTTCTTCTTCTTCTTCTTTTTTTGCATGTAAGATAGTCCATTTCAATTGAATCATCCTGGGATTTCTGGAATGTTTAGCTAAGGATGCTTAATGTTTGGTTATCACATTGTTGGAGTATGCAATATCTGTTAAACTGAACTTTTAAAACTGCAGGCTTTGTCCTATAATAGTAAAAACTGATGTTTCATAATGTCTAGGGCTTCACTGATCTAAAAAAAATGTCTAGCGCTTCATTGTACATATGTTAGATTTGGACACATAATGTTTGATGCAACTATGTTTTACAGGATCAGCAGGGGCTGGTTTTACACCTCATGTTATTTTCGTCAAAACCGGCGAGGTATAGCTAATCCTCAGTCTCTGATATCCTGGGTTATTATCATATATCAGCTATCCAGCTCACTTTGGAGGCTCCACTGATGTTTTTTTTGGCTGTGTCTTATTCAGTTTAGTTTTTTTAAGTTAGGTTTAACATTATTAGTAAAGATACCATCTTTCTGAATCACCTATCCTCAATGGAAATGGAAACTCCTACTTTGCATTAAGCTATTAGCCGTAGTGAATTAGTGATGCCTTTACCATCTTTCTGCCTTTTGGTTGTTATTCTGAGCAATTACTAAAGCAGGACTTATGATATTCTAGAACACTCAGTATGTGAGGAAAATCTAGTCATATGCCCGTCATTTACATTTCCAGAGCTTCTGGTAGCAGAATGCAAAGTCTCTCATGTAACCTGGTATCAAGGCTTAACTCCATATTACCGACCTAGTTTCCAGCTTCTGCTTATTATCAGTTGTATTGGCATCTGTCTGTTATTTCCCTCTCAAGTCTCAAAGTACCAGCATTCAGGATGGTTAGATTGCATGTAGATGTGAGGATACTGTTGCATATGTTTGTAAGCAGAGGTTCACCATCGAGAATGGCTAAACGCCTCAAACTTTTGCTTTCCAGGACGTATCAGCAAAGATCATGTCGTTCTCACAGCACGGGACGCGCGCGGTCTGCATCCTTTCAGCAAATGGCGCCATATCAAATGTGACGCTTCGGCAGTCTGCTACCTCTGGTGGAACAGTGACATACGAGGTTTGTAGTTTTACTGGCAGAACTCACCGACAATTAGAACAAGAACTTTCTTTACGTGGTGACATAATGCGATCAGAGATGCAACGGAGCTTGCCGAAGAATTGTGGGTGATGACGAAATCTTTGTTCTCTGCACAGGGCCGGTTCGAGATACTGTCCCTGTCCGGGTCGTTTCTCCTGTCAGAGAACGGCGGCCATCGCAGTCGAACTGGTGGGCTAAGCGTTTCGCTAGCAGGCCCTGATGGCCGTGTCCTGGGTGGTAGTGTTGCCGGACTCCTGACAGCTGCTTCGCCAGTACAGGTCCGTTTCGTTGCCTTTCTCATTCATCCAAAGATTAGATTCCGGTTCACCTCTGTTGTTCTCTCTGGCGAAAAACTGCTGAAATATGCAGCCTCCTGATTTCATTCAGTATGAGCATTTACATAGCGCTGGCCAACTGCATATTGTTGTTTTTATCCAATTGCACAGTGATCACACCATTGTTGTTTTACAGATTGTAGCGGGGAGCTTCAACACCGACGCAAAGAAGGAGCCGCAGAAGCAAAAGCGGCAGCAGCAGCTTGCTCCGTCACCGTCAGACCCATCACCGGCGCCATTAAAGGCCGCGCCGGCGGGGCCGAGCAGCCCGCCGTCCAGAGGCACGACGAGCCTGAGCGAGTCATCCGGTGGGCCCCCGAGCCCGCCGCACGGAGGGGCCAGCGCCGGCGGCAGCAGCCATGGGCAGCAGCAGCAGTCAGGGGGCTTCTCCGGGCTGTCCTGGAAATGACCTCAGACACCGTCTGACCGTGGCAGAAAGAACTGGCAGATCGAAGAATGTTTCAGCGGTTGTGGAAGCCTGATTATGCAGTGTGATGCGTGAAGCACTGACTGAAGCTCACTCACTCAGGAAGAAGAAGAAGCAGTAGCTTGTAGGTGGTGTCAGACTCTGTAGCTCGTCCTGTAGGTGTTGATCGTGCAGTGTAATGTGATTGCTTATTGTCGACTGTGACTGTCTAGATGCCGTTGTACTGAATCTGTGCCGTGATGCTATGCAGCTTATTGGAAGCCCATTGCTGTTTCTATGCTGCGTTTTGACGTGGCGCAAGCGATTCCTTTCCCCTTGCTGAAGAACCAAGCATATCTGATCTTAAATGGTTTGTGCGTAAGACTGGATAATCCTAGTAGGATGACTCCGAATCTGAAACCTTTTTCTCAAATATTTTCTGATAATCATGTGCTGCTCTGCAAAGACCACAGTATTCTGCTTAGCTTCTTTGGCATTGGGATCTTGTGCTCTACGGCTTTGGCTTTCGAGGACTTAAGTATTACCGTACGTCGCCATATCGATATATGCTGGGTAGGACGCCTATGGTTTCCTCCTAGAATACGTGTTCCAAACGAGGAGACGTAAACGTGCTGTCTCGACTCGCTGTCGCTGGGCCCTGGTCTCTTCCCTTCCACACGGACGCAGAGGCGAAAGCGCCGAACGGCCAAGGAAAGTGAACCAGCGGCCCACGAAACTCCGGCGCCCACCTCGCCACCTCGGAACCCTAGCCGCCCCGCCCGCCCGCCCGCCCGCCAGCCCGCCCATGGAGATCGCCGGCGACAGGCGCCGATAGCGAGACGCAAGGGAGTACGTGCCGTGACCTTGTGAGTCGCTTCACCTGAGGAGGAGAGGGGAAGAAGAGGGGGGGACAGGCCAGCGGGGCGCGATGTCGGTGCGGATCAAGGCGGTGGTGGACCGGTTCGTGAAGGAGCTGCAGGAGGCGCTGGACGCGGACATCCAGGACCGCATCATGAAGGAGCGCGAGATGCAGAGCTACATCGAGGAGCGCGAGCGCGAGGTCGCCGAGCGGGAGGCCGCGTGGAAGGCCGAGCTCTCCCGCCGCGAGGTAATCACCTCACCAATTTGCGCTCCCGGCTTAGCGTTGAAACCTGAAACAACCCCGTGCGCGTAGCGGTGTTGATGGATTGGATTGGTTGATGCTGGGTGTTGCCAATTGCCCAATTTTTACGCATTCCCATCTCTCATGAGTGCTCGTAATCCTCATTAGTCTCGCGATGTTTCAATTGCAATTCAAAAGCTGATGAGCCATTGAAGTGAGGTAGTTTGGGTTGATGATGCAGGTTTATCAGTAATCACTACTCGTTGGGATTGGGGAACTGCTTTTCCTTTCCTCATGATATCTTGGGTTTCAGTTTTTTTAGAACACTTGTGGGTTTCAGCCTCATTGTCCTACAGTTTTTAGTCATTAATCATTGCTTATTAAATACGGTTGTAATAGCTCTCACATAGTAGTTGAAATCAACTCCAAAATCACCAAAATTGGGTGCGCTTGTGAGATTTAGGGTTGGGGTGGTCAGTTCAGGATTCACTTACCCCCAATCTAAGAATTAGCTGTGCAGCAGGAGCCCACCGGTGCATTGTGGTGGTGTCGGCGGCATGATGCTGACATCAGCCCTGGATTTAGCAAGAGCTGCAGTGGTGATCGATGTCAGAAAGGGCAAGGAATAGTATTTGGAAGGCATCAGTTGGAGCCTTTAGCAATGAGGACATATGACTTTGCAAGGCTTGGAATTGAGGAGAGGACTTGAGGAGCGCATTGAGTGGAGATCCGGTGAAATGCCCATGTGAGGTGGAGGTGACACCCCGGAGAGAGGTGTGCAGTGGGCTGGTCAGTGCTTGGGGTTAAGAGTCTATATGATGGGGGAGGAGATCAAACAACTAGGCTAGGTGTAGAATCAAAGACCACAAGTTTAGATGATTTCGAGGTAATACATCTGATTTAGAGATATGCACATCCATAAGGGCATCCCCAACCCATAGTTTCTATGGGTAGTTTCCATGCTTCCACGTCAGCGAGACGCTCCTATAGAAACTGCATCCCCCAACCCTTGATTTCTTTGAGTGGGACCCACTGCATCCTATGTCCTTCTCTCCTACCGCTTTCTCCATTTCTTCTCTGTCGGCCGGCGGTGAGACCACATGTGCAGGCGCACAACAAGCTCGCTGCAAGCTGCAGCGCCGCACGGGCAGGCAGCAGCAGCGGGAGGGCGGCACGATTTGCGCGGCTGGCTAGCGGCGAGCCGGCGATGCCCCGGCAGGAGCGGGGCCACGAGCTATAGCAGATCAAGCAAAGTCACCAAATTGCTTTCTTCTTCTCTGATTTTTCTTTCCTGCGAAGGCATGAAGCAGCAGCTCTCTCGTCTGCTCAAAACAGTCCACCTCCTTGCCGCATTCATCAAATCTAGCAGCTTGACAAGCTTCAAGATCACGAATCAGAGCTCTTTTTCCTTGCAACGCCACACAAAAATCACACCAATTTAGTCTCCAAATCGTTGTGGCCGACGGTGAGGCTTCTTGCCATCTCGCGGGCCAGCGGCTATGGGGCACATGTGCGGCCGGGCAGCAGCCACCAGCATGCGCGGGAACCAGACAACGGGACTCGTGCAGGGCTGCAGGCTACTCCAGTGGCGAGTCCGTTCTGTTCACGAATTCGAGGGCACGGCGAGCTTCGGCGGCAAAGGGCACAACAAGCTAAGGTCGTCGTCAGGCAGGCCGGTGGCGACTGGGCACACGTAGGCTTGGGGCACGGCAGTGAAGCGGACACGGCCGACCAGCAGCGAGGCCCTCATGGGTAGGTGGCAGCGGGGCACCAACAAGATGCGGGCCATGGCGGTAAGCGCACGCGTACGGTGGCGGGCACATTCCACGGCGAGGTTTGGCTAGCCATGGCGCATCGTGATGTCCCGGCGGCCGCGTTGAAGGCGGCAGCAGGGAGCGGCCGCGCGGGCGGAGCAGCAATTGCGCGGGCCGCATGTAGATGGAAACGATCCGCCGTCCAACGCGAAAACCAGTCGTTTCTTAGCCCTTGGTTCACGAGCCGACATCGTTTCTCATCTGAGAAACGGTTTCTTCTCTTTTCTCCCTCTCTCCTCATTAAATCCACTGCCACATCACCCATTTTGCTTACATGGCAGTATATTAAATGCTATGGAAACTATCCTATGTGGAGGGTTGGGGATGCCCTAATCAGCTCACTCTTTATTTGAGTTAGCATTTTTCCGTTGCCTTTATTATCTTCTTTAACAATGATTAGCAGAATAAGATATGTTTTTTATATGTAGCATTTCTATCCGAGTATTTGGTCTAGCCAGTGATTCTAAGTCTTGACCTATTCCTTAAGTGTATGATAGGGAATGGGGGTTGAAACTGTCTTCCTTACTGTTCCAAGGTAATTTAGATATAATGAAGTTATTAATGGTGTGGCAACTAACTGTAGTGTGAACTGTTAGTCTGGTTCTCTTTTTGTCCACTTAGGAGCAAGTTGAGTTAAAGCACATGATGTTATTAATGTTGTGGCAACTAACAGTTATTTTATGCCTGATGTGAGCTGTTATTTGGTTCTCTATTGTCCAATTAGGAGTAAGTTGAGTTAAAGCACATGATGTTCCAATTTCTTTGAATTTTTTTCTTAGAGCAATATGTAAATTTGACCAGGAGCTTTCTGATGTTAATGAAGCATTTTGATACTGATTAGCGTAGTCTTATATTTGATATACAACCCATCAATATTAACTGTGATTTAGAGACCTGCAACATGACTTCTTTGGTTGCATTTCTAACAGGCAGAGATTGCACGGCAAGAGGCCAGGCTGAAGATGGAAAAGGAGAACCTGGAGAAGGAAAAGAGCGTCCTCATGGGAACCGCCTCCAGCCAAGACAACCAAGATGGAGCCCTTGAAATCACCGTCAGTGGCGAGAAGTACAGGTGCCTTCGTTTCTCCAAGGCAAAGAAATGAGAGGAGATGAACTAGCACCGAGGAGCTGTAGCTTGTGTGCTCAATAGTCAGCACTACTCAGTACTGGACTATGCATAGTCCCATAGCATTTTCTTAGCCGGATTTTTGATTCAAATTGGATTCTTTTTTCTTGTACAGGAACGCCCTGAAATGTGCCGAAACAGAGTAATGTATTTTACTGATGTTAAGACTGGCATTAAAAAAAAGGTGGGCAGCTAGAACAGCTGCAATGTGCAATGGCACCTAATGATGACTGAAGACTGCTGTTAGTTGATACGTTTACAGGTTATTTTCTTTCAAAAAAAATGTTTACAGGTTATTGCCCGCTAGACCAGCTCAGTACTGGCTCTAGAATAAGAGCTCGTCAGCTACTCTGCAGCGACCTAGTTGGTGTATCAGATTTCGTCGGCGTTGCCGCTGATTTGGACGCTAAGAAGCTGTCAATGGCTTTAGTACTCTCTGACGCCACCTTTAAACGTATCTGCCAACTTATAAACAGAAAGGAAAGTAGCCGTTCATAACAGCTGCTTTGGGGCTACTAATAAAGAATCAAACAAAGCTTATTGCAGCAACTGGCATTCGTAGTTCAGTTCACCAAACGCAATCAAACAGGCTGTGGTTTATCCCAGTTTATGCCCGTCTGAGAACAATGCCAATCATACCATCTGGGAAAACAAATCTTCTTTTTCCCCTCCAACAACGATCAGTGTGCAGGAAACAGAACACGATCCGTAGCGGTGGGTCCATTTGGCAGCTGGAGAACCAGGACAAGTTCGTCCTCCTGTCAGAGGGCCCCACCCCGTCCAGCTAGACCGAGAGGACGACGTTGTGCGATCCAACTCCACGGAGTGCCCGCCCTGAAAACCCCAAAACACCCCTGGGCCGGACCCTTAATCGCGGTGGGCATTACGGTCATTCGCCACGATTATAAAGCCCCTTGCGAACCGCGATCATCATCGAACCAAAGTCTTCACTCTTCAACGACGTCGGCGTGCGCACGTCACAAGGACGAAGCTGAGCCCCAGCTACCCCATTCGGCGATGCGGGTCATGCACTACCGGAGGTTGTCGTCGGAGCTCGAGGTGGGCGGCGGGGCCGCGCGCGCCGGCGCCGCGAGGGCGTGGTGGGCGGCGCTGAGACGGGCCGCCGCGGGGGTCGCCAGGCTTAGGCTGTACGCCGAGCGGCGGCGGCGGAGGCTGTGGGGCGGCAGGAGGGTGGCCTTGCCGCTGCGGGCGAAGGCGGCGGCGGCGGCGAGGTACGAGTACGACTCGGCCAGCTACGCGCGCAACTTCGATGACGGGACGTGGATGGCCGAGGAGGGCGTGTCCTGGCACGCGCGCTCGTTCGGCGCGTGCAGGATCGCCGCTGTCTAATGGTTCCACGACGAGAGCTTCCCTTTCGTCTTTGCTTCAGAGAATTAGCGACTGATTCTTTGTTAGACTTGATTGTTCGTTACATATTTGTTGTAGAATTGGTTATTTGTTAAATCTTTGTTGTGCAATTCATTTGTAGCGAGCTGGACATTTTGTTGTAGGCTGGTACATTGAATTCTTCATCGTGTGAGACACCTCAAGTGAAAAGAAAACGACAAAAACATAGATGAATGAGGTTTACGAAATTTCATCTTCATGGAAGTTTTACAAACACAATGGCGATTTTTCAGTGTGTGTGTCGATTAAAGGAATTTCAGACCGAAACCTCTATCTGGGCCTAGCCCAACCTTATGAAAGCGGGCCTGGTGATTTACCCAGCCCCTTTTCCGGAGACCAAAACCTCTGTCGATTGCAGCAGGCTAGCGACTCAAGGCCGGCCCAAATCGCAGCATTTTACTGTCCTGTCCCCGCGACAACTAAACGAGCTAAATCAGCGGTAATAAAAGTGAAAAAGAAAACAGCGAGGTAAAAGGAGAAAACAAACGGTCCGGCAAGCTCGAAACCCAATCCGATCCCGTTTCCACCTCCTCCACCATTTCAGTCAGTCCCCCTCTCCCTGACCTCCGCCCCAAATTAAATCCGGCCGCGGCCGCCGCCGTCTCCGCAGCCACCGTGATGGCGTAACCTCCGCCCCCAATTCCCTCGCCGCCGCACTTCAAATCCCCACATCCCCATCGCCGATTCGCGGAACGCCCAACCCGATCCCGAGCCCTAACCCTAGCCGCCCGCCATGAAGGCGTCGATCAAGTTCCGCGACGACGACCGGCCGCTGCTGCGCGCCAAGGTGCCGGTCGGCGTGCTGGGGCTGCCCTTCCTATCGGGCGTCGCGGCGGGGGGCGACGCCAAGGACCTCCGCTTCGACCTCTCCACGGCGTTCTCCTCCGGCCCGGCGCTCCGCCTCTCGTACCGCCCCAACGACACGCTCCAGCCCTTCGCGCTCTCCGTCCGCACGGGGCTGGGCCCGCTGGGGTCCCCGGCGCGCGCGCCCTTCGCGCTCGCCGCCGAGTTCAACCTCCTCTCCTCCAACGTGCCCGCCTTCTCGCTCCTCTTCAAGCCCCGGATCGGGGATTTCGGTCTCGCCAGCTCCGTCCGCTCCCCGCCGCCGCCGTCGCCGCCGCCGCCTGCGCCAGCCCAGGCGCCGCTGGCGATCAAGATGGCTGACCTCACCACCAACGGCGACGACCACGACCGCGACGCGCACGTGAACGGGTTCTCCTTCGCCGGGAACGGGCTCGCGGCGAACGTCGCGGGGAAGGGCGGAGGCGGGATGGGTGCGCTGCTGTCCGGGATGCAGCTCACCACCAGGAGCGTTCTGCCGCTGTGGAGCAAGGCGAGCCTGCGGTTCCAGTGGGGGCTGCGCGTGCCGCCGGAGCTCAAGGCCGCGCTCGCCGACGACGGGTACGGTCGCAAGGCTGGGAGCCTTGCCATCAGCAAGCTGCCGCTGCTAGTAATGAACAAGATCACCATTGAGCATGCGCCCAAGGTGCCTTCGCAGTCTGAAACGGACAAGAAGAGAAAGAAAGAGGCGCCACCAGCAGGTGAGGGAGAGGAATTCTCGTTGATGAAGAGGCAGTTGGAGGTGCTGAGTGCCGAGAGCACAATGCTGCGGCATGCTGTTGAGGGCCTGCGTGCTGAGATTGGGGCTGGCAAAGGCGAGGGTCGCAGGCTGGCAGCAGCACTTCCTCCTCCGCAACAGCCATTCGTGTCGAAACCGGATCGCCATAACCATGGCAATGGAAAGGAACTGGACAGTGGACCGAAACCGGCCTCGAATGAAGCAAGCGAGGAGTTGAAGAAGGCACTTGAGGCCCGCCGGAAGTGAAGAGCTTTCTGCTCTCGTAGGGCTTGCATGACATTGCAAGCTCTGCAATTTGACATGGCTGATGCCTGCCATGTTAAGTTTTGTGCTTAATAATAGACTGGTAAGGGCAGTTTACATCCCTGGCTGGAAGCATGTGAGGTTGCCATAGGTGATGTAAGAGCACTGCCACAATTTTATTTCCTTTTGCTTTTGTTAGGCAATCCTGTTATGTATAATGTCTTTCCTATTCTTAATGAATGATGATTAGGTTTTTCAACGGATCAGGTTGAACAATGTGGCATGCAGGCGTTAATCTGAGCAAATTTTGGGTTTTGCACAAGCATAATTGTGTGTTTGAATAAAGCGTTGATGTTCCTAAAGCTTGGCTGACAAAGTAGTGGGAATGTAAAATCTCCTGCAAAGTGGAACTGGGATATAATGGTCTGGCGTGCCTAATTCCTTGAAAACCTTGTTTCAGTGAAATCGTTATGAAAATCATGTGTTGTTTTCGTGCAATGAGAACAAAGATCCATGTTAGATTTGGCACAAACTTGTTCAAGTCGAAAATCGAGCAGATATCATCATACTAGTATGAACCTGATTCAGTCAAAACGATTTCATCTGCACTAAATCGATTCGGTCCCACACCGATTATAAAATTCAAACTAACTGGCATGCCCCACTCGCAACTCACCGGGATTTACCTTCAAGACCAAGCTTTCTCCGCTGTTTGCATCTTGGATGCTTTTGACTTCGCCTAGCTGCTTCAGTTTATGTTCAGTTTATGCGTAGTGCTTGACAAGCTACCGGATGTGCACGCACAAGCGCAGCTGACCACTGACCAGTGGCCAGGGGTAATATGGGTATTGCAGAGAAATATCAGCATGTGGGCCCCACCCTGAAAATTTCTCCGAGAAACACCCCTGGTGAACTCGGTAATTTTCTGCGAGTTCTAGGACGCGCGCTGGGCTCGGCTGCCTCTGGCTGCCATGACCACCCTGCCATCTTCTTTACCGATAAAAATCAACCCGGGGCCGAGGAGAAAAGCGACGGTGGAAAGCAACGGAGGAGGGCAAGACGCAGCGGGCTGAGACCACACCTCCACTAGAACCACCTCCTGACGGCGAGCCGAGCACGCAGGAAGGATGGCCGACGGGTCGGACGGTACCGACGTGTCGCCGGAATCGGAGGCGACGGCGACACCGGAGAAGGGCGGGGAGATCTGGGGCACGCTGGAGGAGCTCCTCCTGGCGTGCGCCGTGACCCGGCACGGCACGGCGAGCTGGGACTCGGTGGCCATGGAGGTTCAGACGCGGAGCCCCCTCGCCGCCCGGCCCGGCCTCACGCCGCACAGCTGCCGCCTCCACTTCCGCCACCTCCACCGCCGCTTCTCCACCGCCGGCAGCAGCGGCGGCGAGGAGGACGACGTCGTTGAGGACCCCGCCGCCTCCGCCGCCGAGGGGTGGGTGGACGAGCTCCGGCGGCTGCGCGTCGCCGAGCTCCGCCGCGACGTCGAGCGATGCGATCTCTCCATCGGGTATGGAATCCGGAGAAGGGGTAAAAAAGAAGGAAAATCCAAACAAGAAAAAACTATACCTTTTGAAAACCCTCGTCCCGTTCCCCTAGCCGTTTGATGGCGATCACTCGGCCGCGATTTATTTAATTGAAAAATAGTTTGAGTTTTTTTTTATTCGCGCAGGACGCTGCAGACGAAAGTGAAACGGCTCAGGGAGGAGCGGGAGCGGAGCGTCTCCGGCGAGGCGAAGCCGGACGAGGCGAGCGGCAACGACCGCCTCTCCGGCGAGGAGCCCGGGCGGTCGTGCAGGGAGTCCAACTCCACAGATCTGAAGCCCCCTAAACACCCCGGCCACCAGGGCGGCGGCGCCAAGGAGGAGGAGGTGGCGAAGCAGGAGGCCTCCGGCGAGTCGGCGGCCGCGTCCAAGGAGAGCAGCGACGTTCGGAGCTCGGCGAGCCTGTGCCGCCGCCGCCGCGTGACCGGCGGCGGGAAGGCCGAGGAGGAGGAGGAGGCCGCGTCCGTGCCCCGCCCGCCTCCCGCCCCGGCCCCTCCGCTTGCCGGGCTCCTCGACGCCGTCGCGGCCAAGCTCGGCTCCGTGCTGCAGCGGCTACACGAGCACGAAGGCGAGGTTGGTGCCCCCAATAATTACCCCCTTCTTCATCATCATCTTTTAACCCGCGGGAGGATGCTACCAAGGTTAAAAATTTTGGAGGGGTGAAATCGTAAAAGCTGCCGGTGAAAAATTGACTGGGTCCGGTGAGATGTCAGGCGTCGGGTCCCACACCCTTGATTAGCGGGTCTCCTGGATGTGGAAATCTTGGATAAGGGCCTTGTTGGGTTTTCTAGCATCTAGCATTGCTAGAAGAGAATCTTTTTTGCATGGAGTACTAAATAAAATCTATTTGCAAAACCTCTTTACGGATGAGCGTAACTTTTCGAGACGAATCTAATGAGCCTAATTAATCGATAATTGGCTACAGTGATGCTACAGTAACCATTCTCTAATCATGCGGTCAAAGGACTCGTTAGATTCTTCAGGGTTTCTAGTGCAGGGCTTCTGGAGTTAGTTTTGTAAAATACGTTTATTTAATATCTTTAATTAATGGTCAAAATTACGAACAGTATCTAGCGCTGGAAAACAAAACGGGGCAAGTTTGGGCGTGCATGTGGCATGCATGATGACCTGTGATTAGCTGCCCTAATCCGTGAGCTACCTGATTTTACATAGGCGAGGCGTGTTCGAGCAGGGCAGCCCTGCGCTTGCTTGCGAGTAGGACGATGGCTTCAGGTTTGTTGGGGTAGGTAGCTACAAATGGATGGGAAATTGGGAAGTTCCGGAGCAAACGCGCAAATTTTCCGGGGTTCCTAAAATAGCCAACCTGTTTTTAGAAATTTGGCATGAATTCTAGAAATTTGACGTCTAGCTACAGTTTGTATTTAGCAAGCAGATAATCTTTAGCAGAGTAGCCGTGAATTTACCATTCGTGTGAAATGAAGGGAGGAAAGTTGGCATCTTTCTGCTCGTTGCATTCTAGCACGGCCAAGTTGGGTGCAGCGTGGCAATCAATCATACATGGCTCGGTGCCTTGTAGCTAGACGATGCTCACAGATATTTTCTTCCATGTTCTTTTCTGTTTCCTCTCAATTTGGCCTTTTTGTTTACGTCCGAGTCAATTCCATCCACTTGCAGGAGGCCGCCGCGTACCGGGACACGATCAGGCGCCACGTGGACCTGGAGGCCGTGCGGCGGAGGATGGACACGTCGGCGGGCTCGCGCGCCGACGACGACGACCACTACCCCGCGCACGAGCTCTACCGCGACCTGCTTCTGCTCTGCACCAACGCCGTGGTCTTCTTCCCGCGCGGCGCCCCCGAGCACGCCGCGGCGGTAGAGGCCCGCGCGCTCGTCACCGGGCAGGCGTCGGCGGTGCTGCCCGAGCCGAAGCAGGAGCGCGTGGCTGCGCCGGCGCCAGCGGGCGCCGACATTGTTGGGCCCCTGATCGAGAAGGGAAAGCCGCTGATCGTGTGCCGCAAGCGGAGCTCGATCGCCAAGGCCGCGGTGGCCGCGAGGAAGGAGGAGAGCGCGGCGAAGGCGGAGGGTGAGGCAGCGGCGGTGGAGGAGGATGAAGAGAGCGAGGACGAGAAGAAGGCCGTGGCCGTGGCGACCAGGGATAAGGTGCGGGGGCTGAGGACGAAGAAGGGCCGCGGGGGCGCGGCCAGGAACCCGTCGGGTCTTGGGCTGAGGCCGGCGAAGAGGGCTGACGACACGTCCACGGATGGAGCGAAGAAGGGAGACAAGAAGGGCGCTGGCGGCGGCGCGGCGGCAGGAGGGCCGGCCAAGAAACGGAACGCTGTGGACTTCTTGAAGCGGCTGAACCAGTCGCCGTCAAGGAAGCGGGGGTCCCCGCTGGGGACGACGCGGAAGCGGTCGGCGGCGGAGCTGGAGAGCACCACCACCACCACCACCACCAGGAAGAGAGGCGCTGGCAGGAAGGAGGGCACGGGCCGCGGTGGCGGCTCGAGGAGGGGCGGCAGGGCTTTCGGGACGAAGAGAGGCGTCGGGCGGCCGGTGAAACGAGGCCCGGCTCCGGCCACGCCACCGCCGGCCAAGAGGGCCAAGACGACGACCGGTTCGGAGAAGTCGTCGGGAACTGGGAAGCGAAGGGGGAGAGGCAGGTAGGTTGACCATGACGGTAGAAGGATAGAAGCAGGGTAGTCTGTAGTCTGTTTGCAACGGGTGAAGCCATAGTTTCAGCTGTGTGTAAATCACGTAGTAGGATGTGGTAGGGACTAGGGAGCGAGAGCTTGACGTTGGTGTGGGGACTGACGGATCTTGTGTTTCTGGTTCTGCTTGAACTGATTGATGATAACTGTGAAGGGCTACAAACCTCCAACTCTATTGGTGTTATTTTTTTTTCCTCGACCGATCCTAGCAATCCTAGCAACGAATGACAGAAAAAATGCGCAGAAGACGAAAAAAATCGACAAAGAGTTGTCTGGCTTGAACAAATGAGACAACAGAACAATGCCGGCCAAATTTTACTTTTAAAAAAAACAATGCCGGCCAGATGCTATGCTTGTGTTTGTCGAAAACAAAGCGGCGAGAAAGAAACGAAAGAAAAATACTATGCAATGCTATGAGAAAGAAACGAAAGAAAAATGCTATGCAATGCTATGAGTATTTGCTAAAGACAATGCGGTGAGCGTGGATTGAACACGAGACCTCCGGTCTTCAGTCTGACGCTCTCCCAACTGCTCTTTGTTCTTCGGGTTGCATCCTGTGCAAAACACGTGAAACATTAAGCTATGTATAGCCTGTTACAAACACGTGAAACATTATCGTGCCACCCAGCACATATGAAAATGGCATTGACAAGTCCTTTCACACTAGAATACAGGAACAGGGTTTGCCTGTTCACTAAATCACAAAAACAAAATCCAATGTACATCTGAGACAGTTCGGAGGATATTACGCTAGGGTTAGACATCTTCAGGTGATTCATGTCAATGATCATTTCTAGAATATAAAGTTACTTCTAGTTTGTTACATTGGAAATACCACCCGCCATAGTCACCAGAACAGATGGCGCCCAGACAGTTCTTTCTTCAACGTTTCCAATTTCAGGCGCCAACTGGCAACTGTTTCCAATTAGCCCTTTTTCATGTCAGTTCCACCATCACATGATTTCTTTGCCCAGTGATTGGGGCAGGTGGTCCACAAAACATGTTAACCTTCCAATTCTAACAACACGCCTGAAACGCTAAGTAGCAATGCCATTCCCATCGCCAGCAGGACCCATTCGGGCTTCCACGGCCATATCTTCTGTTACACAAAAGCAGGAAAGTGAAATAGTTATCAGTAGTAAAACACCAGGTACAATGCTTCATTGCTTTCCTGATACCCAAAAGTAATCGGTATCTAGGAAGGCTTATAGATTCCATTTTAAAACCACAATATATCATGGTAAGTTCATCCAAGGACCTATTTTCTACTATACACCATTCTCAAATGCTACACCATTCTGGGCAATATTATCTGCCCCTGGATATTATCATTACTCCTAAAGTGCACTCTAGAACCGACCAGGAACTTACCACTTTCGCTATCCGATGCTTCATCGAGTCTGGCAATTGCATCCAGTAGTGACTGCTCTTGATCCTAAAAGGACAATTGTTTGGATTCACTTATCTTGATTAAACGGATAGAAATGGTCATAACTAGGCTTTGCCATTCACAAAAATATTTTGTAAAGGGAACAGAAGAGCAAACTCACTTTCAGCAGTTTCCTCGCCTTTTCAATTTCACGGATATTTGGATTAGACAATACCCTCTCCACCTATAATTGGGAACATACAACCGTGAGACAAAATTATTTCAGATTACCTTCTGGCATCTGACTTCTCGAGTAAAATATACCTCTGTCACAACATTTTCAGTGTTTGGAATGTCAATGTCATCGAAATTCCTATTGATGCCATTTTGAGATGGTGTGTAGTCCTTTATAGTCTCATTTATCGATAACCTGCCTCTCCCCCGGATCGGACCTGCCATAGCACCATTGTTTCCTGGGTGCCTCCTCAACATAGGGCCAGATGGGCCCCAACCATCTCGACTTGAAAGATGTCCGTCAAATTCCCATCTTATATCTTCAGGTGGCATCTGTGAAAGGAGTGTCAACTAATCATCAATGGAATAATTAATAGCAAGGTGGCAATCAGCCAGACTAATTCAACAAGACAATTTTAATTCACTTACACACCAAGCATGTCATTCGACAAATGTCCATATACACTAGATCATATGAGCCGTAGATTTCAGCTCTAGTAGATCAATAAACGTATTAATATTAGGGTATGTTACCAAAGCAAAAGCAAAAGCAAAAAAAAAAGGTGGCAAGAGAACTGCTACAACGAAAATCCTTTACCCATTACGTTTCAGCCTTATTGGGGTACATGAGCAGACAGTAACTAGTTGGCACCAATCAACAGACAGTATCACAGGCACATACAGAAAATCAACTATTCATGGCCAAGCGTCTAAAATATTAGCTATGGATTGAAAGCATAACCCAAAAAAAAAAAGAAACACTTCAATGGTAACTAACGCTGAAGGCACAGCCATTACACAGGGAAAGGGGGAGAAAAGGGATAAAGGAAAACAATACAAGCATTACAGGCAAACAGTGCTTACATCACAAAGCCTGACCATTTCCCAAGTCTCAGCTTGTGTGCCAATATCATAGACGAGTGCGTGTTCACCCTAAAAGGGGTCATGAAAGAAGGTTACTAGACACTGATGCATATCCGCATCACAGGAGCAAATAGTAGCGAAATTTGAAACCAACCGTCATGGGGTTATACTGGGTTATGGTGGCCTCATAGAAGTTGTTGTCGTCTGGCCACCTTGTATAAACTTTGTGATTTATTAAGAAGTTGTTGTCGTCTGGCCACCTTGTATAAACTTTGTGATTTATTAATGAACTTGGATCCGCGGATGGCAGTGCCAATGCCATTGGCTGTACAAGTCAAGAAACCATCATAAAATTGCTCTCAGCAAGCGATAAATATTATGCATATTTTCTGAACATACCGTCTTTGGCTTCTTGCCTCTTGCTGATAATGGGCCCCATTTTGCAGATGGAACTGAGTGGGAAGGCATCACAGGGGACTGGAGGCCTGTAGATTGCAAAGGAATCGAATGAGATGTCCTTTGCCTCTTGGCAATGGGCCCAGGTTCTGCATCATATAGAGCTCTGCTGCCACGATGCAGAGTACTTGGGGTTCCACCTGCCTGTCTTAACTCCCTGCATTTTTTTTTTGTGCAAGCAAAAAAGATTGATCTCTTGGTGACGAAGTAAAACATGTGCATACATAAAAATTGCTATGCTTTATGGAATACCTCATTCGACGGATGGCCCCATCTTCATTAACTTTATTTAATAGCTCCCTATGCTCCTCATCAGAAACCCTCAGTTCTTTCCTGAGTTCAGTAATCAAACTCTCTTTTTCCTGCACAAAAGCGCATTTATTTTATTCTCGGCACAAAGGCAGGCCAAGATAGATTTCTGAAACTGTTAGCAGAATCATCAATTTGCATATAATACCCAGGATATTGCATCGGATTGCACTTTGAATGCTCTAAGAACACCAGTATATGCATCTTGCTCAACCCGATGTATTTCGTTCTCCAAATCGTTATTTGCCCTCATGTAAGGAAATGCCCCAGCAGATGCTCGGCCGTTCCCACTGAAAGTTCGTCCTCTTAGTCCTCTATTTTGTGACGGGGGAAGATCATCGTCAGTCCCTACAATAAAGGAAAAGAATGAATACTGTAGTATATGCAACGCACAGCTTTATAGCAAGTCAAGAAGTAGACCTGCGGACTATATAATCCTATAACTGCTACACCAACTAAACATAAAGCTCGTATTTACAATTCGGATATCATGTCAGAAGCCCAGAACTAGTCAGGAAAGGCGACAGACATATCATCAACTCAAAGCTGGGACACCAATAACTGTAAGGAAGAAATCAACATAATAAGCAGAACTACTACATCGCTGGTACAGATTTTTCCATAGTCAATAGTTTGTTACATTTGAGAAATCCCTATGAACAAGCTCCTAGCTTATATTTCAAAGAAGCAACAAAGCTTCAGCAAGTTATCCATTGGCCTATCTTTACAACAAGTCAACTGATGTCTTTTACTGCTCATTTGCATTGCTTAGTAGCAACAGATACCAATCTTCTTCCAAAAATTTTATCTTCTGAAGTCATGTTTTGCAAAAACTCCCGCAAAGAACTACTCGAGTGACCAGCCATCATTTCATTATAGTCCTCAAAATAAACATACGTTTCTATACTTCTCCTTTACATTGCTTAGTAGCAACAGATACCAATCTTCTTTCAAAAAAAAATTGATATTTTTCTGAAGTCATGTTTCGTAAAAACTCCCGCAAAGAAAACCCCAAGTGACCGGCCATCATTTCATTATAGTCCTCAAAAAAATTCAGGGCGAACTGACAAACTTTTTCTAGCAGCTCCTCCGCATATATCCGCGCATTATTACCGAAGCAGGGCATCATACAACCAAGCTAACATCACCAATCGACCCAGCAGAACGTGGATTTCCGGCCCCGAGAACTCTATCGGCCCGAAAACCCCCGGTCGGTTCGGGGAAACTCACCGCTACTATCGTAGACCTCGTATCCCGCCGCCTTCATAACCCCGCCGGGGCCGCCGGGACGGGCGAACCGCCGAAACCCGCCGCGATTCCGCCGGATCCGGGCGCGCCGGCCCGCCTGCGCTCCGAGCCGGCGACTTGCGGTGCGCTCCGGGGCCGAATCGGGGGCGGGGCGCGGTCGGATGAGGGTTGGGGAACGCGGGGGGGCGAAGGGGGCGGAGAGGCTAGGGTTCAAGGCGATCGGGGAAATTAGGAAGCGTGTTTTGCTATTACACCCCTGGAAAATTCGCTTTTCCCGCAGCAGTGTTTTGACTTTCACCTGCGGGCTTGCGGGGTTTGTTTGGGGGGTTTTCTGTATATATCGTGCGTTTCGGGCGGGTTACGAGGCGGTTGCGCGCTTTTATAGCCGGGGTGATGTCATCGCGTGCGAAGCCAAGTCACGCGCGCTAGCGAATAAAAGGACGAGTAGTATTTTGGTTCTCTATTGTTCATACTGATCTCCTAAAATAATTTGTGCAGGGATTACGGGCACAGTTCGAACGGTAAATGTCGCACAGTGTTGATTACAACACAAACTGACAAACCGGTTGTTTGTATTGAACTCCTTTTTTCTTGTCAATGGCGGCAATGCTTCCAGCTTCCTGCATATGCTGCTTCGTAAGCCGACGTCTAGTTTCCAAATCGCCGGCGGGATCGGGCTCCCCGTCCCCGGCTCCGAGATGAAGCCGTCACGTGGTGGCCTGGGGTCCAGTAGAATTGCGATCCTGTCCCCTGACGGTCACGGGCGCCGCCGACGCCGCGCCGGCGTATCGCCGTGGGCCGTACCGCGGGCGTGTAGTGCGGGGAGAGCGCGCGTTGCTGCGGCGGGTCTGGCGGCTGGCCGCCGATGCCGACGTGGTTCACGACGCAACCACGTGAGTGCGTGTTCGCCTGGTGGAGTTGGGCCGCTCGGGCCGTGCAGGAGGCAGTGTGTGTTCTGGGCCCATATCTCGTCCGTTGCGTGATGCAGTAGCAGGAGGAAGAAAGCCCGCAGGCCACGGCTCGTCTTGTTTGTTGAGCCCATGGGCTACCTAGTCCTACACGGACACGCCCTGTTCACGATCTTCCTCCACGACCACGAGACCCCGGACTGCCCCCACCGCGGAACACCGGCAAATCCGCATGGCTGCGTCGATGGCTCGCTCCTCCGTCTCCGTGCTCGTCACGCGCCTGCTAACTAACTGGTAGTACAGTCGTGCTCGGTAGTCGGTACCAGTCAAGGCAGTTTCGACAATCATTGGGTTCTGTTAGTACGAACACAGAAACAGAAAGTGTTTTCCTGTCCTTCGGGTCATCGGGTGCGTGCTCAAGCATATTTCTGTAGCCATGCATGCCCGCCATGGAGCGGCGGCTTGGATGGTTGGTTATCCTGCTCGCTCGCGGCTTCAAGTTTACTTGATTCAGTCCAACAACCGCGGGCACTACTACCTCCGGGGTCTTTCTGCGGTACAAATGCTCACGCTTGACTGCAAGGCCTCCTTTGGTAGAGCTCCACGAAGTGATTCAGCTCCAGCTTCACAGCTCAATCTATCAAACACTCAATTTGAAAACAGCTCCATCCGTGGATCATCTATGAAGTTGCAAAACAGCTTCCACTAGATTGGAGCTGAAAAAAGTGGTTTCACCAGCTCCACCTTCTTTTCTAGTTATTAATTGTTTCTAGAATAACCATTTTGCCACTGAGAAGCTGTTTTGTCAAACGTTTTTTTTCCAAACGGCTCTAGCTCCACAAAAAAGCTGCTCCATCGTAGGAGTCAGAGCTGGAGCCATTTTTTAGGAGCTGGAGCCCTACAAAACGGGCCCCAAGTCTGCAACACGCCATCCATAGTGTTCCCAAGGTTTTATTTGGACCATAAAACAAAAAGGCGGATCGAACCCGTCAGGCTACTGATCACTAGTCTAACCAGTGATTTAATAATTATCAATATGATATTAATTTTTTATAACTTGTAATATGCATCTTTTGCAATAATATGTACGTAAACATATAACTTATGACATAATACATGGAAGTAGACCTGATTATGTGTCGGGTAGGGCTCCGGTCACTTTGGGTAAAACATTTTGCTCGTGTCAAGCCAAGACGATCGTCGAGTCAGATTTTTTGGCCCGTGCCTGACCCATGGCATGGTCGGGTTAGGTCAACCTGGTGTTTTTATGTATAATTTTCGGGTTGGGTCAGATTTTTTTGGGTTTCGAGTCAAAAATTTTGGCCCGTGCTCGATCCCAGCGGACCATCGAGTTGAATTTTTTGACCTATGCCCAACCCGTCGCATGGTCGGGTCGGGTCAAGGATTTTTCGGGTGGGTTGGGTTGGATTTGTTGGGTCGGGTGACCTATGATCAGGTCTACATGGAAGAACATGGCAAAATCATAATAATTTATTGTCCAAAGTTTTAATTAACACCAAAACATCAAACTAATCACTGGTTCATTGGTTCAATGCAAAAACGGATCGGTTCAATCGGTTCACACTGGTCTAATTGCATGACTGGTCTTTTACATAAGCCGAATCGGCCAGGTCATCGTTTTACGGATTTTCCATTTACTTTTTATTCCATGATCCGGACAGCCCATTCCACCCCACAGCTTGCGCCGAGGGGCAGTTTTATTTCTCTTTTCTTTTCTTTTTTTTGACAGAAGCAATTTCACTTTTCGAGCACGCTAGTCACGCGAGCGGAGCGTGGGTGCGGTGGGGGTCGGGGGAGCGAAATTAAAGTATACCAAAAAATCATATAAAACAAATATGTATAACATGTTTATATTAAAAAACAATAATCACGAAGATTACGTTGTTTGCGATAATGTTGTTCACCTAAAATTATCGTACTTTGGGGAAAAAACGAATATCGAAAAATATACAAACATTCCTATAATTTGTATGTAAAAGTTTTCATGGAAAAAGTTTATGATAACATTTGGAAATGGCTTTGGGATAACATTCTTCAAAAAATAATTATTTATAGAAAGGTTCCACGAATAAGTTTTCTATATAACTTATTCAACAATCTATTTAGAAGACTTTCCTAATAAAATTTTCTAGAAATAATATATGAAAACAAAATAGAGAAAGGCAATATGTTATATCATTAAATGCATAGATTTTGAAGCAGAACAATATAAATATCGTGTTTCGACAGACCTTGATCTACACCGTCGTGCGTGCTCACGGTCGACACCGGCTTCTGCCTCGTGGCGGCGAGCTTTGCCCCATCGTCATGCTTCAACATGCGGAACTTTGCTGCCCACCTCAATCTACCGCTACCCCAGCCTCCGACAATGCATGTTGGGCTCCTCATGGCGGCATGGCACTGAGCTTCTAGCAGCACGCATACCACGAGTGACGTCTAATACAAATGTGAGCTCTCGGTGGCGATGTTTTCGCCGAGAAAGGGAGAGAGGGAGGAGAGAGGTGGAGAAGAAAGAGAATACAATGGGGAATGAACGAGAGCCAAGGATGCAGCTTTTTATTAACTGGGCCCGCAGAAAAGTGGAGGGTGGCGTGACCGAGCACGCGAAACTTCACGAAAAGTGGCCATGTTATGGGACCCTTATAATCTTTTCCTTTTTGGCACAAAAAAATGTCATATTTTAAGTCTATGGATTACCCTCACGGTCCTTTCCTTCGAATCTATTCATGTTCCTCGTGGTCCGATTTGGCACCAAAAAGTGTCATATTTGAAGTCTATGGATTAGAATCAAACCATCCAAATCCAACCTGCTGCCTAGTCGTCCCGCTCCTTCCTCGCCACGGCCACGACACAGACCTCTCTGGCTGTCTCTTTTATAGCACAGAAACATTTTGTGGAAAAACTATCCTCCGTGGCCAGTTAAAATAAGGGAACGGTGCTGTGAGAATTGAACCGAGGAAACCTGCTTTTGGTGTAAATCGTAGCCGTAGTCGAAGGCCAACAATGTCACGCGGAGAGGTCGAGATCCAGCAGGTGAGCACGAATCTTTTCACAAAATCGTGCGGCTCGAAATTTGATACAGATTCTGAGAAAAAAAAATTATGGACACATAAATAGCTTCGTTCATTTTTACAAGAAGAGAACAATGTTCATGTTCACATGGCAATATGAGAAAGCCGCACGCTACGACCACGGTCTGATGCGGAATCACGCGCTATGCATGCTAGCTGCGCCAATCCTACACAGCGCCGCGCCGCCTCCGCTTGAGCTCTGCTATATATCAAGCGCGCCACAAGCTGTGCCATGGCGGACAGAGCAAAAAATAAGGCGATCAAAGATTCGAAGACAATGTCGTCGAGCTCAACAGTGATCTCCACCATGTTGCTTCCCCTGCTCCTCGTCCTGTCCGGCCTCGCCGCCCCTTGCTCCGCCGCGGACTGCGACCCGGCCGACCGCGCGGCGCTGCTGCGGGTCAAGGCGCAGCTCGGCGACCCGGTCCGGCTCTCCGCGTGGCAGCCGTCCACCAACTGCTGCGCGTGGGACCCCGCCGTGATCTGCGACGCGGCGGGCCGCATCAGGGTACTGGCGCTCTACTCCCTCCCCGACGTCTCGGCGCGCGTGCCGCCGGCGCTCGGCGAGCTCGCCGCGCTCGAGATCCTCCAGGTGGACTCCGTGCCAGGCCTGTCGGGCCCCGTCCCGGCCTCCTTCGCCAACCTCACGCGCCTCCGCGACCTCGACATCAACGGCACCTCCATCTCCGGGCCCGTCCCGGGCCTGCTCCTCGCCGGCGCCGCCAACCTCAGCACGCTCGTCATCGCCAACAGCAAGCTCGCGGGACCCATCCCGGCGTCCCTGTCCGCGCTACCCAACCTCAGGTACCTAGACCTCAGCGGCAACCTGCTCACCGGCGCCATCCCGCCGGGTCTGCTGCAGCACGGGAGCTTCAGGTTCCTGCTCCTCTCCAACAACCGGCTCACGCGGGAGATACCCAGCGACTACAGCGACGTCGACACCCTCGACCTGTCGCGCAACCAGCTCGCCGGCGACCCGTCGCCGTTCCTGTTCGGCATCACGAGGCCGGCGGCCAAGATCGACCTGTCGTGGAACGCGCTGGAGTTCGACATGACGGAGGTGAGGTTCCCGCACCACCTCAGGTTCCTGGACCTGAGCCACAACCGGATCACGGGGAGGGTGACCAAGTCGCTGATGGACGTGAGGCTGGAGCACCTGGACGTCAGCTACAACGAGCTCTGCGGCGAGATCCCCGCCGGGAGGTTCATGTCGGCGCACGGCCCGGACTGCTACGCGCACAACAGGTGCCTGTGCGGCACGCCGCTGCCGCCCTGCAACACGAGCATGTAGTAGATGCAGGTGGTAGCTCGCTGTTCCATTTTCTGCACTAAGGCCTTGTTTAGATTCATGGAATTGGTCCAAATTGGTTGAATTTGGTACATCAATTCAATTGAAATAGCTAAACACCCCTAGTGAAATCAATTGAAAGTTGCAAATTGCAAAGTTTGGTTGTTTTAGCATTGGGCCACGGGCCTGCATTAATTGGGCTGTTGGCGTGCTGCAGGCCTGCCAAGAGCGGCGGCGGCCCGATTCCCCCGCGGCCCGCGGCCCGTGCCCCCCGAGCGTCGGCGGATGCTTATCCGTTCGGCCGGCGGCGTCCGTGCGGTCCCCTCCTCCATTCTCGTCTTGTCCCCTCTAACCCTCGCCCCCACCAGTCGCCTCCGCCACCGCCCCACCTCGCCGTCCGCCTCGTTTCCCTACGGGGTCCTCCGCCGCCACCATCCCCCGTGACGCTCGGTCCACCGCCGCCGCCGCTCCACCGCATATCCTCCGCCGCTCCTTCATCCCACGGCGCCGCCGCAACGCAGATCCACCGCCCTCGCTCACTCATCCCACGCCGCCGCCGCTCCACCGCATATCCTCCGCCGCTCCTTCATCCCACGGCGCCGCCGCAACGCAGATCCACCGCCCTCGCTCACTCATCCCACGCCGCCGCCGCTCCACCGCAGATCCACCGCCGTCGCTCATCCCACGCCGCCGCTCGAACGCAGATCCACCGCCGCTCCCTCATCCCACGCCGCCGCTCCACCGCGGATCCACCGCAGCTCCGGGAGTTCGCACTCTCGGAAGATGGATGGGAGCAACGCCGACGGGTTCCCCTTCGGGGAGTGGCCCACCGACGCCACCCAGGACTTCCTGTCCCTGGGAACACCACCCGTCTCCAACGCGGGTGGTGTTACAACGTTCTACACCGAACCCCGGACCGGCGTGGCGTCTATCGACCTCAACGCCGGCGACGACTGGTCCGCGATGCATTCGTACCAGGGCCTGCTGCGCTCCGGGCTAGATGCGCCCCGGACACGCCGCCGTCTTGGTGGCATGGGCACTCTCCCCGGAAATGCGCCATCCCAGGGTGCGGCAACGAATCCGTGGGCGGGAGTGCCCGGAGGTGCCGCATCCATGGGTGCGGCCTTTCCTCCGCCCTATGGAGTGGCCGGAGCTGTCATGCCCGAGGGTGCCCCCTTGCCTCCGCCTTCTGGAGTGGGCGGTGGAAGACGCGGCCGTGGTGGAGCTGCGGCGTACGGCCGTGGTGCAGGGGGCTCCGGTTCCGCCGCCGCCGGCGCATCAAGGCGCAACCGTGGCCGACGCCGAGGGGCGGCGGCAACAATCCTCGAAGAAGGCCCCAACTACGCAGTCCCGGTAAGGTCCTTCGTACTCAACCCTAGTTTGCCATTTTCTTGTTTTGGGGGGGTAGATTTGATCAGCTACAAATGCATTGGCATGCATGATTTAGGCTCGGAACGACAGGGCCAATTGGAGTGACGATAACACTTTGATTTTTTGTCAACTGTGGTGTGATCAAATGGATAAACATAACGCCGTGCAAGGGTCCTTGACCAAGCAAGGATGGAGAGAGTTCATCTATAGGTACTTCGTTGCCACGGGTTTAGTTCATGACAGACAACAGATAGGTTACAAGTACAGGGCACTGAAGGCCTTTTGGCAATTCATTCAAGGCCTGCGCACAGACTCAGGATTGGGTCTGAATCCTGATGGAACTGTTTGTGCTGACGAAGATTGGTGGAAAGCAAAGACTGAGGTAGCGTACTGTTTCATTGTTTGTGTATGCCCTCATTCACCAACATCGGGTTGTGGTTAATATGTTGTTGTTGTGCAGAAACACCCTGAATACATGAAGCTTCAGAATGGGTGGCCTGTTTATTTGGATGAAATGGACCGCATGTTCTTCGGTACAACCGCTGATGGCTCCACCTCGTTTGTTCCTGGTGTGGACGATGCTATTGACCTTGATGCTCTGCATGAGGCAGCAGAGGAGGCAGGTGAAGAGGAGTATGTGGCAGAAGAGGATACTGAGGGGGAACCTGTGCATACACCTACTAGTGCGGGCACAAAACATATCCCTATGGGGAATCGTGCTTTCTTTTTCATTGCATTAAATATCTTGAATAAAAAAAGAGGGAATTTGTTCTGATATAGATCATGGCTTGGCCTTCTTGGCCCATCTAAGTGCAATTACGATAAAAGAAAGAGAGGTAGCAGCACCAGCACTACTGCTTCTAGCCCGACCAAGAAGCCCAGGGGCGTCGCAGTTGACCGCATGACCAATCAAATGACGCGGATAGGCAATGCCCAGGACACCAGGAATACAATCCCGGTTAATCATTTGGAGAAGAAGCTTACCGCCAAGGAAATGAAGATCCAGAGAGTGCAGCAGCTGGCAAGAGAGGCTGGTGCAACTGAAGACAACGTGGATCTATGGCTTGGTGTGATGAAGATCACCGAGGTTGAGGCCCGCATGTCTTTCTTCGTGGGGACCGACAATCCAGCTACAAGACTGGCTATAATTCGCCACTTTGCCGGGGTGGAGAACTAGAACTTTATATCTTGTTTATTTAAGTGTGTACTATGTGAACTGAGTGGTTGCTGATTGTACTATTATGTGAACTGTGTGGTCCATTGCAATTTCATCTAATGCAGCTACAATTGCATCTTTCATGTATTATCATATCATTTCCTGTGCTACCTTTTCATTTGCAATTGGGGTGGATGTGAACTGAGTATGGGCTTCATATGTTTCACATGCTGGACATGGTGGTTTTCATTACATTTCCTATGCTACCTTTTCATTTGCAATTGGGGTATTCATTTGCACCAACATTCTTACTGACTGTGCTGCCTTATCTTCAAATGCAGGGACCTATTGAACCAAGTGCTGGTGATGATTCTGAGGAGCCTATTGATTCGGATATTGATGAAGATTTGCTGCTTCTGCTGGATGATAGAGATGAGACTGAGGCTCTGTACGGTATGATGCACTATGCTATCCATCTTGACAAGTACTGCACTAGGTCTGCCTATAGGGAACCCTTAGTTAGTGGGATTGAGTGGGTGACCAGAAAGTTAGGTGATCCAAACAGCTGCTATGATATGTTTAGAATGACTCCAACTGTCTTCTACAGGCTTCATGACCTCCTTGTAGAGTCCTATGGACTTAAGCCTACTAGGAAGAGTTCCTCCATTGAGGCTCTGGGAATGTTTCTTTGGATGTTAGGATCACCACAGTCAGTTAGGCAAGCTGAGGATAGATTTGAGAGATCACTTGGGACAGTTCATAGCATGTTTGGCAGATGCCTGCAGGCTGTGCTGAAGCTAGCTGCAGACATCATTAAGCCTGTTGACCCAGAATTCAGAACAATTCACCCAAGATTGACACACCCTAGGTTCTACCCGTACTTCAACAATTGTATAGGAGCCATAGATGGGACTCACATCCAATGTGTAGTGCCAAATGGTAAGATGGTTCAGCACATTTGCCGCAAGGGGATGACAACACAAAATGTGATGGCGGTATGTGACTTTGACATGCGCTTCACATTTGTTCTTGCTGGATGGCCTGGGTCTGTACATGACATGCGAGTGTTCAACGACGCTATGACCAAGTACAGCCATGTCTTTCCACACCCACCTCCAGGTAAATACATCTGCTAGAATTCAATTTCAACCATGTTGCAGCCATTGACAGCAACAAGGCTTTAACATGCTGTGCATCTTGTAGGCAAATTTTACCTGGTGGACTCTGGGTACCCCAACCGTCCGGGTTACCTTGCGCCTTACAAGGGAACCAAGTACCATCTACCAGAGTTTAGAGACGGCCCTGAACCACAAGGTAAAAAGGAACTTTTCAATTATGCACATTCATCTCTTCGGAATGTCATAGAGAGGTCGTTCGGAGTGCTCAAGATGAAGTGGCATATGTTGAACGCAATACCAAGTTATGCAACACACAAGCAGACTCACATTATTGTTGCATGCATGGCACTCCATAACTTTATTAGAATGAGTGGAATACGGGATAGGGACTTTGATCGTTGCGATCGTGATGAGAACTATGTGCCACCAGAATCTTCCTCCTCACAGGCACAACAGCAGCCTCAGTCTAGGGATGCGTCGGCAGCGATGAACCAGTTTAGGGATTCCATTGCTGATGGTTTGATGAGCCTAGCTTGATGTTTGTTAGCTGTGTGCATGTCTCCTTTATGTTTTCTTAGTAGTGCATGTCCAAGTTTTGTTCCCTGTGTACATGTTGCAAGTTTTGTTACCTGTGCATGTGTAAGTGTGCGTTCCATGGTGTGATTGTTGAATTTTTGTTCTCTGTGAACGTGGGTTCTATAAGTTTTGGACAATATGTTTGTTGCCTGGGATGAATGTTTCAGTGGTGGATGCAAGCCTGTGCTACATGTTGCTGATATGGTTGATGCATGTGATGCATTTCAGAGCCTGTGATGCTTGTTGGTGATATGTTTGAGGGAACAATATTTTTGTTCCTGCATAACTTCATGTCATGCATTTGAGAGCCTGTGATGCATGTTGTTACCTGTGATGCATGTCATGCATTTGAGAGCCTGATAACTTGAGCACAATGGACAATGGTATTATTCCAAATGTGTTGCAGTTTATGTATCTGCTGATATGTTATCCTTATTAGCATCCAAAATTCTCTCATTTGACATGATGGACTGTTGTTCATTTCCTGTTTATTTGTATAAAAGGTATTGCTTACATGACTATCCTTAATTAACCTATTTCCTGTAAGCATTGTGCTGAATGATGAATTTCGGCTTTTATTTTTGACAACGGATATGCAATTTCAGTGAAGCTTTTCTTTTGGACCATCAGTTTGATTTGTTGTAATTCCATTTTGTTTAAGTCTTGATGGCACTTGTAATTGTAACTATCAATTCCATTTGATTTCTATAACTTGGCCTTAAATTATCTGTTGTGCTTCATGCACAACAGATGAGGGCATCTGTGCATGTGTGTTGCTTCATGCATGTGTGTTGCTGCATTGTTTTTGCATGATGAGGACATCTGTGCATTAATGAGGCACATCTACATGTACAATATAATTTGATGAACAATGCTTTTCGCGAATCTAAACACCCCTGTACAATTGATCGAATCTACTGTTCATGGCAACACCTGCGAGCAAATTCAATGAACAGTGATTTCAATGGGTTCGGTGAATCTAAACAAGGCCTAAGGCTTTGTTTAGTTCCTTCAACTTCTCCAACTAGTTTGAAAAGTTTTGAACTAAATACCTCCTTCAACTAGTTTGAAAAGTTACAAAAGTAACACATTGGAAAACGTGTCTCCTCTCTACTTTTACGCTTCCCAATGTAACTTTCAACTAAACACACTCTTCAACTTACTTTATAAATTTTGGCATACGCTTTCCAATGCTTCAAAATTTGAAAAGTTACCAGAACTAAACAAGGCCTGAGCATCATGTAGCAATGGTCGTCGTCAGCTCTGACTGAACCGTGCATTAATTCCTACGGCGGCGATCGATCAGTTGGAATTTGGAAAGATCGTCACGCACGGCTATGGTGCTGGGGTGTGTGCTGTGTGGATGAGACTTGAGAGTGGAACTCTTGTCGGCGGCTATCTGTCCGTAGTAAGGGCCTGTTTAGTTTGGAAAGTAAGTTTGCGAAAGAAAGTTTCCAGTTCTAAATTAAAGATTAGGAGGACTAAACATGATCTAATTATAAAACTAAATACACGGATGGACGGAAAATCGCGAGACGAATCTATTAAGCCTAATTAATCTGTCATTAGAGATTGTTTACTGTAGCGCAACGTTATCTAATCATGGCCTAATTAGGCTCATTAGATTCGTCTCGCAAAGTTACCAGGGGTTATGGAATGGGTTTTGTCATTAACACGCGTTTAATACTCCATGCATGTAAGATTCCTTTTGATGAATAGTGAAGTTTCAAAAGTTTCGAAGGGATCTTCAAGGTTAGTGAAGTTTCAAAGTTTCAAAAGTTTCCTTTTGATGAACAGTGCAAGGGATCTTCAAGGTTTGTCATCAGTGAAGTGAAACCCAGTGTCTGTCAGATACTGTTTTTTTTTCGGAAGAAATTGTTAGTACAATCTATCCCTCGATGTCTCGAACACCTGGCATTGGGTGATTGGGTCCGCATCGGCGATAGTCGAGCTCACCCTGACCAAACTTCGTGGACGTCGCCAACGAAGGCCGCGGGCTGGTGGATAATGTCGTGGACTGCATTTGTGCTAAAAAAAAATGTCGTGGACTGCATTTTCTAACTGGAGAGAGTGCAAATGGATCGGAAGCGGCCCGCGGGGCAGGATGGGTCGGAAGCGGGAATGCTGGCCTTCTCGATTGCAGGCGGCAACAGCGGTGTAACATACTAAATTGGCCTTTTGTCATTTCTAGTACACGATCTGGTCCATGGGCTTTCGGCGGTATAGAACAAAATGGGCCCCATAGCTCAAACCACATCTCCATTTCACCAGCAGCGTCACTCGGACAGAAATTTAGTGAAGCATCATCTAAAAAAAATGAAGAAAAACAACTAAAAAGATAGGCGTAAAACATGGAGGGAAAAGGAAAAAATAAAGGGAGGTCAGCGAGGCAGCAACACCCCCAGCACGCTTCTGCTTCCCCTGAGTTGCCCCTGCACCGCGTCGTGGCGACCAACGGGATCATTGGCGCCTTGACCCAAGCGTGTGCACGCACGCGTCCGGCTCCCTCCTCCCCCTCCCGTCCCCTGTTTGAACACGGGCAGAGCCGCGGCATGGTGGTCTTTGTGGTGGGTATGAGCCCGGCAGACCCGGCGCGGGAGCGGGGCAGACGCCAGGCGGGGCACGAGCGCGGCCGCAGGCGTTGGCACGAGGCTGTCGGCCAGCGCGCGCCCGCGGCCGGCAGACACCACCAACGCGCTGCTGCCGTGCCGTGCTGCGCCTGCCCACGCCCACGCGCTGTACTCCCTTGTCTCCCGATCGACGCCACGCCGGCCTCGCCCGAGTCTGTGAGCAAAGGGGCGAAAAAAATGGAGGGAAAATCACTAAAGAACGCCACACCGACGACGAGCTGTGCCAGTGCGCCACTTTCGCCGCTCCCATGATGCGGTAGGAGACGGGAGGACAGGTCGATCGTAGGGTGAGGGGGAAGCCGCCGGCCTCGCTTTCCTTGTGCCGGACGCGACCGCCGCGCGCGCGGCGCCTTCCGTTCCACGGCTCCACCTCACGGCCGCTGCGGGCTTCCTTTTCAGTTTTCACAAGGATCTCGACACGCCCGAGTGCGGGCGTTTGGTCGGGCGTACCGCACCGCACGTTGAGATTTTCCGCCCACAAGACAAGGCAGTGGCGGCATCACGCATGACACGGGCCATAACCCGGCTCATCGGCGACGGCCGCCGTGCGTTGCAAGCTTCTTCCACACCGGCCTCTCCGTCCTCAACGTCGGCGTCGGCACTGCTGCCCGCGAGTCGGCGACAGCGTATCGCGACTCAGCCTTGTAATGGTTTGGTTTGAAATCGGTTTAAGTGGTTTGGTTTTTTAATTGGAGTAGGTTGGTTTGGTGAATAATGGGTTGTCATATACATGGTTTGGTTTGGTTTGGTTTAATAGTCAAACAGTTTAGAATGGTTTAACAATTATAAAGACTATGTGTCGGTTAAAAGCCGGACCTTAAAATTAAAAGCTCGCGTTCACACCTTAAAATTATAGCGAATTTGACCGAAATTTGTTGGAGATGCCTCAGAATGACGGTCCGCTTCTCCGTGCAAGTCGGTGTAACCATGTCTACATGTGGGCCCCACGTCCAAAGTCGGATCCTAAAACTAAAAGCTCGCGTTCACACCTTAAAATTTTAGCGAATTTGACCAAAATTTATTGGAGATGCCTCAGAATAATGGTCCGCTACTCTGTGCAAGTAGGTGTAGCCATATATACATATGGGCCCCACGTCCAAAGTCGGACCCTAAAACTAAAAGCTCGCGTTCACACCTTAAAATTTTAGCGGATTTGACCGAAATTTGTTGGAGGTGCCTCAGAATAACGGTCCGCTACTCCGTGCATGTTGGTGTAGCCATGTCTACATGTGGACTCTGCATCCAAAGTCGGACCTTAAAATTGAACTGATTTAGTTTTTTTTGGAGAAATGAGTCTAAATGGTTTGGATTGGTTTGGATGGAGAAACAAATGGATTGGTTTGATTTGATTTCCAAGGTGTAGTATGGTTTCAACAGTTTGGTTGTTGTTTTGGTTTGGTTTTTGATCCATTAGCAGCCTTAATCGCGACGTACGCTCCGCCGTCGATCCTGCTTCGGCTCGTGCACTACAGGAGGCGAGCGAAGACCCAGACCCAACCGCAGCCGGCGGTCCGGCCGGCCCGAGCAAATCGAATCCGAATGCGTACGTGGCCCCAGATCCGCGGGCCGGGCGACACGACCCGGTTTCGCGGCACACGGTTTCGCTCGAAAACCGTCGACGACGGGCTGATTATTCGCCCGACGTGCAGTGCTGGCCGGGGAGGGGGCGGAGGTCCCCGGCCGGCCCGTGTTTCTTCGCCGTTTGGTGTGGTGATTGGGTTTTGCTCGCTGCTTCTCCGTCTTGTCGCGTCGCGTTTCTTCTCCGTACGGGGAGGAGCAGTGCGTGTACTGAGACATTGCACATTGGCGTGTCGCAGGTTGCGAGCTCCCGTTTGGCCGCGTTTGGTTTGGGCGTGAAAAAAATTTGCCATGTAATAAATGCAGCTTTAACCGTTAATTAGAGGCATTAAATAAAGTCAGTTTACAAAACTACCTCCACAACCCCGTGTAAATCGCGAGACGAATCTAATGAGGGTTTTGACCGCATGATTATAGGATGATTACTGTAGCATTACTGTAGCAAATCATGGATTAATTAGGCTCATTAGATTCGTCGCGCGGAGTTGCACTTATATGTGAAAAGATTTTATAAATAAATTTTATTTAGTACTTCGTGCATGCAAGATTCCTTGAGGGGAAAGATTCCTTGGCCGTTGTGCCCGGCTTGTACCTGTAGGAGCGGGAACAGCGCGCGGAACGGCTTTTGCTGTGGCGCCTGTCCATGGGCTGGGCCCCCTGGTACGTTCGCCCGCCCGCGCTGGTGTTCGTACGGGTCAGGGAGAGCAGCGTATTTCTGGCGGCCAAGCCAAGCATTCCGTCCTCTCCTGTTTCCTCTCTCTCTCTCTCTCTCTCTCGCTCTCTCTCTGCAGAACAGTGTGGCCAGTCAGTTCTTCCGGCCGGCTCCTCTGCTCAAATACGCCCGTGGAGGGAGCTCTTGCGCGAAACCTCGATCGGAGCTCCGCCGCTCTCTAAGATCCATCACCGCCAGCGCTATCCCTTGTTCTTGCCCCGGTTGGTTGGTAGTTTCTTCTGCTCAACCTTGAAGATCTCTCGTGGGATAGTGCTACAGGTAGAGATCATGATTCTCTTAGCCACGGGTTTTCATTCGGAGACAAGTTGATAGCTCGCCGGTCTCTGCGTGGCACAACAGGTCCACAGCAGGTCAGTTCGGCTCGTGTTCTTGCTCTCGTTGTCTGTGTTCTTCTTCAGCATAGATGTGTTGGTGATGCCTTGGGAGTCACCATAGGAGATGTGAGAGGCTAGCTCCGGACATTCTTCTTGCCTTTGTTTCAAGTTTTTGCAGTAGATGGGGGTACTAGTCTCTTTTGTAGTTGGTTCTACTTTGGTATTCATCGCTTCAATAGCAGATTTATGGTTGCAATCTATCTCCTCCGTTATCTTATTGTCATTCTTATTTCAAAAAATATATCTGAATGTCATTTTCAGTAGCATACCACAAAATAGGCAAAAGATTAGTTGCTTGGTCAGTTTCCTAATATCCATTTCTAGCTTCAGATTCTTCCTGTTACTTCTTCCCCACTGTTTTTCCTTTCTACCTATTGACAAGCGTACGAAAACCGCCAGGATAATCTCTTTATTTTTTCCTGTGGATATTTGCAACTTTGTGATTGACAGAGTACTGACACCAGAACAAGAAGCTCGCAACTCGCGGTTTGAGAGGGCTTCTAGAGATGGGCAGGCCTAGAGGAGGAAAGGCTAAACGACCAACGTCCCAGCCTACCAAGAGCGAGGACGGAGACGCCGAAGTCGGCAGCGGCGACGAGGAGCCCGTGATGCCAGCCTACAAGAGGAGGGGACGGCCGCACAAGCACCTCAAGGCCGGTGACACCGATGACGAGCAGGACAGTGCTGCCATGGAGGACAGTGACGGCGCGAAACCGGCCGTGCCGCCAGGCAAGGCGGGCTCGGCCGAGAACGGAGGGAAGAAGAGGCGGCGGCGGCAGCCGAATAAGCGAGCTTGCGACCCCGCGGCGGAGGAGAAGGACGAGGCCGTCAAGCAGAGCGGGTTCCGGCACCATGGGAGCCGGCGGAAGAGCACCCCGCGGCGAGCTGCCGAGGCAGGGGTGGAGTGCAAGTGAGGCTCTCCGGATTTAGCCATGCGAGCCATGTCCGATTGCTTTTCCATTTCTTTTCATTTTTGCCATGCTTCTTGCTGTATAGATCAAGCGTCCAGGAGTCGCTCATGTAAGTTGCTGATTTGGCATGAGATGGCTGTGACTCTGCTTCCATGAGTTCCATCTTGTTGCCAAGGACTCTGCTTTCGGCCTTGAGCTGTGACATTTCTTGTTCAGCTTAAGCAACAACTTTCGGTCCACTTGAGTAGCTGATCACTGCCGGTGCCTAATGAGGCTCGCTGTGTCATTATAAAACTGGGTTTTACTGCCTATAAATCTGGGGTTTTACTTGGCATTTATTTGTTCAGCCTGTTTTTTAGCAGATTTTTACACATTGTATTGGGTTTTGTCTTAAATCAAAGTTGTCCAACTTTGACCAAACTTATGTAAAAATAATATCAAAAATTTTTAATTATATCCACCATAGAATATATGTAAATATTGTTATAGTTTTTTATAAATTTAGTGAAAGCTGTATAACTTTGACTTAGGACAAATACGACATGTATTACAAACCGGAGAGAGTAAGCCGGTTTAGTATCCCGTGCCAATTTCATTTAAGGTCATTTCCGGTTGGAATTTCATAAGTTTTTTTTGCATTAATTAGTATGTCATATAGTATTTTTTATGGCATGGCAACAAAATTAAAAAGAGAAAAGAGATCAGTTTATGAGAATTTTTTTTATTTTAAAATTAATTTAATGAAAAATAGCAAGCGTAGGTGTCAAAATGGGGAAATTTAAAGTTTGGTACCCAGTCGGCTACTGGTGACCTATCGGCCACTGAATCGCCGATAGGCGACGTGGCTCCGAGCTGGCAACCCTCCATTGCGCGGAGCGGGGCCTGTCGGCCAGTCAGCAGCCGACTGGGGCCTGTCGGCCATTCAACAGCCGACTGGCTGCCGACAGGCCAGTCGGGCTATGAACGGCCCATGGGCCTGTCGGCCATCCAGTAGCCGACAGGTCCCCTAATATGTTTTTTTTCCTTCTTTCATTCCAATAATATATTTATTTCCATATTTCAATTCTAGCTCTTATTACATTATAAAATATGTTTATTTCAATTGCGTACACAAATGATTTTGTATATTTTTATTCCAGACACATGTTTTGGTTTTTTCCATTCCACACAAATGTTTCGGTCATTTTCATTGCATACACATGTTTTGAAATAATTGATGAACTGGCTTTGATTTGCATCGATAATATGGTTCTTACACAATATATGGTTCGACAACAACAACAATATATGGTTCTTACAGATGAACATGATAACAGGATGAAGAGATTATGGTGTCAAATGCATTTTTTGCGAAAGATACGACTACGATACAATGGCATGTGCGGCACACTTTGCTAACCTAAATATGCGCCGTTGCTAATCTTAACATGCCTTAGGGAAAGTTGATAGGCGGTTACTAAACCCAACATGCCTTAGGGGAAAGCACCCAGCCGGGTGTGGAAGTAACGCTCTACTGAGTAAAACGGGGATATTTCCCCTTCCTGCTGGATTCGGGAGCAGCTTCATTTGCACGTCGTGCTTGGGCCTCCTGACGCTCCACCTCCTTCATCCTGTTATTTCGTTGCCACAACTCTCTTGCCGAAGCCAAATGTTGCGCTTCTTGATGACGCAGACGAGACTCCCGAGCTTGGAATTCTCCCTCCCTGAGCTTAAGTGCCTCCTCACGCTTGACAAGGTCTTTCTCAAGGCGAGATAGACGTTCGGTCTCACGTGCGTGTTCTAGTCTAGCAGAGTACTGCTCTTTGGTCTCAATTTGTGATGGCACTCCTTGACTGGGTACAGCTTTCTTGTCGATCCACTGGATGAAACTACAAGCCTGCATATGGACAGCTTGGTCGTTTACATACACTAACAAAAAAACTTGAATTAGCATTGAAACGAACCTTGAAATCTTCATCAATGTCAGGACATCTGAAGAACCTAGCACCCCTCTTCGACTTATTTGAAGAATCAGTACAGACTTGCAACCAGCAGCGGAACCCGCAGTGGCATTTTGGCCGGTCTTCCCATCTCGGCACACCTTTTGGGTCATCTCTCCACGATGACATTGGTACGATTGATAGTGATGCTGTGTCGTGGGATGGATGAGTTGTGTCTCCAACTTGTGGAATATAAAGAGCGAACCGGGCTACAGTCATATACTGCACCGGCCTACCTTCAGAGCCTGCACCGGCCTACCTTCAGAGCCTGTAGGGTGTGTTTCCTTTGAGTCACTGCAAGAAACACAAACCCACGGATTCACTGCCCCACATCTGCTTCTCTGAGTCACTGCAAAAACACATCTCGCGGATCGACTGGCCCACACAACGCCCTGCATTCATGTCTATTTATATCCCGCACATTGCATAATCGAACCCACACAAAATTTCCACAATGGCCGCCGACGACGACCTAGGCCCAACTTTCTACACTGAACTTTCCCCAGAGTTTGCTGACCATTTTCCAATCCGACCGAAGAACCATTTCGGGGCACATAACTTGCTCCGACCTTATGATCGAAGGAAGACGGTGCATTGGCCTAGATGTAGGCATGGTGAGTGGTGCGTTGTGCAGGTTGAAGATTCGCCTGAAGACGGCGGACGACGCTTCTGGCGATGCCCTAGGGGATATGTAAAGTCCTTACCCTACATTCTTCCTCATCATGCAATCGGATTGTTTATCCTAATCGTTGTCCTCAACGCGCAGAGCTCGGATGCTACAGAAGGCTGTGGATTCACGCAATGGGTGGATCCTCCACCCATTCAACCGTACGAACACTACATCGAATACCTGCACCTCGTGATCGACGACTTACGTCGTGAGCTCGAGGAAGCAAAACTCCCTGCAGAAGAAACAGATGAAGACTCTGAAGACGGCAATGCAGCACACTCTGCGCAGAATGTTTGTTACGACCCTAACTGTCGGTGCTCATGCCACATAAACACTAGCCAACCACCACCTCCTCCCCCTCCTTCCGAGCCGAGGCCTAGGTACTACTTTCCATCGCAGCACTCAGGTGGATCTCTCTTCTCGTTCGAGCAGTAGAACTAAGCACTTAACGCAAGCGATATTTTCTATTCCCTAAGGCATGTTAGGATTAGCCACGGCGCATGTTTATATGAAGTACATGTGCCTCACATGCCATTGCAAGTTTGAACTATGTATCCTATTAGTACTGTGCCAATATTTTGTAATGTCGTATTATTGAGTAGTACGAGTGATAACGGTGGTAACTTAGTACGAGTGATAACGGTGGTAACAAACAAAGACGAAACGTAGTACGAGTGAAAACGGTGGTAACATACAAAGTTGAAACGTAGTACGAGAGATACGGTGGTAACAAACAAAGTCGAAACACGGTACAAACTCAACGACGGCCACGCTTGCCACGCTGCAGCTGGTCAGAAGGAAACGTGAACGGATCACGATGGCCATGCCTGTCGCGAGGCCCAAGATCTACAGGTGTAGCCGGCGTAGGGTCCTCCTGTGTGGCCAGCGTAGGGTCGTCCTGTGTGGCCTGTGTCGGAAAAGGGGCACCAGCCATCTGCGATGGTCCTACTTCGTCCGGCCCTGCAGACCACCACCAGTCGTCCTGGTAAAAGCTGCCGGTACTCCCAGAGG
>CM014271.1:22480763-22492973 GCA_004135705.1 Alloteropsis semialata
AACAACGCGTGCGCCGCCAAAATTCACGCCCCCGATTACTCTGTCGAGTCTCCTCCCCTCCTCTCCCCTTCCTCCACCTTCTAGATCCACAATCTTCTTTATCCTTTTCATCTTCAGCCGCACCAGCCCCGCCGCGCCGTTCGTCCACCTACTGCCGCTCCCTCCTCCCCCGCCCTTCCAAACAACTATGAAGTTCGCACTCGCCTCGACACCACCCACCGGTTGTCCTCCACCGCCTGCCCGGTGGCACCATCGCCGGCTGCCCCTCCCCTGTCCCCCCCATCCCTCTCCTCCACACTCCCGAAGCTTGCTCTAGATCCACTAGCCATGGAAGCCCCCTCCTCTCCCTCCCTTCCCCTTCCTCCACCTTCTAGATTCACAAACTTCTTTATCCTTTTCATTTTTGGCCGCACCAGCCCTGCCGCACCATTCGCCCACCTACTGCTGCGCCCTCCTTCCCCGCCCTTCCTAACCACTATAAAGTTCGCACCCGCCTCGACAACACCCACTGGTTGTCCTCCACCGCCCGCCTGGTGGCACCATCGCCGGCTGCCCCTCCTCTGTCTCCTCCCCTCCTCCCACACACACTCCCGGAGCTTGCTCTAGATCCGTTGGCCATGGAAGCCCCCTCCTCCCCTCCTCCAACCCCAAAACCCCTAAACCCTAAACCCGCCACCTCCACTGTCGCCAGCGGCCGGTAGCAGCCCACGTCCGGATTGATAATTTCTTATGTGTTCTGTTATTTTATCTATGAAGTTGAGGATGTAACAACAAGAGTTTCCAGTTAGCCTTAACCGGAGAGGGCTCTCTGTTTAGTTTTTAGATAATAAAAATGATACTAATGCGATTTTTAATAAAAAATGATCAAATATGTATTAAAAAAAGTCAAAACTACACTTTATAACAGAGAAAGTACTAGTTTTTTTTTTCTCTTTGCAGCACACTGGAGTGTTGTTTTTTTTTTGTTTCTACAGGACTAGAGCTCGTACAAGGGATAATCTTTCTGTGGTATCTCCAAAGGGGTCATACTTATAAAGGATAATCTTAGTAAACGGAACTGGAACGGCAGTCAGAAATGTTGTTTCTGTAATTGTAATGAAACAATTAAACACCTTTATTTGATTGTCATCATGCCAGGACAATCTGGAGGACTGTCTAAACCCTAGCTACTGGGTTAACTCCACCCAGATTCGTGCACCATATGCCAGGGACTTGGCTTCAAATTTTTGATGCTAAGAATAAAAAATTAATTCTGGTTGGAGCTTCTGCATTATGTTGGGCAATTTGGAGATGTCGTAATGATCTGATCTTTGAAAAGTGCAAATATACCTCTTTTATGCAGGCTACTTTCAGGGGGACATACTGGCTGCTGTTTTGAGTATTGCTGTAGCGTGATGATGAGACAAAGGAGATGTTCCGGTTGACGAACAGACAGCTGGAGACCGTCGCATTGGAGTTGTTTGCTTCCAATGATTGAAATTTAATAATCGACTTTGTCCGACATAATTTGCTATTTTTGTTCTCCTAAACTATCAGTAATTATGCTGCAACTTTGTAATAAGGTGAACCCTGTGTGCGTGATGGGAATGAAATTGTTTTTTTTAAAGAGCTCGTACAAGGTTTGTACCGCACCTGCACTGTACCGTAGCTGCTCCTGCTAGGCTGCTAGCCTGCTACTACGCAATACGCTGTTGGATATCCGAGCCAGAACTCCGGGCTACCCCCGCTCCGCCGCTCGGACATACAGTAGCCACACAAGACCAGGCACGCACGCAGAATTCCGTCGCTGCCGCGCAGCCCATCTCGCACGCGCACAGTCGCAGGCGCACAGTAGCGAAGCCCCCCACCCCTGCGCGCGCGGGGGCCCGGCACGTCGCCCGGAGGCGGCCCACGTGCGCCAGTGACCCCGGCCGGGGCGCGCACAGTTGCCGTCAGCAACAGTTGCCGCGCCAGCGCCCAGCCGGCCACAGCCGTCCGGCCCCTCTCCCCGCCTCGTGCAGTCGCCTCGTGGTCGTGGCACGGCGGTCTGCTGGCGCGCTACTGCGGCCTACTCTGTTGATCCCCGCCCGTCCCGCACCCACCGTCGCCGTCGCGTCTCTGTAGCTGAGGTTAGGTTAGACCGGCCGCTGGTGCCTACGCGGCCGCAAGATTCGGTGCCGGGCGCATGCTGCTGTCCGCGGCGGTGTAGGCGACGTCACGCCGATGGGAAAGGAAACCCGGGGACTTGCCCAATGCGACGCGCGCGCCGTGGCCGCTCCGCTCGTGAAGCCAGCTGAGACACGAATGCACTGCCGAACACTAGCTCGAATCCTTTTTTTGCTCACACGAGCTTGCTCTAACTAGCAACGGTCTCGAGTTAGTGTTGACACACGCACTGCTGCTAGAGGCAACGGCCGTGTCAGCGTCAGAGGTTAGGGCTGTGGATCTCCAAGATCCAAATGGATTTTGCTTGCTGGCTGAAGCACGATCCAGGTACGGGAGACCGGCACGGTGTCGGAAACCAAAACGACCCCGATCGAGGGACAAAAGGCAGAGGACACAACTGCCAAAAACCTGTGTTTGTTGTGTCGCCAATCCTAAGACCCGGTGCCGGCGAGTACTACCGCTGCGCCTTTTTTCTGTTCCTGATTGAGTCATTTGCTCCGAAAAATCACCACAGCTAGCGATCGAGCACATGGGCAGCCAGTACTTGTTTGGATAAAAGTTAGATAATGCTACACGACTTGTGTGTGTGCTCCTGTATTTACAGAGACCTGAGGGTAACTGTCTGACTGATACACGCTCTCGCCTTTGTACAGACAGGCTCGTTATGGGACCGACCTAGCTTTGCCAGTAGTAGTACATGACATGGCATTTTTCAACAAGCCCCAGCAGATGTCGCAGCTGCGAAGCAAGGACAGTCACCGTTTACTAATTACTAGCTGAGTGACTTGGATCTGTATGTACTAATAGCTCTGTACTTTATTTTTGAAAATATTAGCTCTGTACTTCCATCCCAGATTTACCATCCTAGTTAACTTCTTTAATCCCTCCAACTGTTCTAATTCTTCTGTGCAAATGGTCCTGCACTTTTGTTTACCTATATATAGCTGCACGAATGCACTCATCAAGTGTACTTGACAGCTCTTAAGTATAGTATACACTCGGGCGTGCTTTCTGTGCACGAAATACCCCACTGTTGCGACCTGCGAACTCCAGTCTTGAGATTCAGACAGGTGCATCCGTGCGACCGTGCGTGCATGGCCACCACCACCAGCAGCAGCGGTTCGAGCCTTCAAAGAGGCAAGCCAAGTTGCATAAAATATAAATAGTGCCCCTACCACAGTGCCACTGGTAGCGAGCGAGCATGAAGCCCCAGGCCAATCAGTTTGGGCATTTTGAGGCAAATCCAAAGCGCCCTGCTGCGAGCTTTTGAGCCCTAAAAAAAGGAGCTCGCTCGCGCGCGCGCCCGAAAGAGATTCTCCACCAATCCGAAGACGCCAAGGCAGGCGCTGGCAAGGGGGCTAGACCGGCGGTTAAACTATGGCAAGAGACGTCTTGTCGAGCTCAAAAGCGGGGAGGCTAGAGGCCAAGAACGTCCATCGACCCATCCCCCATGTAACCCTCCGTTTTGTTATGTCTCGCACTCTCGCTGGAGACTGTGCTAATGGTGTACCTGCTCCCTTATATTTTTGTGGACGAGGCTACGCGCACATGAGGAAACCAGCGGCATGGATGGAGAGGATGGACTTTGGGATGGTTTGTATTGCCATTGGACAGTTTTGAATTCAAAACTTTTCATTTGATGGAACTCCTAGTGCCAATCAAAGGCTCAAAATTAAAGCTACGGATCTTTTCAGTGAAACCTACCGGATTCTTCACAAAAGATAGTAGTAGGAATGAAACGTAGCATGAAATTAGGTAATCATTAGAGAAAAATAGAGAAAATCTCAAAAATATTAATAAATTTTGAATTGTTTTTTTCTTTTGCAAAAACTCGCATTAGGCCTCGTCTTTCTTTTCGCACCATCTTATTTGCCATAACATAAGAGTAATTTGCGGATATGGTTCCTATCAAACTAAGATGGAACATACTACTAATAGGTATGCCAACCTTGCATTAAAACGATGTCATGCTTGTTTTGTGGAGACCATCACATAGACACAGGCTTGAAAAAAGAACCCTGCATGGAAAAATGAATATATTATAATGTAAAAATAGAGGATATAGACATATGCAATATATACTTTATATGTTCCCACGAAGTGGTACGACCTACGAGCACATATTTTTCATGAAATACATGTACTTGCAAAGTACTCTTCTAATAAGAAAAAAATTAGCAATATCAGTACGACGTGCAATCATGTGATGCGATGTTTAAGGAAGGTACTCGTTCGTACAAAATAGATAAAAGTCGTGATAAAACTCATATCCTAAGTCTTAGAATAACACAAGGACGAGCAGCACAGTACTTGATGCCATTGAATACTGTACTAGCCCTCTGGCCGGAATAAAAATTGTACTCTACCTTCACGTTAGACCAAACCGAAAGCCCCCCTGATCCACCGGAGTCTAACACCGTAAAATAACCCAGCGGCTGAGCGAACGGGCAGCCTCGCGTCTCCTCAATAATAGGAGGCGCCGCACCGTCACCTTTCACCGGGCGGACCCGCCGCCGCCATCAATAGTCCGCCACGCCCGCTGTGCAAGTGAGCTGTGGCAGCTGCTGGCGCCGGCCAATGGCCTCGCGCGCACGAGCGCGCCTGCCTCGGCCGTGTTCATTCGTCGCCCCCGCTGATAGACTTGACCCTGATCTCGCGTGCTGGAGTGTGGACGTAGCAAGCTAGAGGCAGCCAGGCGCGGGGGAGGGGAGGGGCCGACGCGCGGCCCCGATGCGGGAAGGCGACGACGCCGGCCAGGAGACGCAGCACGGGCAGGGGCAGGCACGGCTAGGCTAGCTACATCGACGACGCGTCAGCCACTGTGGCGCGCACAGGCACAGTGCTGTCGCGCTGCCGCCTGCCGGCGCTGTTCATGTCACAGGGCCATCACCGCGGCCGGCCGGCCGGGCTCCCCTGCTGCGCGGCCCGCCCACCCAATGACCCAACTCCCCGTCCCCGTCACCGTCGACGGAGCACACACATGACGGGGCCTACCGTCCCGGGCTCCCAGCCCCGGAGGCTGATGGGATCGCCGGAGGCGGCCACTGTGCGCCGAATTATAATTACAACGGCCCGATCGGGCGCCGCGGACTTTTCCACCCCAACACGCGCGCGCTATATAAGGCGCGGCAGCCGGCGCGGCCAGCAGAAGGGAACCGAACCGGGCAAGCAAGTACTGGTAGGAGGCGCGTAGCCGCGAGCAACAGTGGCTTTGGCGCGAGGAAAGAGGAGCGTGCGTGGTGGCGCGGTAGTGGCGAGGCGGCTCGTGGCTGCTGCTCCGACTGGGACTCTGCCACTCTGGGACTGGGGAGGGAGCCGAGTGGGAGTGCGTGTACGCCGCAGGCTGGCGCGAGACGAGAGCGGAGCGCGCGGGAGGGGGAGGAAAAGGGAGGGGACGGCGGCACGGCAGCACACCACACGCGCGCACACTGCACCACACACGCGAAAGCGTTATTTTAAGGGCGGCGCCACCACTGTTGTCGCCTGCTCTGCTTCCCCTCCCTCCTCCGGTCCTCCCCCGCTGCCTCCTGCCCTCCCAAGCTGACCTCTCGCTTCCTCTCCCTCTCTCACACACCCTGAGTCTGCCCTCTAGTCGCTAGAGGGGAGGAGGGCGGGCAGGGAAGCAAAGCCACTGCCACAGCGGCGAGGCAAAAGCGTAGGGGACAGCACGCCAGTGGGTGGCAATGGAGACCGGCGGCAGCGGCAGTGGAAGCGGCAGCGGCGGGAGCGACGACGTCCGCGGGCTCAAGTTCGGCAAGAAGATCTACTTCGAGCAGGACGCGGCCGCCGGCGGGAGCGGGAGTGCCGTGGCGGCGTCGGGCGGCAGGAAGGGGAAGGGCGTGGCGGCCACCGGCGGCCCGCCCCCCGCCGCGCCGCCGCGGTGCCAGGTGGAGGGCTGCGGCGTGGATCTGAGCGGCGCCAAGCCCTACCACTGCCGCCACAAGGTGTGCCTCATGCACACCAAGGCGCCGCGCGTCGTCGTCAACGGCATCGAGCAGCGCTTCTGCCAACAGTGCAGCAGGTGAAAAATTTGAACTCTTTACTCCTCCCGTCTCTCTGGTCTCTGCACAGTACCATCCCAAATGTTCGTTCCCGTGAGCAGCTACTTCGGCCTCGTGATACCTTGGGAGCTAGCTAGGATCCTCAGTGGCTGGATGTACCACATGTTGCTTTTGGGGAAAACAAAATCATATGCCAATCTCTGCAATTGCCTCATCTAACTCTCTTTTAACCGAAACACAACGTTTTCTGAAGATTTCACACACATCTAGCTCGCTTTAACAATCTTCACTGACAAGTTCACAAATTCTGCTGCTGTGCTCATAAAAGTTCGTGGAATCGTGGTACCATGGCAATGCATCCGTGGGATAGGAAAAAAATAGGATGCTGGGAGTACCGTTGGTGCGCAATTGTTTGGTGGGCGTCAAGTTTTGGATGTAAAATTTGGGCATGTGGAATCTGACCAGAATAGTAAGGGACATAGATGTGAACATTCAGAGTATCTTGTCTGAGAAGCACAAATATAGGAAGCCTAGATTTCTCTTTTTTCTTATTCTACTGTAGGTAGCCTATATGTGAATGGCTATTGGCTAGCACAGTAGTACAATAGTACCTGTACGACACTATTTAATGCCCTAATGAGATGGAACAGAAGTTGGAAACAGGGCTGGGACAGATGAAAATGCAGTGGATTTACTATCTTTGTTGATGCTCAAACTAATCTCAAGCCCACCTGTGACCCACATCTAGTTCTTGCCTGTAGGTTGATGATGATGTTTAACTTTGTTTAATCCAAATTTGTGTCAACAAGTGTAAGGTTGCACGCGCACATCATAGTCCTAAATGCTGCTGTTTGTTGAACAATGACGAACTCTTTGGAGGGGGGGAAAAAGATTGCGCAACGGATCTACTCATGTTGTCTGTAGCCTTCTGCATCACCAGAAAAGAGAAGGTTCTGACCGTTCATCGATAGATAAAACCTGTTGTTTCAGTGATAAACACATCGCTTTACTAAGGCTTTACGCGTGTCCTGCCCGTGAATGATTGCAGGTGCTCTTGCCACATGGTAACCTTTTAAATCTTTTTCATGGGGCCCTGATGTATGGATCTAATCATGAAAGGCGTGTCTTTGCTTAATGTGGCTATATATATATATATACTTCGAACTTAAATATTGTTAGTTCAGGAAGATTAAAAAACACACGCCCCGCTTGTAACGACGCAGCTTTTCACATGACATGTGGCTTGCTTTGTATGTTTATTCATTTGATGCAAGTTGGTATTAAGATACAGGTTAGTAGCAGAGCCTTGATTACTGAGTTAACAATTCCCCTCTTTCCATGTGCAAGCAAATTTGCTTTTTCTACAATGCTGTTGATCCGCGGATATTCCAAATCCTGCTTTTTTATGTAAAATTCAATGTTGTTGTGCATTGTGGCCATAATGCATGTAAAACAATGGGTTTAATGATGACATTCCATTTTAATTTAATTCTCTGATTTATAGATGCGGCCTATTTTATCTGACAATTGTTTCTTGGTGATGCTGACCTAGTAGTTGACGTGCTATATAGGCTGTCTTGTGATCATGCTTCAGTATAATCATCGCTTGTTAAGTCTGTACTGTGAGTAAACCTGCATTATTCACTCTTATCTAATCGCAGGTTCCACGAATTACCTGAATTTGACCAAGTAAAACGCAGCTGCCGCCGACGCCTCATTGGTCACAATGAGCGCCGGAGGCGGCCACCACCTGGACCTCTCACTTCACGCTATGGCAGGCTTGCTGCATCATTTCAAGGTACTAAGTGTCCGCAGCTTGTTGTGAATCCATAGTCATTCTTGTTCAAATGGATATGCTAATCTTCTGTTTCTGGAATTCCTTGTTTCTTCAGAGCCTGGAAGGTTCAGAAGCTTCCTGCTGGACTTCTCGTACCCAAGGGTTCCGAGCAGCGTGAGGGATGCGTGGCCAGCGATTCAGCCTGGTGGCGACAGGATTCCGGGTATTATCCAGTGGCAAGGGAGCCAAGAAATTCACCCCCACCGCAGTACAGTTGCGGGCTTCGGCAACCATGCATACAACGGCCATGGTGGCTCGGCGGCAGGGCCTTCAGTGCTCCCCGCAACCTTCGAGCTCCAGCCAGGATGTGTCGCAGGAGTTGCCACCGACTCCAGCTGTGCTCTCTCTCTTCTGTCAACAACTCAGCCATGGGATACTACCCAAAGTGCCGGCCACAACCGGTCCCCAGCAATGTCTGCGGCCAGCGCCTTCGAGAGCACCCCGGTGGCGCCCTCGGTCATGGCGAGCAGCTACACGGCGGCCAGCGCCTGGAATGGCCCCCGTGGCCCTGCCCAGGGCGCCAGGAGCGTGCAGCATCATGAGGACGCTCTGCACCTGGTCCACCCAGACTCCGTCCACCACGGCCACTTCTCCGGCGAGCTCGAGCTCGCGTTGCAGGGAAGCGGGCCGTCGAACCCGCCGCACGTCCACCATGGCAGCAGCTCCGGTGGCGCCTTCGGCCATTCCAGCAACGCAATGAACTGGTCCCTGTAGGGACGGAGCCCTCCTCGGTCAGCAATGCACCTCTCTCCGGTCGCCGCCACGCCATGAGACATGGAGCACTTGGGCGCCCTGGTTTTGTGCGCCTTACCTTGCCGACTCTGTTTTCAGAGTGGAACGGGACTCCTAACTGGTAGATCGCCCTGAGTTCCCCTTCCCGTGTAAGCCCACTGCGTCCATGAACTCGATCAAACACCTGATCCTATAATAATTCTAGAACTGCCCGTGACCTGAATTATTCAGTCATCAAGATGCCTATCAAGTGACCTGTTACTATTATTTTGTCGCGTTGTTGCTTAGTATGGAACTCAAATTCTATGATGATCTTTATCTACTTTAATAAACCTTCATGTTCGTTTCTGCTTGTAACAATTTTTGAAGTGGCCAGATTTGATGTTTGAATGGAGGCCCAAATTGATATGTGACTCGTCCGTGATCATTCACGCGTCAGAAAGTGAGTCCGAATTCGATCGGAGAAATGTAGTGGCTTGTCAGAGTTAAGCAAGTTACCAGTGTTCAGCAGGGTTTAGAAAAATTCCAAACTTAACCCCCGCCGCCGGACGTTCCGTACTTCCTAAACTCTTTCCGTCGAGGCGTGGATGGTACCGACTCCAATCCGGTTGGTGTCGGGATAAAAGCTAATTGTACTTGGTCGGTGTCAGGATATCGATTGATCGATCGATCGACACCTCCGCGAGTTGGTTCGCTTGCAATGCGTTTGGGGGCAGATGCCATCGACGCCGACGGGGAGGTGTTCGTGAAGGCGCCGACGGCGGACGACCCCGCGTGCTCCCGGCATGCGGACATGGTCCCGATCCGCCTGCTCGTGGAGACGTGGGTGGAGGGCATCCGCGCCGAGGCCGGGCGGCCCGCGCTCACGGCGGCCATGTACCGCCGCCGGCGCGCCATCGACCACCTGGACGTGGCCCTCGAGTTCGCCCAGCGGCGGAAGGTGGCAGTGGGCCTGGACGGCGACGAGCTGTGCCGGCACGTGCAGGCGGCCATGGACGCCAAGGTGGTCGGCTCCTGCGCCTACTGCGGCTGCAACTTCAGCGTCGTGGCCGTGGTGGACATGCTGAGGCTGGGCAAGGTGTGCGGCGTCTGTGGCCGGCAGGTTAAAGAGCACAGCCCGGCGCCGCCGGTGGCCCGCGATCCCCCGGCGAACGCGGAGGGGAGGTGGAAGGGCTGGCTGCCATGGTAGACGGCCAGTGGTCGAGGTCGCGTACGCGATTTTGATGACCAGCAGAGACGTAGCACGGTGCCGATTGCCGAGCACCTCTGCTAGACAGGCCGTTCTCTTTTTTCCACTTATGTTTGTATGTACTCTTTCGCCAGTGTATTCTCGGAGCTTAACTACAGTATAGCATCAGTAGCCCCATATTTGTGAGTGTTTATTGGTGTTTTGTTTCGAAACAAAACAGGAAAAAGGGCTATCGATTATATTGAAAAGATTATACTACACGAAAAAGAAGAAATAAAAGATCCAGACTATGGGCCTGTTTAGTTTGGTGTGGAAAGTTTGCGAAATTTACTGTAGCAATTTTAAACCGAATATTAAGAGGACTAAACATGATCTAATTATAAAACTAATTACATGAATGGACGGAAAATCGCGAGACAAATCTATTAAGCCTAATTAATCTGTCATTAGAGATTGTTTACTGTAGCATGATGTTGTCTAATCATGGCCTAATTAGACTCATTAGATTCGTCTCGCGAAGTTACCCGGGGTTATGGAATAGGTTTTGTCATTAATTCACGTTTAATACCATTAATTAGTGTCATAATATTTGATGTGACAGATAAATAGTAAAAAGTTTGAAAAGTTTGTGCAACTAAACAAAGGCCAGGCCTAGATAACACAACAAATAAACACCGGTGAACACACGCCCGCACAAGTATTACACCATCCAACCCTTCTGAACAAACAACAGTGACCAGCTGAATTGAAACATCCACGAGTTCCGACGCCATTGCATCACTCAACTATTGGTTCTACTATTGGTGGGATCAACAGACCAGCATGGCGGCATGTGACCTCTGCACCTGCAGTGATTGAGGGTGTGTACGCGATTTCGATGACCAACAGAGCCAATATTATTCTCGGTTGTTATTCTAAGACTTCAGCGATACGAGCAGCAGGACACGCGAATGCTTTGTTAATGCTTGAGAACGCAAAAATACTAACCCATTATCCTCGTTTTGCATAGGCAAAATAGCCCACGCCGCTTCACTTTGCCTCGAGGGTCAAATTCTTATCTCAACTTTTAAACTAGGAAATTTAATCTTTTCAAATTTTATTTTGGGTCAATTTTGTTCCCCAACTTTCAAATCAGCCGAATACTTTTAAACTTTGTAATTTCGTTATGATGAGTAATGAAATTTCAGGTTCGCCCGTCGTGGAAAAAAAACTTTCACATCAGCCAATCAGGTGACGAGAGAAAAAAAAAGATCGACAGCTTTTTCTGTTTCACAAAGGGCCCCACCTGTTAGATCCAGCTTGCGCGCCATAGCGATATGCAAGGATCGGCGACTCGGCAACTACCTAGAGTATCAATGACTATTCATTTCAATGTATTGCGTGCATGTGTAAACCTAGAAGTAGTTGCCTTTGACCCTGTTTGGATCAACTAAAACTAAGGCCCTGTTTAGATTCGCGAATTCGATTGAATTGACTGTAGCAAAAGTACATTGGGAAGCGTAAAAGCAGAGAGGGGGGCACGTTTTTCAAGAAGATACTTTTGATTGAATTGGTTGAATTGAGTGAAACTAAACAGGGCCTAAATTTTAGTCCGAATCAAAATTAGTAAATAAAGTTCAGCGACTAAAATTAGTCTACACCCTGTTTGGATCAATGGACTAAAAATTAAGTGGGAGACATACAATGTCTATTTACCTTCACTTTTTGAATGTTTAGAATAAGAGAGTGGGTATTTTGGTCTTCTGCTACTCAGTTGGCTCCTTTTAGTCCAGTTTAGGTGGAACTAATCGACTAACCTTTAGTTGAGCTGTAGCTAAATTTAGTCCACATTTTAGTCCTGCTGTTTGGATCCCCTAATGGCCTAAATTTTAGTTCAGAGTTCCAAACAGGGCCATGCATTGTCGGCTTTAGGTACCAATCCCACTAATGCAAACTTACGGCGGGATTGTTTTGCTATTCCATGCTAATCTATCCACGAATCCGAATCCTATAGGACGAATCCTTAATGGCCCATCTATCGGTGAAACCAGACGGATGAACCAAACAAAAATTGCTTGCTTTAGTATTAGGAATAGACAATAGGCTAAAGCAAGATTAAAGACATACCTCTCCATTTTTAATTATAAGTCATTTTATTTTTTTAGTTTTGACATGCATTTAGATATTATGTATATCTAGGTGCATAATAAAAAATATAAAAAATAATGAATCATAAAAAGCCAAAATGGCTTACAATTTACAACAAGTACTTTGCAATTTGCAATCCACGGAAAAAACAGCCAGAGAGCACTTTCCTACGTCTTCTA
>CM014271.1:22497731-22515756 GCA_004135705.1 Alloteropsis semialata
GGAGAAAGAAGAAGGACGGAGGTAGAGGAAGGAAGATCAGCCGCCGGAGATCCAATGACTAAAAAAATTCGGGTACATAGAGAAGAGAAAATATCTGGATGTGGTATAGACATCCATGGAATAAAATGGGAAACCTTCTTTTATTTTTTTTTAAAAAACCAGGCCCAAGCTTCCTACACCCTGCCGAAGCCCCCAGGATCAGCAGTTGCAAATTGTACTGAATTTCGCTGGAGGGTCGAGTGGCCGCGTCGTGCTCGCGCTAGCGGCGACATCCAACGGCGACGACGACTCGTTTTCATTGGGGTTACCTCTGAACCCCCTAAATACATCCACGATATCCGAGTCAACTATGCTCACCACCACCAGTATGCATGATTCTGCCGCAACAAGTTGACCGAGCCGTTGGAGGTCTTGTTTGGGGCGTGTTTAGATTTACTAGAAATTTTGCGAAATTCACTGTAGCAAAACTAAATCGAAGATTAGGAGGACTAAATATGATCTAATTATAAAACTGATTACACGGATGGACGCAAAATCACGAGAGGAATCTATTAAGCCTAATCAATCCGTCATTAGAGATTGTTTACTGTAGCATGGCGTTGTCTAATCATGGCCTAATTAGGCTCATTAGATTCGTCTCGCGAAGTTACCCGGGTTGTAAAATGGGTTTTGTCAGTTATCCACATTTAATACTCCTAATTAGTATCCAAACATTCGAATTTACTGTAGCAAAACTAAACTAGTGGATCTAAACACGGCCTAATCCCCTAGTTTCTCTACCACTTTATTCCCATCCAAAGATTAACTGGCTTGCACATTCTTTACATTGCAGCCATGACAATTGCCAGTGCACACTGCCCAATGCAAAATCTGTGACAGACCGCCCCAATTAATCCGGCTTAAAAGCATGGGCCCACTATCACAGCAGTGCTCCACGCCCTTAAACCGAGTTAATCGTGCAATCCGTCGGATTCCTTCCCGATAAAACCACCTTTTCTCTCGACCGAAACGAAATAGCAGCAGTCCCACTCGAAGATGGGCTCAGGCAGTACAACTCATCATAAATTTTACAACACGAGGTTCACATAGATAATTATACAAATACAGTGCATATGTTTTAGTTATTACAAACCAGAGTTATAAACAGCGGAAGTCTAAACGTCGATTACACAAACATCACATGGAGCCCTCATATGACATTTAATCCCTGCGGCCTGAGTCGGACTCAGACGGCCCCCACTCAACTGTCCAACCATCAGGGAGCACACCAGGCCAAGTCAGAGCAGCAACAGGGTCATAACCTTCAACATTATCTGAAAAAGATAGCCACAAGCAAGGCTGAGTACTAATTACTCAGCAAGACTCACTCGACAAGGTTAAGTACTAGACATGCAAGGCTTTCTGGCTGTGGGGTTTGTTTTGCCAAAAGCATCTACAAAATTGATCCCTAAATCAATAATTTAGCCAAGTTTTAAAGTGAACTAACCATTACTACATTTGCCAATCTATCCAATACAATCAGTGTCGAAAAACAATTGAGTAACCAATTATTATTACTTCTCATCTAGCAACACTTCCACCCATTTGGCCCAAGGACATTGATGTATGAAAAGAGATCAAGCAGCTTCATGTAACCGCGAAGGACGGACAACTCGAGTTGATTTTAACCATGCATGGGACAACCTAATCGCACGACCCGTGAGAGACCCCCGGACCTCACGAGGCAACCTTTCCCATCTCTCCCTGCCATCTGCCATCAGGGACCACTCCGCCCGAGTGCACGCCCCAACGGACCCCAGGTGCCCCAGGCAAACCTGTGCCGCGGCCACTGCTACACTCGCCAAAACCCCTCGCCCAAGGGAGTGATAAAACCCGTCAGACGTCAGTTTGAATCAAGTACTAGGTTTACCAGTTTACCATATTTCCCGGCATACGATTAGTACCTTCAAAAGCTTGACCAACATCGCCACACAATCAATGCCTTAGCCACAATTCTCTGTGCAAGCGGGGTGTTCAACCAAACATAAATATCGCACAAGCCCCGCTTGCCGAATCTCATCAACTGATAAATAAAGTAAAACCTATATCTCGTGAGTGACAAGGCAATCACTCGACTTCTACCGATCCTAATTAAGCATGGCAGTCTAACGACCTACACATACTAGTATTAGGACATAGGTACCTAGGGATCATGCAACTAGGGTTTCATTCAACTCCTCAAAACTTAAATGCACAAATTCAGGCACAAAGTAAAGAGAGTTAGTTGTAACAGTGGGTTATGCTCCGGTGCTTGCCTTCCTGATCACCACTGGCCTTGGGCCCTTCCGAACTTTGGTTCGGGTCTTGTGCCGCGACAAGATTCAATTCAGCAGCAGCGGGGTCGTCCGCGGGCGCAACCTCGACCTCGTATATCCCGTCGACCAAGGTTTGATCTACATGAAATGCAGATGCATGAGATGCAGTAGTGCGACAAATCAATTACAGAATTACTGCAACAATTCACTAATACATCACTGGACAATCATTTATGGATTATAAACAAATTTGAAACTCATAAAACAACGTGGCCGGTCTGACCGGTTCAGACCTAAATCAAAGCACAGCTTCATTCAATCATCTAGAAAAACCTACTACTAGTACAATGGTCTCCTTGTGGTTGAATCTGATCATCCAATATCCAAGGTTGCTATATACATTTGTAGAATTAATTTTACAGCAATAAAACCATTTATTAATTAAGTAACCCTTAGCTAGTCTTTACCAAATAAATCCTAGAAAACATATTTGCATAGACAAAATCTAAGGTAAGCATGTTTCTGTGTTCTTGACAGCAAAAACTATTTTTTAGAATTTTCCAGCATCTTACCTATTTATTTGCTATTTTTCTTAACAGCCAACATTTGTCACAAACAGAAAATCATAATAAAATCTACAAAAATGTTCTGCAGCTAAAATTTTTACTACAACTACCATTCCAACAGAGGCATTTTATGTGAATTTTTCAGATTTTTTTTGAGTTGTATAGAATATTTGGTGATTTAACAATTCTTAACTAGCTAGCAACAACTCAAATCCAAATCTACTAAAATCATGCACAAACTGTGGCCAACAGATACTCAATTCAACTCCACTGGTCACAACAGATCCAACAAAAGTGGTTTTGTATTTTTAGCACATTCCTATGATTTATAAAGCAATAAACATCCTCTCAAGCACCTCTTCATACATTCAAAAATACATTGAGATTCACACAGATTATATATGCATATGATACACCACTAGAAAGATAATTTCTCAAGGATTCCATAAAGCCCACGTTTGTGATTTTTCGATTTTTCTGTGATTTTTGGTGATTTATTGAATCTCAGCCGAATTGGAAGGAAAGAAAAACGTGAATATTAAAATCGGGATTTACATCCGGGTCCTCGGGAAAAGAAAAATAATTGCTGTCAGGTCCTTTCTTCACATATAGGTCCTCAGATTCTTGTCAAAAACCCCCTGCAAGATTCAATAATCACATATATGCCCAGATTTTTCGTGGGTAACCCCCTGAAGATTCTAACTTTTTACCTTTAGATCCGGCTTCTTCTACCTCTGGCTGCTGCTCGTTTTGAACTCGCAGGAGCTACGGCCGGCCGGCAAAAGCTGCGCCCGGCCCCTCCCCTTGGCCTGGGCGACGCCAGGCGGCTGCAGCCCCTCCCCCTGGCCTCTTCCGGCTGCAGCAGGCGGCCGGCCCCGGCCCCAGCAGGCCTGGCCGCGGGCGCCGGCGACTGCAGGAAAGGGCGGCGGCGGTCCGGGCGTCTGGTGGCCAGAGTGGGATGGGAAAGAGTTTGGGGAGGGTCAGTGGAGCACGAGGAACACGTTTTGATGCTTGGTTTGGGTGGATAGTGGCTGTAGAGTTACGATTTAGGAACAATGGGAGCTCGGCCGAACTTTGTCAATGGCGGCCGAAATCTTTGATTTCTCGGAGTAGGGGCAAAGGCGGAGGATGCTAGGTACTGGAGGGCGGAGACGGCGAGGTGGAGGAGCTCTGGTCGGGGTTAATTGCACAATGGTTGGGTAGGGGGAATGAATTTGGGCCGAGGCAGTACTGAGTTTTTACGGTCCTCGGAGTTCGGTGATGTTTATCCTTCCAGCTCGACTGCCAGCGCGGCATGCCCCTTGGCACGGGCCAAATGGAATGGGGAACGAACGCCGCGTGGCTTGGACAGATGGAGGGCAATGGACGGCGTCGACGATGCCGAGGTCGAGCTCCTGATCGGTGTCGCCGAACTGAAGAGCTTTCGGGTTCAGTTTATAGGCCGAGCGACGCAGCGGCTTCATTTCAATTTTTCTCACGATTCCGTGTAGAAATTCAAGGAGCAATGAATACCAACTTTGTAGAGGATTCATAGGACTACAATTCCTACAAAGGAACCTATACCATTTGCTCAACGGTTTGGAAGTTGCAAGCCCCTAATTCTCAGCCAAAAATTCGAATTCCGAAAAGTTCAGAGTTTTGGCAGCTCACGGGCCCAACTTCGTCGGCCTTAAACTCCACTTTTTGTACATGAAAAGTTGATTTGCCCAATATGAAAGTTAAAGATGGTACATCAGGCTAGAACTTCTACAAAGGGAGTCATAGTGTTTGATCAATGGTTTGAGAGATAAATCGTGGAGAAGTCGGCCCAAAAATGCTGTTAACTGTCGAACTGAAAATCCTGTCTGAATCGAATGTTTTTGACCCGACTTCGATGACCTTTTTCTCTAAGATTTACATACAAACATCGAGATCGTCCAATACAAAAGTTGTAGCTGGTACATTAGGCTATAATTCTTACAAAGAGTGTTGCTACTTTTGAGCCACGGTTTGAAAGTTACGGGGCGACGAATATGGGCGAAAATCACATTTTCAGACGGCGTAATTCAGCTAAGTGCTGAAATTGCTGGTTTTGACCCGGTTTTGTCCAAGATTATGAGTGATCAAACAAGGTTTTCCTTGATCCACATCACCACCATTGTAAATAGGGTACTTTGTACTCCAACTTTTATATTGGTGGAATTTCAAGTGTTTAGGCAAAATACAAAGATATTAGCCTCCCGAGAAGGGTAAAAAGCAATACCCGCGACACATGAAATGACGATCGAATGAGTTCAAAATCGAATTTCGAATTTTCGTTTGAACTTTCCATACTCAAATGAGTTCATATACATGTAGTCGACATTATTTGCGATATTTTGGTATAAGTTTTGTATTTTGACTATTTTGATTATTCTGGTTGACCGAGTCAACACATACACACAAGTATGCACAAACACCACAATGATGCAATGATGCATTTCATAATGAGTTTAATTAATTTAATCAAGGGTCTTTAATTACATTAGTGACACCGGGGTGTCACAACCCTCCCCCTTAAAAGAATCTCGCCCGAGATTTCGGTGCAAAGAATTTAGTGCGGAAAACGAAATTACCTGGAATGGAGTTCATAAAATCCGGATATTTAGATCTCAGATATGATTCTTCCTCCCAAGTAGCTTCGTCTTCAGTATGATTACTCCACTGAACTTTATAGAATTTGATAACCTTTCGTCTTGTGGTTCTATCCTTTTGATCGATAATTTTGATAGGACGAACCTCATAGGTGAGATCAGGTTCAAGAGGTATTTCTTCATATGAGATAGATTCTTCCGGAACTCGAAGACATTTCTTGAGTTGAGAGACATGAAATACATTATGCACGGCGGAGAGATTAATTGGGAGCTGCACCTTATATGCCACGGGTCCACAAATTTCCAAGATGGGGAAAGGTCCAATATAGCGAGGAGCTAATTTTCCCTTTACACCAAATCTATGAACGCCTTTTGTCGGTGAAACCCGAATATAAACATGATCACCCACTTCAAAGGCCAAAGACTTTCTTCTTTTGTCAAAATAGCTCTTTTGGCGGGATTGTGCAGCCTGAAGATTTTTCTGGATGATTTTTACCTTATCTTCCGCCTCTTGGACTAAATCCGGTCCAAAGAAATTCCGTTCACCAGGTTCGGACCAATTCAAAGGTGTACGGCACCGCCGCCCATACAAGGCTTCAAATGGTGCCATTTTTAGACTTGCTTGATAACTATTGTTGTAGGAAAATTCTGCCAACGACAAGCACTGATCCCAAGTCTTGTCATAATGTATGACACACGCTCTAAGCATATCCTCCACTATTTGATTCACCCTTTCGGTTTGCCCATCAGTTTGAGGATGGTAAGCGGAGCTACGGATCAATTTGGTGCCTACGGAAGTATGCAATTGTTCCCAAAAGCAAGCAACAAATTGAGGGCCTCGATCCGAAATAATTGTCCTTGGAATCCCATGGAGACAAACAATTCGATCGATGTAAAGTTCTGCATACTTCTTGGTAGTATATGTGGTGTTGACCGGAATAAAATGAGCGGTCTTTGTGAGCCTGTCAATAATCACCCAATTAGAGTCATGCTTACGAGAGGTGTTGGGCAAGCCCACAATAAAATCCATAGCTATGTCATCCCATTTCCAAGAGAGAATAGGCAGAGGTTGCAATGTTCCAGCTACCTTGAGATGACTTGCTTTCACCCTTTGACATGTATCACATTCGGACACATATTTAGCAATTTCTCTTTTCATTCTTGTCCACCAAAAATTCTCCTTCAAATCCTGGTACATTTTATTACTACCCGGATGAATAGAGAATTTGGATAGATGAGCTTCATCAAGAATTTGTTTTCTCAACTCATGGTCTTTAGGTACCACAAGTCGTTGCTTAAACCAAAGAATGCCTTTCCAATCTTGACGGAAGCATTTATATTTGGGCAATCCTTGAGCTAGCCCTTGCTTAATATGAGCAACGCCTTTATCCTTGGATTGTGCCATAATGATTCTTTCCCTCAATGTGGATTCTACCACCATATGACTTAAGGAGCCCTGAGGAACAATTTCCAAATTCAATTTGGACATTTCATGGCAAAGAGTTTCATTGAAAGATGTTATGGTAAGGCAATTGCACTGAGCCTTGCGACTTTGTGCGTCCGCCACCACGTTGGCTTTTCCTGGATGGTAATGCACCTCTAGATCATAATCTTTGATGAGCTCTAACCATCTTCTCTGACGCATATTCAGATCAGCTTGAGTGAAGATGTATTTGAGGCTCTTATGGTCAGTGTAAATATTGCAATGCGTGCCCATAAGATAATGCCTCCAAATCTTTAAGGCATGGACTACAACAGCCAATTCCAAATCATGAGTAGGATAATTCATCTCATGAGGCCGAAGAGCTCGAGAAGCATAAGCGATGACTCGATCTTCTTGCATAAGCACACACCCAAGACCAGTGCCAGATGCATCACAATAAACATCGAAGGACTTGGAGGTGTCCGGTTGAGCTAGAACTGGTGCGGAGGTCAGAAGCTTCCTCAATGTGTGGAAAGCTTGCTCACATTTCTCACTCCACGCAAATTTCTCTCCTTTCTTGAGAAGTTCTGTCATAGGTTTGGCAATTTTGGAGAAATCCGGAATAAAGCGGCGATAATATCCGGCTAAACCCAGAAAACTTCGAATTTGGTGGACTGATTTAGGAGGCTTCCAATCCAGTACTTCTTGCACTTTACCTGGATCGACAGCAATTCCCTCTGCTGAAACAGTGTGCCCCAAAAATTTTACACTGGACAGCCAGAATTCACATTTACTAAACTTTGCATAAAGCTGGTGATCTCGGAGGCGTTGGAGAACAATGCGGAGGTGCTGAGCATGTTCTGCCTCATTTTTGGAACAGATCAGAATATCATCAATGAACACGACCACAAACTTATCCAACTCGGGCATAAAAACTGAATTCATGAGATACATGAAGTACGCCGGAGCATTTGTGAGACCGAAAGACATCACTAAGTACTCATAGAGCCCATAGCGAGTTGAGAAAGCCGTCTTTGGTATATCACTTGGCCTAATCTTGATTTGATGATACACAGAGCGAAGATCAATCTTCGAGAATACCTTTGCTCCGGACAATTGATCAAAGAGTGCATCAATGCGGGGAAGAGGATATTTATTTTTGATAGTCACCGCATTGAGAGGTCGGTAATCCACACATAACCTCAAAGTTTTATCTTTCTTCTTCACAAATAGGGCGGGCCAGCCCCAGGGTGAAGAACTGGGATGAATATAGCCCTTGTCTAGCAAATCTTGAAGTTGAACTTTCAATTCAGCTAATTCTTTGGGTGCCATTTTATAAGACCTTTTTGAGATTGGAGCTGTACCGGGTTGTAATTCAATCGCGAATTCGATGTCCCGGTCAGGTGGCATTCCTGGTAATTCATCAGGAAATACGTCCGGGTATTCACATACCACGGGAATCTTCTCCAAAGGAGTCTCTATGGCAGAGAAGGCACAAGAATTCCTGATATCTTGTCGAGGCAGGTAAAAGGTGGAAGCACCATGGGTCGGAGAATTGATTTCCACACAACGGGAGGGAATATCTAAATTGACCCCATGATCTTCCATCCAATTCATACCCAAGATAACGTCTATGCCTTGATTCTCTAGAAAAATGAAATTAGTCCCATAGACTTTACTACCCAACTGAAGAGGTACATTTCTCACAATCTGATGAGAGCCTATTCTCCCACCAGGGGTAGATATAACATATTGCTGAGTAGTATGCAAAAAAGGAAAATTGTGCTTGGCGGCAAGTTTATTGCTCATGAAACTATGCGAAGCTCCGGAATCAAATAAAACATATGCAGGCAGATTGCGGATAGAGAAAATACCCGACATCACCGGAGCACCAGCAGGGAGTTCATCCATAGTGGTAAAATTGAGTCTGCCCTGTCGGACAACTGCCACTTGTTTCTTGCCTTTGTTATTATTGTTGGCTGGAGCTGGGGCATTGTATCCACCTTGCTTGGGAAGCTTGCAGTCCCTAGCAAAATGACCTGGCCTACCACAGTTATAGCAGGGGGCATTGGTAGGACGAGGCGGCTGTTGCCCCTGAGCTGGAGCACGGTAACCCTGATTCTGCTGCTGGGGAGGCCTGATAATCCATGACCCTGGCTGAGGGGCCCTCTGAAGAGACTGAGCAGGACTCTTCTACACCAAACGGAACTTAGGCAGTGGAGAGCTAGATTGGCCAACTGGGGCCTTCCTCTTCTTCTCAGCCTTGTGCGCATTAATACTGTCTTCTTTTGTAATAGCCATGTTCACCAGATCATTATAACTGTCTGCCTTGATCAGAGAGAGCTTATCTCTTAGCTTTGAGCTAAGGCCCCGGCGAAAGCGGTCCTGCTTCTTAGCATCAGTATCAACGTGATAGCTCGCATATCGTGCCAGCTGATTGAAAGCCTGAGCATACTGCAGCACATTGCGGTTCCCCTGAGTAAGAGCCAAGAACTCATTTAGCTTGCGATCCATAAGACCAGCGGGGATATGGTGAGCACGAAAAGCCGTCTTGAATTCCTCCCAAGACACAATATGATCAGCAGGAAGCATGCCATTATGAGTATCCCACCATAAGCGCGCAGGGCCGCGTAACTGCTGAGCGGCAAAGCGGGCCTTGTTGGCATCCGAGCAAGGAGACACTAACAGGGAGAACTTGGACTCAATGACGTTGAGCCAAGCGTCGGCATCCAGAGGATCCTCAGTCTTGGTGAACAGAGGTGGCTGAGTACTGGTGAAGTCCGAGTACGTCGCCTCCTGAGGATGGGGATTGTGACGTCCGCCATGCTGCTGCGGATTCATTTGTGCTTCGGTCAAGCGCCGAAGAAGCTCCGTCTGCATAGCCAATAGCTCCGAGATATTGGTGGGCAGAGGTGGCGGAGCAGGTAAAGCATCACCAGGAATTTGCGACATCTACAGTGTTTCATAGCTCTCATTAGTCATGCAATACTTGGAATTACAAAACAAATGGATGATAAAAATTACTAACAATCATAAGAATGATTTATTGCAAGTTAGTACAAATCATCATCCATTGTGCCGGTATTCGCATCCCTAACTTGCTAGAAAGGGTAATGAGAAAACTACCTAATATTGGATGCATTGCTAATGTCAATTTCGGGAGTGTTAACAGATTTCTGACATGAGATTCAAAAATTCATATCTGCAGTTCTGTTAACCCAAAAATTCTCATCTTTTGCCAGAAGAGAGCTTATGTAATTGTCTAAATCTTTTGTATTTGGTGGTCAGACTGGTTCCAATTGGAAGAAGGTGAAATTTGCAAATTTCTAACTGTCTGTCCTGCTGGAATTTTCAGCAAGCAGGGTCAAAGTAGATCGAGCATAACTTCTGTTGCCTTGCTCCAAAAGAGCTAAATTTTTGACACAATCTAGATCATAAAATTGTGCACAAGTGTGGTATTCATGACCCCTTTTAAAAACATCATTTTCTAGGAGTAAAGCTGAGGACAAGCTGATTGCAACAAAGCTGAAAACAGCATATTCACATAGATGGTTCTTCCACACTAGTGACATATATTACAAGATACATGAGATAATTTACATCACCTACTAGTGGCATATCTCACAATATCCATGAAACAATTTACATCATCCATTCAAGGATTACATTCATGGATACAAAAGAGAGTCAGTCCCTTAAAAACATCATCTAGTCGGAGTCAACGTGGTAGAGCTCCTCCGGATCCTCCTCGTCATCGGACCCATCGTTTCCACCATTAGGAGGTGGCGCCTGGTTCACTGAGCCTTCTCCATCGGACATGTCAGGATCATTCAGCACAACAGGCTCCCCTGAAACGGTGTCCAGGCCTGACTCGCCCTGCAAGGGTAGCTCTGGAGGCACAGGCGCTGGTGGAGGGTGCTGCAACTCCTCAATCACTCCCTGAGCGTCATTGAGGTCATCCTCCAAGATGGCCACTAACTCGTGCTACCCAACTAACTCCTCATTGAGGTGGTGGACTTGGTGATCCAAGCCCCTGACCTGATCAGCTAGAGCCCGAGCTGCTGCTGCCACCAAACGGTTCTGGTGAACGAGTGTCTCAATGAGATCAGCAGATGCTCTCCCATAGTCTACCAAAGCATTCATATTAGGGTCCTGAACTTGGGCCCTGCTGTCCCACCACAATATGGCATTTCCAGGCCGTGGTGGAAACAAGGTGGCAGGAGTGTCGTAGAGCTGCACCTGATGTTGGTGCCCAACCAGCAGCAAGGCATGTTGTGCCGCCAGCTCACAACCGGACAAGAAAGTGTGGGCCCGAGTGGACACCACCAAGTCTTCCGGCCTTATTTCAGGTGGGCTCGGAATGGTGACTGTGACCTCAAACTACATGACATTCCACTCGACGCGGTGCACCCCGACATAGCGAGGCGGCTCGGTGTATCCGCAGCGCTGCACAGTCTCCCACAAAAGCGCGAGAAAACCCCCCAAGTGGAGGCAAGTGGAGTGGTAACGCCCTTGCTCATCAATGTGCATGGTACGGTTTCTAGAACCGGCCATCTGAAAGAATTCAACCAAAATGAAGTTTAGTCCAAACATTTAGCTATGAAATGGCATAACTCGAAACGGACAGATTCTGGACTGAATTTCAAAAAATTCATAACTCAAAATTGAGCAATCCAAAAATCATGAAATTTCACCAGAATGTTCATGGATAAGTTAACTACAACTTTGGTATTCTAGGACAAGGCTAAATACATCAATAAGATGTTCAAATCCTTAGAGTTTGATAACAAGTGCATGCTGGAATTTCAGCAGAACTGAGAGGTAGTAAAAAGACTATATCTCCCTATCCACTGGGCCAAATGACCTGAATTTCTGGCAGGGAACAGATACACAAATTTGGAACAACTTTCCTATTCATGAGTTTCAGAGAAAACATTCCTAAGATAGGCCAATTGCAGCATTGAGCAGAATGGTCAGATTTGGACAGAAACTAACCCGATGGTAAAACAACCATAACTCTCAATTGGCTGGGCCAAAAATATCGAAATTTTTACTGCAGTTGGATAAAAAGATTTGGAACAACCTTTCTAATATGAGCGTTTGCAGCTGAGGTGATCTTGTTGGTCGAATAATTCATACCAACAGGGAGGTCTAAAAGACAATATAGGATATCATTAGTGAGTGCGAAATTTTCTTTTGGTAACCAAACCTTATATTCATCCCTTAACCCATAGTTTAGGTATTTTGTGCATTAACATGATGCATGCATGCTCGACCTATTCGTCCTCACAAAAGAAACAATTGCCAAGTAACCTTGGTCTTACGCGGTTAGTCATGGTGGCACATAAATACGTCTCTCCTTATAATAACTAGTCGAAATTTTATCGATCACACATCCTAGGGTTCCGTGGTTAGTGTACCTGCAGAAAAGTTTCATCACTGAACCGTTCGTGCCAGCACTCACGAACAGCCCCCATGTACCTCACGCCACATGGGTGACGCATATGCGGTTGCCCGCATATGATAACCACATCCTGTTGCTCACTATAGAAGCAACAGTTCAACCAGTAAAGTAAAAGCACTACAGTCATTATAACACCAAGGATGTTATATTGACTGCACCCCAAGTAAGCCACTGCTTGGGGAACAGCGTCCAGTATTCACACCCTCTGGCAATGGGCAACCATTACTTACCCGGAGTCGTCGGTACAGAAAAGTAATGTGCTGGAAGTCAGTAGTATATATACCATATAAGCCACCTGAAGACTACCCATACCAACCCTAGGGCTCACGTTCTAGTATTTTAACCTTAGCGTAACCAACGAGGTTTTCAAAGGTCCAGTTTAAGTTTTACAAATCAAGAAAACGTTTTTAGGACTTGTCATACCACCCGCTGCCTATTTTTTGGCTCTGATACCAGCTGTGGCAGACCGCCCCAATTAATCCGGCTTAAAAGCATGGGCCCACTATCACAGCAGTGCTCCACGCCCTTAAACTGAGTTAATCGTGCAATCCGTCGGATTCCTTTCTGATAAAACCACCTTTTCTCTCGACCGAAACGAAATAGCAGCAGTCCCACTCGAAGATGGGCTCAGGCAGTACAACTCATCACAAATTTTACAACACGAGGTTCTCATAGATAATTATACAAATACAGTGCATATGTTTTAGTTATTACAAACCAGAGTTATAAACAGCGGAAGTCTAAACGTCGATTACACAAACATCACATGGAGCCCTCATATGACATTTAATCCCCGCGGCCTGAGTCGGACTTAGACGGCCCCCACTCAACTGTCCAACCATCAGGGAGCACACCAGGCCAAGTCAGAGCAGCAACAGGGTCATAACCTTCAACATTATCTGAAAAAGATAGCCACAAGCAAGGCTGAGTACTAATTACTCAGCAAGACTCACCCGACAAGGTTAAGTACTAGACATGCAAGGCTTTCTGGCTGTGGGGTTTGTTTTGCCAAAAGCATCTACAAAATTGATCCCTAAATCAGTAATTTAGCCATGTTTTAAAGTGAACTAACCATTACTACATTTGCCAATCTATCCAATACAATCAGTGTCGAAAAACAATTGAGTAACCAATTATTATTACTTCTCATCTAGCAACACTTCCACCCATTTGGCCCAAGGACATTGATGTATGAAAAGAGATCAAGCAGCTTCATGTAACCGCGAAGGACGGACAACTCGAGTTGATTTTAACCATGCATGGGACAACCTAATCGCACGACCCGTGAGAGACACCCCGGACCTCACGAGGCAACCTTTCCCATCTCTCCCTGCCATCTGCCATCAGGGACCACTCCGCCCGAGTGCACGCCCCAACGGACCCCAGGTGCCCCAGGCAAACCTGTGCCGCGGCCACTGCTACACTCGCCACAACCCCTCGCCCAAGGGAGTGATAAAACCCGTCAGACGTCAGTTTGAATCAAGTACTAGGTTTACCAGTTTACCATATTTCCCGGCATACGATTAGTACCTTCAAAAGCTTGACCAACATCGCCACAGAATCAATGCCTTAGCCACAATTCTCTGTGCAAGCGGGGTGTTCAACCAAACATAAATATCGCACAAGCCCCGCTTGCCGAATCTCATCAACTGATAAATAAAGTAAAACCTATATCTCGCGAGTGACAAGGCAATCACTCGACTTCTACCGATCCTAATTAAGCATGGCAGTCTAACGACCTACACATACTAGTATTAGGACATAGGTACCTAGGGATCATGCAACTAGGGTTTCATTCAACTCCTCAAAACTTAAATGCACAAATTCAGGCACAAAGTAAAGAGAGTTAGTTGTAACAGTGGGTTATGCTCCGGTGCTTGCCTTCCTGATCACCACTGGCCTTGGGCCCTTCCGAACTTTGGTTCGGGTCTTGTGCCGCGACAAGATTCAATTCAGCAGCAGCGGGGTCGTCCGCGGGCGCAACCTCAACCTCGTATATCCCGTCGACCAAGGTTTGATCTACATGAAATGCAGATGCATGAGATGCAGTAGTGCGACAAATCAATTACAGAATTACTGCAACAATTCACTAATACATCACTGGACAATCATTTATGGATTATAAACAAATTTGAAACTCATAAAACAACGTGGCCGGTCTGACCGGTTCCCTGACCGGTCTGACCGGTCAGGACCGGTCTGACCGGTTCAGACCTAAATCAAAGCACAGCTTCATTCAATCATCTAGAAAAACCTACTACTAGTACAATGGTCTCCTTATGGTTGAATCTGATCATCCAATATCCAAGGTTGCTATATACATTTGTAGAATTAATTTTACAGCAATAAAACCATTTATTAATTAAGTAACCCTTAGCTAGTCTTTACCAAATAAATCCTAGAAAACATATTTGCATAGACAAAATCTAAGGTAAGCATGTTTCTGTGTTCTTGACAGCAAAAACTATTTTTCCAGAATTTTCCAGCATCTTACCTATTTATTTGCTATTTTTCTTAACAGCCAACATTTGTCACAAACAGAAAATCATAATAAAATCTACAAAAATGTTCTGCAGCTAAAATTTTTACTGCAACTACCATTCCAACAGAGGCATTTTATGTGAATTTTTCAGATTTTTTTTGAGTTGTATAGAATATTTGGTGATTTAACAATTCTTAACTAGCTAGCAACAACTCAAATCCAAATCTACTAAAATCATGCACAAACTGTGGCCAACAGATACTCAATTCAACTCCACTGGTCACAACAGATCCAACAAAAGTGGTTTTGCATTTTTAGCACATTCCTATGATTTATAAAGCAATAAACATCCTCTCAAGCACCTCTTCATACATTCAAAAATACATTGAGATTCACACAGATTATACATACATATGATATACCACTGGAAAGATAATTTCTCAAGGATTACAGAAAGCCCAAGTTTGTGATTTTGCGATTTTTCTGTGATTTTTGGTGATTTATTGAATCTCAGCCGAATTGGAAGGAAAGAAAAACGTGAATAGTAAAATCGGGATTTACATCCGGGTCCTCGGGAAAAGAAAAATAATTGCTGTCAGGTCCTTTCTTCACATATAGGTCCTCAGATTCTTGTCGAAAACCCCCTGCAAGATTCGATAATCACATATATGCCCAGATTTTTCGTGGATAACCCCCTGAAGATTCTAACTTTTTACCTTTAGATCCGGCTTCTTCTACCTCTGGCTGCTGCTCGTTTTGAACTCGCAGGAGCTACGGCCGGCCGGCAAAAGCTGCGCCCGGCCCCTCCCTTGGCCTGGGCGAGGCCAGGCGGCTGCAGCCCCTCCCCCTGGCCTCTTCCGGCTGCAGCAGGCGGCCGGCCCCGGCCCCAGCAGGCCTGGCCGCGGGCGCCGGCGACTGCAGGAAAGGGCGGCGGCGGTCCGGGCGTCTGGTGGCCAGAGTGGGATGGGAAAGAGTTTGGGGAGGGTCAGTGGAGCACGAGGAACACGTTTTGATGCTTGGTTTGGGTGGATAGTGGCTGTAGAGTTACGATTTAGGAACAATGGGAGCTCGGCCGAACTCTGTCAATGGCGGCCGAAATCTTTGATTTCTCGGAGTAGGGGCAAAGGCGGAGGATGCTAGGTACTGGAGGGCGGAGACGGCGAGGTAGAGGAGCTCTGGTCGGGGTTAATTGCACAATGGTTGGGTAGGGGGAATGAATTTGGGCCGAGGCAGTACTGAGTTTTTACGGTCCTTGGAGTTAGGTGATGTTTATCCTTCCAGCTCGACTGCCAGCGCGGCATGCCCCTTGGCACGGGCCAAATGGAACAGGGGAACGAACGCTGCGTGGCTTGGACAGGTGGAGGGCAATGGACGGCGTCGACGACGCCGAGGTCGAGCTCCTGATCGGTGTCGCCGAACTGAAGAGCTTTCGGGTTCAGTTTATAGGCCGAGCGACGCAGCGGCTTCATTTTGATTTTTCTCACGATTCCGTGTAGAAATTCAAGGAGCAATGAATACCAACTTTGTAGAGGATTCATAGGACTACAATTTCTACAAAGGAACCTATACCATTTGCTCAACGGTTTGGAAGTTGCAAGCCCCTAATTCTCAGCCAAAAATTCGAATTCCGAAAAATTCAGAGTTTTGGCAGCTCACGGGCCCAACTTCGTCGGCCTTAAACTCCACTTTTTGTACATGAAAAGTTGATTCGCCCAATACGAAAGTTAAAGATGGTACATCAGGCTAGAACTTCTACAAAGGGAGTCATAGTGTTTGATCAATGGTTTGAGAGATAAATCGTGGAGAAGTTGGCCCAAAAATGCTGTTAACTGTCGAACTGAAAATCCTGTCTGAATCGAATGTTTTTGACCCGACTTCGATGACCTTTTTCTCTAAGATTTACATACAAACATCGAGATCATCCAATACAAAAGTTGTAGCTGGTATATTAGGCTATAATTCTTACAAAGAGTGTCGCTACTTTTGAGCCACGGTTTGAAAGTTACGGGGCGACGAATATGGGCGAAAATCACGTTTTCAGACAGCGTAATTCAGCTAAGTGCTGAAATTGCTGGTTTTGACCCGGTTTTGTCCAAGATTATGAGTGATCAAACAAGGTTTTCCTTGATCCACATCACCACCATTGTAAAGAGGGTACTTTGTACTCCAACTTTTATATTGGTGGAATTTCAAGTGTTTAGGCAAAATACAAAGATATTAGCCTCCCGAGAAGGGTAAAAAGCAATACCCGCGACACATGAAATGACGATCGAATGAGTTCAAAATCGAATTTTGAATTTTCGTTTGAACTTTCCATACTCAAATGAGTTCATATACATGTAGTCGACATTATTTGCGATATTTTGGTATAAGTTTTGTATTTTGACTATTTTGATTATTCCGGTTGACCGAGTCAACACATACACACAAGTATGCACAAACACCACAATGATGCAATGATGCATTTCATAATGAGTTTAATTAATTTAATCAAGGGTCTTTAATTACATTAGTGACACCGGGGTGTCACAAAATCTATCCCTTATCCGGCCTCCTTCAGGAAAGTTTAACTCTGATCATCGATCCCTGATAATTTTACTGTAGTAGCTGAACAAAGCATGCATGTCACATTTATCTATTTCTACTGATGGTATGATGCGCACTACAGCATCACGCGTTGGATCCTCAGTGAGATTATAAAATGGGTTTGAAAAAAAAAGTATCCAAGCTGGAGATCTTTCGCTGTGGATGCAAGTTTAGTAGACACTACCAGAGAACCCTCCATCGATCCACCTTCATAGATACCGGTTACTAAAGACCCGGTACCAATGTTACATTGGTACCGGGTCTAAATTTTTGACCCCCCGAAAACTCTTCGGTAGACACCACCCGGTACCAAAGGGTGGCCTTCGGTACCGGGTGGTGTTACGACCCGGTACCGAAGGCCACCCTTTGGTACCGGGTGGTGTTAGCCGCCGGTACCGAAGACGAGCACCGCCGGTACCTCCCGTTCTCTCTCTTATCCTCTCTCTTATTCTACACAGGCACAGCAGGAGCCGGTCCTTATCTCTTTATTCTCCTCTCTCTCTTATCCTCTCGCTCTCTCTCGCACACAGGCACAGGCACAGCGAGGGCCCGGCGGCCGGTGCGGCTCCCCGGCGGGCGGCGCGGCTCCCTGGCGGGC
>CM014271.1:22520309-22536500 GCA_004135705.1 Alloteropsis semialata
CTCAGATCTTGGATGACGACTTCCCTAGGCTGAATCAGCTGGCAGCGGATCTGAATCCTCTCTCGAGCTCTCCTCTCCTTTCCCCTTCCCCATCTGTGCGTAAACCTAGATTCCAAAATCTCTCTTGATTCCTTGGCTACTTCCGCAAATCCACCTATAGATCTTATGCACAAGTTGTGAGATCCAAATTGGATCCATTACCGATGGTGTACCCGGGGGGTGAATCGAGGTGGCGGAAGAAGAGATGGCTTCGGCTCAAGTCGCCAAGGGTGAGGTGCGGGACGCATAGGAGCACGGCACAATGTGTGGTAGAGGGAAGACTATGGAGGCGAAGGAAGGGGAAGGGGTGATGCCGGCCATGGAGGGGAAGAGGCGGAGGAAGGAGGGAAGGACAAGAGGAACATTATGGTGAAATAGGCGACAATAAGGGCAAAGGTGAGATCTCTTCTGATCATACTGAGAAATCTGAGCCGACCACTGAGGATTTGCATGAGTCTGGCAATGCTAATTGGGAGAAGGAAGCTCTAAGGGCTGCTGGGAATCAGGCTACGAGGGAGGAAAAATCACGGTGGGGGCATAGGGATGAAATGAGAGAGAAGAGGGAGGTGCCTGAGTCCAGTAATGCTGCGACCGGGAGGGAGATGCAGAAGGAAGACTTTGGAAGAGGAGCTACTAGGAGGAGGAATGAGTATAATGGGTGTAATTTTTGTGGCCTCAAGAACCATGCAACTGAAGAGTGTCACCATAGGATCCCTTGTGAGGTGTGTGGTCTGAACAATCATACAACGTATGATTGCAAAAAGGAACCCCTGTGGAATATGGGTCCAGAGCTGTGTGCTGCCCATGTAGAAGATCAAGGTTTTTTCTACATTGAAGAATAGATTGATCATAAGGCCAACAGGGACAAAGCCAGCACAGCTGTCATAACCATCCTAAATGGAAATGCATCCGCAAAGCAGATTGCATACAGTGAGTGCTCATGTGTGGAAATGGACAGCAAGAGAAGTGGCAGATAACAAATTTACTATAAAATTTTCAGATGCCAAAATGGTTCAAGTATATAGTAACTTCAAGTGCCTTGGGATAAAAGAAGCTGATGCCCAGATCATGGTAGAGCCTTGGACACCATCTATTGGAGCAAAAGGAAGCTTGCAGCAGGCCTGGTTTAAGGTGAAGGGAATCCCTTCTGATCAGAGATCCATCAAGACTCTAGCTAAAATTGGGGGTTTGGTGGGAAAGACTACTGCTGTGGATGAAAGGACCAGATTCAGAGCTGATTATGTGAGAATGAGGATTGCTTGCAGAGATGTTTCTCAAGTACCACCTTCAGTGGAAAGCACCCTAGGTTTACTTCTTTATGATTTCTTTTTTGAGAGAGAGGATGCAGAGATACTCAAGAATGACAAGTTGAAGACAGGGGTGAAGGCTGGTGATCCTCCTGCCCAGCCAAACATCAAGAGGTTGAGAACAGATGACAATAGACCTGCAATAAATCAGACACAGAATGAGGGAGGAGGTAGCAAGAATACACCCATCAAGGAGATCAGACAAACTCACAACTTCAAATCCTTCTCCGCCCCAAACAAAATTGATTTGAGTAAGAAGGGAGAGGATAAGGCTAAAGGGTTAGCCAATATGAGCAAGGAAGGGGAAAAACCTACAATGCAGAGTGATCCCTCAAAAATCAGAGGAGGAGTTCTACGAGTCATCTGATAGTGAAGATTTTAGGGTCCAAGTGGCCAGGCTTCAAAATGATCCCAAAGGAGGAGAAACATCACATGCCAGGGACAGTGCTTGGCTCATCCAGTGTGAGGAGCCAGAACATCTTAACACCATGAAAGCAGTTTTATTGGAGAAAAAGAAAGAAATGGCAGAAAAATCTACTAATCTTCTACCTGATCTTCTTGAGAGTGGTAATACACAAGAAAATCTTGAGGAATTCAGGAAAGTGGTGTCTGATATCAAGGAGAAACTAGCAGAGGATGAGGGGATGGGTAAATAAAAAATCGATGACATGATGAATGATGAGAAAAAAGAGGAGAGAAGGAGGTGCCCAAGACTCCAGAATGAGATAACTATGACAACCAAGGACAAGAGCTACATTATGAGCAAGAAAAGGAATCTTGAAGGTACAAATCTCAATTCCTCTAATGCTTTTTCTACTATTGAAAATGAGAAAATTGCTGAAGTCTCTAGTGATATGGGTATATCTGTGGACAATTTACATTTTTCTACTATTGACTTGATTAAAGATTTAGAGATTGCTAGACATGCTCTGAAAGATAAGCAACTGGTTGTCAAGATATCTGATACATCAAATGATGTAGAAAGTGCAGGGGAAGTAGATAATCAAAATATGACATCTGTTGAAGTTTCTGATATTGAGAATATTTTAATTGAGGAATACTCTGACATAGAGGAAATTCTCTCTATTCAATCTAAAAGGAAAAGCAAGGAAGTAAAACGCTTATCCCTTTCTGGTCCCAGAAGAAAAAAGGGCAAGGAAAAACCTGGCCCTAAAAGGTGCAGCAAAGGGAAAAATCAGGGAAACCCTGACACTTCTGCACATAAAAAAAGAAATATAAAAAGAATTGTATTCCATGAAAGGTCTCATGTGGAATTGTAGGGGCATCAAGAAAAAGGGTGTCACCTCATTCATAAGAAACTTAATTCAAGAGCATAAGTTACATTTTGTGGGTATACAAGAGACAAAGTATATGGTGCAGCACAGGAAGAAAGGAAAGAGGCTTTCTTGTTAGAGCTGGCAGGGTTTTGTAGTAAAATTATAGAATCGGTGCTCATTGGTGGAGATTTTAATGTAATCAGATATGCATATGGGAAAAATAAAGGGGGAGGGGGGTCTGGCACTGGGAAACACTCTGCAACTTTCAACTCTATTATATCTGCTTTTGAGCTTGTTGAAATTGATATGCCCGGTGGAAGGTATACTTGGTCAATTAATCAACTTGACCCAATTTTGGTGAAACTGGATAGATTTTTGATGAGTAAGAGTTGGGAGGATGTCTTTCCTAGGGCAAGAGTTATGAGATTGCCTAGGGAGATATCTGACCATAATCCTTTGATTGTCTCTACTAACACATCTCAACCCCTAAAAAGTTTTAGGTTTGAATTAGCCTGGCTCAACCAAGAAAACTTCTTGGAGTTAGCTTAGAAAGTCTGGGAAAGGCCTTGCCATGCTAATTCTGCTTTTGATAGAATTTAGAGCAAACTAAAAAGATTCAAACAATTTTTTAAGGGATGGGGTTTCAGCCTACAAGGAGACAGGAAAAAGAGAAAACAAAATATTCAAAATGAGCTGAGAGATTTGGAGTTGATGGAAGAAGATAACTGTTTGTCCCCAAGTCAATGGTCACAAAGAGTAATGTTAAGGACTGAGATGTTGAAAATCCTTGAGGATGAAGAGTTGCATTGGTTCAAAAGGTCTCATGAAAACTGGTTACATAAGGGGGATTTAAATACTGATTATTTCCATAAAATTGCTAATGGACACTACAACAAATATTACATTTTATAACATTTCATTTTTGTCATAGAAAATCATTTTTTCGTCATGTTTCATAATTTGTGACATTCGCGTGACGAAAATTCATTTGTCATCTATACCCCGTAATAAAAGGTATTTAATGACAAAACTCTTTTTTTCGTCATAAATTTTATGACGTTTTTTCTACTGTCACTAATTTATGACGATAATTTTTCGTCATTAAAGACCTATCAAACGTCACAAAACCTTATACAGGGATGATGTGGCAATGACTAGGATCTGACATGGCAGCACATTCATGACGATTTAGATCTGACATGGCAGCACTTTCATGACGTTTTGGTTCGTCACAATGTTCATGGCCCAAGCGAGGCCCATAATGTGCAGCCCATTTCGTATTCAGACCATTACAAAATAGGGCCCTTTTTTCCCAATTGGTCCATTGTCATCTCAGCCCACCCCAAATACAAACTAGTACATATACATGTCAACACAACATATTAAACAAGAATTTATATTAATAATATGGTTTGCATCCATTGAAAATTCATACCACCCCATCAACAATTCAGTTCACAAATTCCACCTACTAAGATAGTAACCAGCAAGTTCTCATTGTTCTTCCAAAAATACCACATGAACCAAATTGCTAAAACTGTATGAGTCTATCTGCTGCAGACTCTAGGTATCCTACCTCTGTAGACTGTATATTTCTCTGCAGTTTCTGTCTATGTCTATACTATAACAAATCTAGTGTTCATCCTAGACGATTCTTCACAGAGCATGGCTCAGTGTCCCGACACAGTTGGGGTGGATGATGTCATGATTGCCCTCCTGCAATGAAAGAGGGCGATTTAATAAAATGAACAGAGATATGGCAGCCATTTAAAAAGTATCATATATTGTTTCAAGTTTGTATAGACCAGTTAAAACCAGACAATTTCAACACAAAAATGTGAAGTGTATGAGATAAGCACAGCAGGGTCCCTCCTTGGGTGATGTTCGAGTTTCAGCATGGCATTCACATTGTGCAGACATATTTTTTTCAAATTTGAAAATAGTAAGAAATGGGTCCAATAAGCAAAATAAGAAATATCTAGAGACCATGGCCATTCCAGCGACCTCTGCGCATAGCTTAAACCTTAGTTCAGAGACAAAGTTGCAAAGGTTTTGACATATTAGGGGATGTTAATTATCACCTCAACTTGTCTTTTCAGGGACTGAACATAGTTGATCTCGTCAAGTGTCACTGCCTTCCCACTGACCTGAATTAAGTTCATGAAACATAAAATAGTTAGAGTTGCCTAGCTCAACATATTAGGAAATAGCGATAGGTCAAAACAATCAACAGAAAAATAATTAATCTCTCAGAAGGGGGCAACCGTGACAACTGACAGGTCAAAGACGAAACTAGATTTGAGAGCAAATTAAAGCTAGGAAAGATGCAGAGCTCACAGCAGATTGGATGCCTGCCTTCAGCCGGAGGGACTCTGAACGACCTGCCCACTAGCAACTACAGCAGCAACACCGAGCGCACTGAATTTGCATCACATTGCTGCAGGAGATTGTGTAGCAGCACCTGCCTCCTCCGGTCCTACTCGTCCATCAACCAAGCTGAATTGCATCAGACTGTCAGTGTCAGCTAAGAATGGAGCCATGAACATCCCTAAATAATAATTACATTTCCCCACTCAGGTGAAAGGATGGTATGTTAATTGACTGGCAGGAAAGCACCTCCAAACAAGGACTAGTAGAAACAAATTATAGATTGATACGATTGATACCAGAACAGGCTGGACAAAGATGCAATATGTACAAGCAAACCAAAAGTGACGTCTGTGCAAGAAAATGAGAAATTGTGCTAAGCCAATGGCAGATTCATTCAGCAGTGTTAACACATTGACATAGAAATGAAACGATCAAACGTTCACCTCGACATAGCAATTTGCATACAAATTTTACTGGATTTATAGTTCAAACAAAGTCTGGTACAGCTCAATTTATTCTCTGCAAACTTAAAAGGAAAAAAAACAATCAGAGCACGCCACCACAGCTACCTCATATGGCTCGAGCCAGCCCCCGCTGCAGCTCCTCCACTGCAGCCCCCGCTGGTGCCTCCCGCTTGAGCAGCCCCCGCTATAGCAGCTCTCGCCTTCGGCTCAAGCCAGCGCGCTGCTGCCGTCGCCGGAGCAGCCTGCGCAGGACATCTCCTTGGACAAAGGGACAGAGAGGGGATGAGTACGAGAAGAGAAGAGAGGATAAGACAGAGGGAGGGATGAAAAAAGGCCTCTGCTCCGGCTGCATCTGGCACCACTACCCCACCCCAGCCGCTACTCCCGCCGCCTCCGCGTGCAGCTCCTCCACCCCGGTCCGCTGCTCCTCCTTGCCCCGCTGGCCGCCGCCGCCGCGCCGCTACTCCTCGCCACAGGGACGAGGTGAGGGGCGAGCGGAGGGGGAAGCGAGAGGGAGGGTGGAGGTGGAGGGGACCCGGCGGCGGATGGGGACGGTGGCGGCGGAGGGGAGCCGGCGGCGGATGGGGACGGTGGCGGCGCAGGGTAGCCGGCGGCGGATGGTGAGGGTGGCGGCGGATGGGGAGGGTGGAGGCGGAGTGGGAGGATGGAGGCGGCGGCGGATGGTGAGGGTGGTGTGCGGAGGAGCAGGAGCGGGGCTAGGGTTTCGGGATTATTTATTTGGAGCAGGAATCATCTCAACCGTCGGTATCGGATGGACGGTCAAAAATGATTGGGCCGTGCAAACCGAGCCCAAAAACAGCCCAGAAATAGGTCTTTGGGCCCGTTTAAGCAAATTTAACATTTATTTTCTTTTGAGGGTAGAAATGTATTAAATTCTAAGACACTAAAAATAATTTCAAATGAGAAAGTTGTCAATACAATAGTTGTAGAACTATTCGAGGTCTATAACTATTGTAGTGGCCACTTCCCCATCCGAGTTAGATTGAATTATTTAAATATGAAATTTCAAAAGTTGAGAAATTCACATATTTTTTTCGGTAATAAATGATTTCAAATGAAAAAGTCATGAATACCAAAATTGTACAACTCATCAAGATCTACAAACTTTATTTAGTTCATTAATCCATGTGACAAAGTTTGAATAATCCAAATTTTGAATTTCAAAATTTGATAACTAAAATCAAGATTTTGGAACACTAAATGATTTCAGCTGGAAAAGTCATGAATACCAAAGTTTCATAACTCATCAAGATCTACAATCTTTATTTAGGTTATTTTTTTATTTGAGAAAGTGGTACTATACATTGGTCATTAATCCTAGATTCACTCACATAGTTTAAGAAACTATGTCAGAGACTTGTCAAATTTGTACTACATGTTATTACCACTTTTAAAAATGACAAAATAACCTAAATAAAGATTGCAGATCTTGATGAGATATGGAGCTTTGGTATTCATCACTTTTCCATTTGACATCATTTAGTGTAAAAAATCGTGCTTGTATTTGTCATTTTTTGAAATTCAAAAATTGGATTGTTCAAACAGACTCACACGAGAAGATTTTTCAAAATAATAGCATTAATAAGTTTCATAACTTGAATGAGCATGATTTTAGAAATTTTTAGAAAAAAATCATCAAATTTGGAGTAGCCATGAAGGAGAAATACTAGATACAAGTTTAAATTCTGAATTAAAAAAAGAAATACGAACTGTTTGCGTGTTCTTTAGTTTGGCCACGAGGCATGTGGCCCGCGTCAACGCAGTTATTTCCAACACTTACTATATTAAATATGAATTTAGTAGTGTCAGCACTACTGCACTGCTAGCCTGATGGTAAGGCGTGCCCTTTCCTTCCCTGCCGTTCCAGGTACGATTCCTCTGTGCACCATATTTTTCTCCGGTTTTTTGTTTTAATGGTGGAGAACCCCTGATTCGGTTCGACTCGACCAGCGACCACACCCGTTGTGTGCGTGTGCCGGCAGGAAGGACCATATCCAAAGAGCGGTACCGTATTTCAGCGGCAGATATGTTAAAGCCACGATTTGAAAGGATCTTCGCGGCGAAAATGACTGGATTGCCCCATCGCCACGCCCGGCCCGGGACTCCGATTCCCAACGATTGAGCTGCCTGTTTTTTGTTTTAGTGGTGGAGAACGTTTTTTCCGGTTTTTTGTTTTAGTGGTGGAGAACGGTGGCTGGGTGACGTGGCAATGCTGCGGTGGGTGAGTTGGCGCTGCTGGCAATTTTTTTTTCGTATTTTACCTCTGCCATGTGGTATACTGAGACGGCTAATTAAATTTAAACAACAAACCATGGCGTGAACAATGTTGTGCTCTAGTGGTCAGTGTGCTCTATTCTATGTTAAAGTGGCTGGGTTCGAATCCCCTGTTCTACAATTTTTTTGTTATTATTTCTGACAATAGCTGAAACATGTTTTAGCATTTAAATATACAAATGCCAAAGCATTGCACAAGTGGAACACTAGCTCAATGGAAAGCATGCATGAAGTTGTTAATTGGTAGGTCCCATGGTCGACTTTTCTATGTGCTTGTTTTTTTATTCTTTTTAGTTACATATTTTCGCTTCAAAAAAATTGTGACGTTTAAGTGCTGGCCTTAATGACAAAATGAAATTTGTTACGATTTTGAAATTGGACTAGTTTATGACGATTACTAGTTAGTCTTAGTGACGAAATCTCATTTTTGTCACTAAGTTATACTGCCTCATACAGGACGTCATAAAACCGACCATCATAACGACGAATAGACCTAATGTCATGAGGTATTTGTCACAAAAAGTGGTATTTGTTGTAGTGGGAAGAAAGAGAAAAAAATACTATTTTTACTTTACAAGGGAAAAATGGTATAGTGGAGGGAGATGAGGAACTTTTAAAACATGCTACTGCTTATTATAAGGAACTCTTTGGTCCAGCGGATGGAAATTTCATTCCTCTTGACTCAAATATGTGGGCCGGAGAGCAAACTTTGAATGATCATGACAATAAAGAACTATGTGCACCATTCACAAAAAAGGAGATTAAAGATGCGTTGTTCCAAATGGAATGCAACAAGGCAGCTGGTCCTGACAGTATACCCATTGAATTTTACCAGCATTGCTGGGCTTTTATTAGAGTGGACATCCTGGAAATGTTTGATGACTTTTATCATGGCAGACTGGATGTTAGCAGACTAAATTATGGAACTATCACTCTGTTACCAAAGGTAGCAGATGCATCAAGAATCCAATAATATAGGCCAATTTGCCTACTAAACTGTCTATACAAATGGATTACCAAAGTTTTAACTATGAGAATTACTCCTTTTGCACAAAAACTGATCAGTATAGAGCAAACTGCTTTCATCAAGAATAGAAGTATCATGTCTGGAATTATGGCTTTACATGAAGTCCTTCATGAAACAAAGAAAGGAAAGAAGGTGGGGGTTATTCTAAAATTGGACTTTGAAAAGGCATATGATAAAGTCAATTGGAATTTCCTTTTTGACTGTCTTAAGTTGAGAGGATTTTGTGCCAAATGGTGTGATTGGGTGAGACAAGTGGTGTCAGGAGGTACAATTAGTGTGAAAGTAAATGACAAGATGGGTAGTTACTTTACTAGTTGCAAAGGGGTGAGGCAGGGAGACCCCCTATCCCCAATTTTGTTCAACTTCGTTGCAGACTGTCTCACTAGAATGGTTAAAAATGCCCGGAGCAAAGATAGAATTGTGGGTTTAGCTGATAACTTGATTTCCAAAGGAGTTGCCATTCTACAGTATGCAGATAGGGCTGTCAAAAAAAGCTCGAGGCTCGAAGATCGCTCGGACTCGACTCGCTAAAAGCTCGGCTCCAGCTCGGCTCGAGCTCAAAACGAGCCGAGCTCGAGCCCAATCCCAAGCTCGCGAGCTCGAGCAGCTCGTTAAGGCTCGATAGTATTTTTACCATCACCTCCCTATTTCATTTTCAGAATTAATCATTTGCATGTGTTTTTGCAACTAGAGCTTTGCCATGATTGAGCTTCAATTAATCGTGTTTGCTATAGCGGTTAACTTGATATCTATTAATACGATTAAGACATCCATTCTGCCATGCACTTTAATTAATAATTTATACTTTGAGCTCCAAAGCAAGATACAGACATGTGCCTCTGCTCAGCGATTGTTTGTAAACGAGCCCATCCGAGCCGAGCTCGAGCCTTTGCGAGCTTGAGTCGAGCCGAGTTTGAGCTTGTCTGCAGGCTGGGATGGATCTCAGGCTCGGCTCGAGTTCCCGCCAAGCTCGAGCTTGAGACACAAGGCTCGCTCGAGCTCGGCTCGTTGACAGCCCTATATGCAGATGATACTATCATCTGCCTTAAAAATGATTTGGAAGGGGCAAGGAACATGAAGTTGCTGTTGTATCTTTTTGAAGTTATGTCAGGATTAAAAATTAACTTCTCAAAAAGTGAAATAGTACTTATTAATGGTAATGATGAGCTACATCAAACATATGCGGAACTATTTAATTGTCAGATGGGGGAAATTCCCCATAAAATATCTTGGTGCCCTGTTAGTCCTTGTAAATTACATGTGATTGATTGGGTGCACTTAAAAGACAAGAATGGAAAAAAGCTAGATGTTTGGAAGGGTGGAACAATGCCAATTGCAGGCAGAACAACACTCATAAACTCATGTTTGTCCACTACTTTCATTTATCATATGTCCTTATACTGGCTTCCCAAAACAGTAGTAAATGAACTGGACAAACAAAGAAGAACCTTTTTCTGGCAGGGAGGATGCCAAAAAAGAAAATACCACCTAGTAAGATGGCCTATAATTTGTAAAAGCAAAAGGAAAGGAGGTCTGGGAATTAAGGATATAAGAAAAATGAATATAAGTCTTCTGAGTAAATGGTGGTGGAGACTAGAAACGGAATCAGGTATCTGGCAAGAGTTAGTTAAGGCAAAATACTTAAAAGGCTCCCTTATTTGTAATGTGAAGCTTAGGATAAATGATTCACCAATGTGGAAAGATCTCCTAAAAATCTGGGATGTATACCTGGCAGGAAGAAAGATCTGTACAAATAATGGGGACAAAATTGCCTTTTGGACAGATGTGTGGATAGAGGATAGAGCTCTATGTGTGATTAACCCTATCCTATATGAACCTTGTGAAGAAAAAGAGATTTCTATTTCCCAATTTAGAAGTAAAAAGGGTTTTCTGAAATTCAGAAGATGGTTACCACCATATCTAAATGATGCTTGGATAAGGATACAAGAACAAGCTATGGAAAATACCATAGTGGAAGAAAGTGATAAGGTGGTTTGGAAATGGAATAAAGGTCAGATTTTCACAGTTAAATCTGTTTATGAGCACTTGACAGTCAATGATGAGGGACAATCATATTCAAGAATTTGGAAGGCTAAGATACCATACAAAATAAAGATCTTTCTATGGCTCATTGAAAATAATGCTATTTTGACAAAGGACAACATGATTAAAAGGAAATGGGTAGGAGATCCAACCTGCCGGTTTTGTGATGCAAATGAAACAATAGACCATTTGCAATTTCAATGGCTAGTCGCAAGAGTAATATGGGGGATTGTGGCTATATCTATTGGGGCAGACAATATCCCATCTAGCATAAAACAATATTGGATCTGGGTGTCAAATTGGCTCCCAGAAGGAAGAAACATACATGCTTTCGGATTAGCTGCAATCACTTGGGCTATCTGGAAGGCCAGAAATAAAGCTTGCTTTGAGGGAATAAACATAAGGCATCCGGCAGAAGTAATTTGCCATGCTTGTTCTTTAATGTTCTTTTGGGCAGGTTTGTATAAAGAGGAGTTCCAAGGAAGGATGAATGAAGGCATACAGATGCTGCTGGCGCTGGCTTGCCAGATCATGACCAACCAGGGCTCATCTACACCAAGATTGATGCCAGTGGTCGAGGAGGAAGAAGATGTGGAAGAAGAGGAATGAAGTCTGATGGCTGGTGATATGCTGAGGATGACACTAGAAGGCTGGAAGCTCGAGCTCCTTTGCAACCTGGGAATGGAACTGCTTGCAAATCCCCGATTGTAACAGTTTAAACTTCCCTTTCTGTTTCAGTTCGGTCTGGACTTTGGTGGGCTAGCTTGAATCAAGCTGAGCCTTTACTAGGTTCCCTCTTTTGCAACTGGTTCTGCATGCCTGTAACCCAAAACTTCTGGTATTTCCGTTATATGAATGGAAATGGGGTTTCCCTCGGTTCAAAAAGAAACATCTGGCCCTTCTCCCGGAGCCGATCGTCGGCGCGGGCCCGCTAGCGAGTCCGCTTCATCGAAGCCGCGGCGATCGCCGCCGCGCCGCCGCCGGCGAATCCGCTTCGTCGAAGCCGCGGCTACCCGCGCGCAAGGTCAGCAGCGTGGAGTTCGAATCGTCATCGCGGAACGAGTCGATCTCTTTTCGGTTCGTACAGACTCTTCATCGGCGATGGGACTTTGTGATGCCATCGTGCATGTAATGTACGGAGTCCCACTTTAATGGAAGGTCGGAAGGATCTGTTAATCTTTTTGTTATTTGGATAATTGGATGGATATTGGATTTTGAAGGAGTGTATTGGATTGGATTGGATTTTCTTCCTTTTTATGTTGGACTGAACTGGACGTGGAGCTTTTATATATGGATTTTCATTGGATACTTCTAACTTGGATATGGATCCACATCCATTACCAGGTCTAATAAAGGGTGATGTTCTAAGAAAAAGGAAACTTGAGGCGCAGTGTCACATAGGATTCGTAGCGTGTTTGGGCTTAGTTGGTCCACCTGTTCTTCTTTTTTGAGCAAAATATCCACCTGTTCTCCTTGATGCGAAACTTGAGCTTTGGCAATGAATGATTTAACCAGGCAAGTTCTCGACAAACTAAAATAAGTGATATCGTTATCATCTCATTTTCTTTTTTTTAAAAAAAAAGAAGAAGAAAAAGAAGAAGACACTACGGGAAACCTCAGATTTGCCGAGTGTCTGAAACACTCGGCAAAGGGCCAAATACACACCGCTCGGGTCGGCAAAGGGGCTCTTTGCCGAGTGTATTATTTCGGGCACTCGGCAAAGGCTTCGCCGAGTGCCTGGGCCCACACTCGGCAAAAAAAGCACATAACGGCCCGGCGGACGGCGCGCCATCGTTTGCTGACGTCACGCCGACGTGGCGGCGACGGCGGCGGACGGCTGACGGCGGGCCTTCGCCGAGTGCCACCTGGCAACACTCGGCAAAGAGCCAGGCTTTGCCGTCAAAGCTCCAACCTTTGCCCAGTGTCCCGGGTAACACACTCGGCAAAGCTTGACCATAAGGTCGCATTATGGTGCACCTTTGCCGAGTGCCCGAAATAAAACACTCGGCAAAGGCTCGGCACTCGGCAAAGGGCGACCATAATGTAACAGAAATAGCACCTTTGCCGAGTGTATGGTCAAAAACACTCGGCAAAGGCCCTCTTTGCCGAGTGTACACTCGGCAAAGGTGCCAAACTGCCCCTGTTTCATTTGTTTGCTCAGGTATAACGTGCCCCCACTGAAAATACATCACAGGCAGTTCATATAGATATATATACATATTACAGGCAGTTGATATAGATAAAATCCACAACCATAAATCCACAATAACCATAGCAAATAGTATCTCATCCACAAATAGTATCGTATCCATAAGTTCACAACTAACAAGCACAGTAAAGTTTATTCGTTCACAAACACACTAAGTTCATAATCACAAAGTTCATAAGCACAAAGCATCACTGAGTAGGCCCAGGCGGTGGGCCGAACAGACTGCGGCTGAGGCGTGTCGGCATGTCTTCTTCCGCCGCAGGAGCCTCGTTCGACGCCGCCGCCGATCCAGCAAAGTTCTGCACAAGTTTTAGGACAGAAACAAAGTAGAGCTAAGTTTTCTAAGCTACGGTTGTGAATCTAAGTTTTCTAAGGTTGTCATTGATCGAAATGAAATTATAAAGTTTCAGCGGTGACTCACAGGAGAATATGTCGGAGGTGGCATCACTGGCGGGGCGAAAGTCATCGGAGGCGGAGGCGGAGATCAGCCCATGTCCCTTGCCATGCCGTTGAACCAGTTGTACCACTCGTTCATCTGCTGCATGCGGAGCCGCTCGGCCTCGTCCCGCTGCCTTTGCTCCTCGTCCCGCCGCCTTCGCTCTTCCTCCCGCCACTGCCGCTCTTCATCCAGCCGGGCCTCCAGCATGGTGGTTCTCCTCCTCTCCTCCTCTAGCTGGGCCTGCAATATTCCATCAAAGCGTTAGAATTCAACGGTAAGGAAAAATGAACTAAAGTGTAATAAAGCAGAAATAACCTGGATTAGTTGCATGTTGAAGTGGCTAGCGGTCTGCGGCTGGCGTATGTCGGGGTTAGCGCTACCGGCTCGGATCTGGGAGAGAGTGGGGGTACTGGCCGTGTCGATCGTGCTGTCGCCGACGGTGTACCTCCCATGCCTCTTGCCTCCTGCCATCCTCATGATGACTTCTCCATCAAGCGGCGCGGCGGCCGGATCCCACTCAGGCCCATGCTTTTGCCTTCCCATATCCGAGTAGGCGGTGAGGCGGGCGTGGACCATGGGATTGCTGTACGCCTCCGGCCCGGCTTCGGGGTTGTAGCGGACTTCGGACGTGGCCCTGCCCATGTGGGACACGGCAATAGCCTGGAACTCAGTCAGCTCCTCGCCTCCATGTGCCGCCGACTACAAAACACACAAAAAAATAATATGATTACAAATATTGTAGAATTGAGCGTTTCAATTATAAAATGAGATGTCATACCCATCTTTGTTTGTACTCGGGGAGGGTAAGGCTGCCCTGGTGGTGTGCTGGACCTGGCATCTGCAAACGGTGCTCCCGGGCAGCCAGGTGTGTCTCCATCCACTCAGGGGAGCACCAGTAGGCCACCCACTTCTCCCAAGCCTGGGGATGCGAGGCACACCACCTGGGAATCACCTACGCAGGATGATGTAGAAGAAGATTAGATTATACGTGCTTAATCATATAAGGAATCATAATTAAAGTTTTATATTTACCGAGATGTATTGATCGTGGGTCAGGTAAATGGTTCTGGCTTGCTCTTTGGAGTACTTTGTGCCTCTGTCCTTCCAGTAGTCAATGACGGCCTGGATCCGCGCCTCGTAGTACATGTCCTTGACCAGTTTGTGAGCCGCCCTCTTTGCCTGCTCACCCGCCTCCACCTCGTGGCCGGGGCGCATCTGTAAAAATCCTACATATATATGCGATATAGTGGTGACAAATGTAGAAAGCATGCATATATATATATGTGTGTTGAAATATGTATTGCGGGAAACACTTACCCACAGCTCGGCAAGCACCCTCTCGGCCTTGTCGTCCGTGGCGTCGTAGTAGTGGGCGAACGACTCCGCCGGCTCCTGGACTCCTTGGTGCGTAACTATGCCAGGGAAGTTTGCCCTGCACAGAAGACCCAGGATGCCGTTGACCTTCCGGCTGTGAGAAGCACCCCGCTCTACCACGTCCCAACCCCTGCAAAGTGATCAAGATAGATTGTTAGTTTCTATAGTGATATTCAACATATTAAATAAAAATGAAATGATAACATATAAAGTTTATTACCTTGCACCGCTAGGTCGGATCATCGGACGGTGTGCTGGGGGTATCGGCCGCCTCGGGAGTTGGGAGGGACCGCGCGCCCATAATCGGGCGTTAGAAGCGGAACCCTCCCCGGACCCCTCCCCCGCATCCCCTCCTCCTCCGACGACTCCACCTCGCCCTCCACCACCGCGGGAGGAACCTCCTCCTCAGACGAAGACGAGGACGAAGGTACAGGGGTCGGTACCTGTGCCCTTCCGTCGACCCCTGCGTCCACCCTTCCCTCGCCCCCTGGCTCCACCGCTCCCAGACCCTGAAGGTGCCTCCTCCTCACGTGACCTCCTCCGGTAAAGGGACTTCACGTTCCTAACTCCGCCCACCATCTGCATTGAAAAAGGCAAAATAAACATAATTAGAAAGATATGCAAAATATAATGAGAAATAGAAGCAAACTGAGCAAAATATATAAAGTAATTAACATGCATGGTATTACAAATAAAAAAATAGCTAGGATCATACATGTATTAGAAATAATCATCGTGATCGAGATTTTCTTCTTGGTTCTCATCATCACTATCACGCATTTCGAGATCCTCATGCCCGTGCTCCTCAGGTTCTTCCATCTCATCATCACTCCCAACACCTAAAAGCATGTTTTCAAGTAACTGCACGTCCTTCAAGTTAAGAACCACATCTCCATCGTCCACTTGTTCATTCATTTGCTCTACTTCCATTTCGTCCACTTCGGTTAAGTCTATCACAAAACTCCCTTCTAGCCCATCTTCTTGGAAGAACTCTCCGACATACGTGTTTGGATCGAAGTTGTAATCGTCATTGTTTGGGACTGGTAGTTTTCCGTATGGTGATACCTTGTACACAACATCCCAACCCTGAAGACGCTTGTCGGTTGTGCACGGATACGAGAGGTAATAAACCTGTGTGGCCTGTTGAGCCACAATATATACATCTTCTCCGGCATAGACGGATGATGGTTGAATTTCAACTAGCCCAACGTTAGGGGTCCGTCTCACAGCTGAGGGATCAAACCAATGGCATTTGAATATGACAGGATGAAGAGGTTTGCATCCACCAAAATTGAGTTCGTATTTTCTTCAATTATTCCATAATACTCGACCCCATCAAGGCTTGGC
>CM014271.1:22537500-22548981 GCA_004135705.1 Alloteropsis semialata
GGTGCGGTCGGTCCCGGGGGGCGTTGGTCTGCGGCGCGGGCTGGTTGACTGAGGGTGGAAGATTCGGTGAGTAACGGTTTCCCCGCTTTGCCGAGTGCCCGAGATCTGGCACTCGGCAAAGCCCCGTTTTGCCGAGTGCCCGCGATCTGGCACTCGGCAAAGCCCCTATTTGCCGAGTGTCAGATCCAGGCACTCGGCAAAGATTTTTTAAATTTTTTAAAACATGTTGCGTGTGAGCTTGCCTGGTGGGCCCTGGGCCTTTGCCGAGTGCCAGCTTGCAGACACTCGGCAAATAGGCTCTTTGCCGAGTGCTGCTCCGCGGGCACTCGGCAAACAGGCCTTCAAAATTTGAAAATATAGGAAATTTCGATTTTTGGTGCAACGAATATTGAAAAAAACATGTCAACTCCACTGTACAATGCATATCTCATCATTGTAGAACAAAAGAACCATTATTTTATGTCATTATTCAACAAAATCCATGTATATCATTTTAGTTTCAATATACGTAATAAAAAAATTATAAAATCTGAAATAGATCCGAAAATTTACCAAAACTTGACACGATACATTTTAGGTAGTATATTGCCATTACAAAAAGTTTGGAAGTGAAACTCGAATTGTCATGTCACTCTGTGTCCAAATCATGAACGATCTATTAGAACTCAACGAAACTTCTTCGGAGATGTTCCGGTTACAAGCATCGTATGTGAAAACTTTTGCAGAAGCTTCTATATTTTTTACCACAGCCTCCACATAAGATATCATGAGCTCTCGACAAATCTCAGGATTTTCGGAGTTCATTAGAATTTTTTATAATTAAAAACAATCCTACCACACGTACATCGTCGTGTTTCGCAAATATCATTTGCCAAAATGACTTATTTCTCATTGATATTGTCTAAATAAGGAGTTAGTAACATGAATATCATTTTTTCAATCACTCTGTTCCAAGATTTCAAACACCTGTAGTTCAAATTTTCAATTAAACAAATAATTCAATTTAATGAAATAAAATCATTGAATATAATAACTGAGCCAAAAAAATCCTAAATTGCAACATAAAGTACACTGTATCATACTTGAATCAACAAAAAAGGTTTGGTAGTGTTTACATGAAATATGGATCCAGGGTTTGCCGAGTGCCACACAATACACTCGGCAAACGCTCTCTTTGCCGAGTGCTAGCCGTAGGGCACTCGGCAAACTTCCGACCGTTAGCCGCCGTCCAGGCAGCGTGACGGCGGCGGTCTGACAAGTGGGCCCGGATCGGTGTTTGCCGAGTGCCCAAGGGCTGGCACTCGGCAAACAAGGGGACCGTTAGCCGCCCGCAACTGCCGGGCGGACCGCGGGACGGAGGCGGCCTGGCAGGTGGGGCCAGGTTGCGCTTTGCCGAGTGCCTGCTGTCGGGCACTCGGCAAAGACGTCTTTGCCGTGTGTTCCTGGGTCCACACTCGGCAAAGAGTGCGTTTACCGAGTGTCCATTTTTCGCCGAGTGTGTTATTTCCTACACCCGGCATATCCCATTTTTGCCGAGTGCCCGAAATTTCGCACTCGGCGAAGCTTCAGGCACTCGGCAAATGCCGAGTTTCCCGTAGTGAGAAGCAACACTTTCATTTGCTCGCAGCGGGACGGACGGCAGCCAGGGCTGGGCAAGGTCGCCGTCGTGGCGTGGCGTCCTGGACCGGCTGAAGCGCCCGCCGGTGACATCGACGCCGGCGAGGCCGTGGTTTGGGCTGGGCATGTAGGCTGTCTGTGTTTGTAGTCAGAACCAGTCAACCAGCCCCGCTTAATTTTTTTTTGAGCATCATCAGAGGATTTTATTAGAAAACAACAGGTTTACAGTCTAGACCAGCAATCCTAACAAGTTCAGCTGGAAAAGAAAACGACCACTCTAACTCCGGCGACGACTCCGAGGGCAGCATTGCACAGTAGTGGGCTGCCTCGTTGCCTTCCCGGTTTACAAAGAAAATATGAAAGGAAGTAAAAACCCTGCCTATCTCTCTGATCTCATGCCAGACTCCGGCGATCGAGCTTCTTTCGCCTTCCTTCGAGCGCAGGAGCGTCACTAGAGTAGAATTATCAAGCTTCAGTACCACTTTCTCCATGCCACACGCTCGTGCGAGTTGCACACCATCACGCGCTGCCATTGCCTCTGCCGTCAAGCTAAGCACCCTCAGAACATGTATGTGAAGAGTATCAACAGATTGATATTTTTCAGACAAGGCTGAAACTTAAATCATGTACATTCATCGAGTGAAAAGAGGAAAAAAGATATATATTTTTTTAAAAAAACTGAAATAAAACTGCATTAAGAAGATCTGGAAGACGGTTGAGATCCCTCTGCGTGATAATTATACGGCTCATCAACGATGTAAATCAGGCCACTACTTTAACATCACAGGTCTTCACAGGGATCTCCCAAGAAAGAGGAAAAACAGGAGTCTTCAAAAAGATCTCCCAAGAAAACTCGATTTCTTCCAAATAAATCAAATCAAACCAATGAAAAAGGAAACAGATCGGGTAAGAATCCCCTCAGTTCAGGTCTCCAAATTGTTCTTCCACACTGCAACTTCAGAAGAACGAAAGTAATTTTTTCATCATCATCGGAGAATTGTCCATCCATCAGGAAACAAAACTAAAAACTAAAAGCAAGCAAAGGCTGAGCCAGCGAACTAAAAACTAAAAGCAAGCAAAGGCTGAGCCAGCGAGCAAGGGAATAAATCGAATCGGAAGAAACAGGAGCTGAGAATCGCATTTTCTATGCGTGGTCAACTTATTGCCCAACGGCAACAGGCCAACACGCATCTATGTTTGGGCGAACCATGTTGTCGAATCCAAGATCCGTTGTTACCATCTTGGCGTAGTCCATATGACGTGCGTATCTGAACCTCCGGATCCGGTGTCATTTGGTCCGCGCTCTCGCTCTCTATTCCCAAACTGTGGTGAAACTTAGCTTAGCTCCAGCAAATTGTTAGCATGTTGTAGGCTTGTATAGCAACATACTCCCTCCAGCCCATAAAATCTGACGTCGGTTCATTTTTGAGCTACTAACTAACGTCAGATAAAACAATTGGAGGTAGTATATAACAAATCAAATAGTTTCATTTGTGCTTCTAACTCTAGGGCATGTTTGGTTTGTGCCCAAAGTTGCCTTACCAAAAGTTGGTCACGACCGAATCATGGGTCATGCTAAAAGTTGATCATACTAGTGTTTGGATTGTGACCATACTAACAACCAAATATAGTGTATCATGTAAATATGACAGGTGGGGTCCTTATGTCATAATTTTTCTTACTTCCAAATATAATCAACTGGAATCTTGTTTTGTAGATTTAATTGTAAGGAATATTAATATGCAAAAAGATTTTAAATTAAATCCACCGTTTAATAGATATTAGCACTTGAATCATGTTAATCCTTGTCTTTTGGATTTCGCACAACCATTGCAATGCTGCCACGTAGCTCCTGCACCTTCCGATGGCCACCAAAAATTTGGCGAGCCATTTTCTCGCCTTCATTGTTGCCCGTGTTGGCCAGTGTTACGCTGTAATTGGCACGTTAGCACGCCAACTATCGGCAGCAAACCAAATGGTATCCAAATGTTCTGGGTGTGCCAATTATTTGGAAGGGTTGGCACCGAACCAAACGTGCCTGAGTCCTTGTTATGGCCGGAATCCATCTGAATGTTGTCTTTATTCTGTTTGGCGAGCCAGTGTGGTGTTGATCGTGGTGGTGTGGCGCATGTTTGTTTTATTGGCCCTCTAGCTAGTGTGTCGTTGAGTTGTTGTGAGTTTTGTTGTAATTTTTTTTTCCATTCGCGGTAATTCTTAGTGTGGGTTTAGTCCTCCTTTTTTACTAGAATCATCAGCTTTGTTGCTAGTTTCACTTTCATAACGTGATGTAGAGGAGCGGAAATAATGATGGCAATAGGGACACCCACCAACTAGAATACCAAGTAGTAGCTGAGAAACAGGAGTACAACAGGAGTTTCAATTTCGCTGGACAGCAGAGAAACAGTGTGGCTCCAACCGATCGACCGAACCGCGATCCCTGCCAACGGCGACCATGCACGTCTTCGTTTCCATTGGGGCCGTACGTTTGGGATGCTTGAGCAATTTGAGCAAGTGCCACCTTATCCACTCCAAAGCTTCCATCACCATCGTCCGTCTCAGATCGGCAATGTCAAAACAATGTTTGTTTCCATTCCGAGCCTCAACCCACCCCGAGCTGAAGCCCCCGGATCCATCCACTATACTGTATATCCGTGTCAAAATGAGAACATATCAGGTGCAAACCAACCCTTCCGTGCAAACTATGGAAACTTCAATCTGGACCACATGATATTGATCCAAGGGTGCACTCAGGGGAGGTGGGAGGGGTGATTTGCAAAAATCACCCCTCCCACCTCCCATGAGTGCACCCTTGGATCAATATCATGTGGTCCAGATTGAAGTTTCCATAGTTTGCACGGAAGGGTTGGTTTGCACCTAATATGTTCCCTGTCAAAATATGCTCACCACCACCAGTATGGCAGTATCCCAGGACTACCGCATGCACAAGATCATAAATTCATAATACTGCCGCATCAACCCCCGCACAGCGTCGACGCCGCGCCCGTCGGTGGCGCAGCGCCCACATGCAGGCGTTGCGGGCTGCCCCGATCCCACAGTCACAGCCTCGCCCACACCAATCATTCGTCTCCGCCCATCCGCCCGTGGCCCGCGGCGCCGGGACCGGGCGGGCGGCCGGGCCCGGCCATCGCGCGTAGCCTTCGCGGGTCCGTGGCCGCCGGATCACGAAAACGGACGAGCTCGCGACGGGATATAAAAATATTGTTCCGAGAGCCCCAATGTGGACGGCATGGGCATGGCGATAAAATAAAAAAAAATTGCCGCCGCGTCTATCGCTGCACGGGCCGTCGAGATCGGTACGGATCGGCAATTACTGGCCTGTCCGTCGCGGTGTCCCCACAGCTTTTAGCGCAGCAGCGTTCCCTTGGCTCCTCTCGTCCTGCAGAAGGTGTCCTCTCGTTAAGAAAGACAATGTAGATCAGTACATGTGTCGCGATGGTAACCATATATAATGAAATCGGCCCGGAGAGGGGACGCCCCTTGCGGTTCCGGCTATAAGAGCAAGTATAATAAGCTATTTTTAGCGGGCTGGGAGAGTCCACGTAAACAAAAAAGCAGGCCACGTTGGAGAGAGATTGCACAGCCGGCGTTTCCCTTCTCGCCCGCCTCCGGCTCAGGTTACGAGAAAAAAATTAATTCTCTCAGTCGTCTCCCAGCCCGCTACGAGCGCTAGGCCGGCGATTCCGTCCCCCGTCCTTCCCCTCCCCGAGAAAAAAATTAATGCTTGTGTTTTTATTATAGTATACCTCTCAGCCGGCTTACTATACAGGTTGACTGTATGATTAGCTGTAAGTGACATGGCAGCTTCTCCCAGTCGGCAGTGGGCTAAACCATTAGCCTTGCTCTAAGTGGCACCCGGGACTTGGGGAGTGCAGCGGCAATCCACAGCTCCAGCTCCAGCAACAGGCTGGGGCCACGCCAGCCGTTCCGCTACCAGGGCATGAGTGTCGGGACCGGAATGGCGGCGAAGCGGCTCCTTGCCGCCGTGCTCCTGGTGGCTCTCGCCTGCACCGCCTCGCACGCCAAGTTCAGCAGGCACAGCTTCCCCGAGGGCTTCATCTTCGGCACCGGCTCCGCGTCGTATCAGGTGATACTTGCGGCACGTTTTCAGTTTTCACTGTATCTTCCCCATCTTTTTTTTTAAAAAAAAAGAACTCTACCTTCTCTCCAAGTGCTTTTTGTATTCAGACATGGACTGTTAGCTGAACAAGTTGGGTGCTTTGCGGCTTGCAGTACGAGGGCGCCTACAACGAAGATGGCAAAGGGCCAAGCGTATGGGACAACTTCACCCATATCCCAGGTCTGGACGGACTGGCTGACTCTCTCTTCCCGGTCTTTGCAACTACAAGGAGAGCAACGACAGCAATGAACCGGCCACTGTCTGACAGATAAAAAAACTTGCGGATGATTGCAGGAAAAATCTTGAACAACGATAATGGTGACGTGGCATTAGACCTGTACCATCGATACAAGGTGACACACACCGACCTAATACTACCATGCCCATTACCCAAGTACCGAACGATGCGTCGACCAGTACGTGAAGCTGACCAGAAATTGTTTGCAGGGGGATGTGCAACTCCTCAAGGACATGAACATGGACGCCTTCCGCTTCTCCATTGCCTGGACCAGGATCTTGCCAAGTGAGCACTGCAGGCTGAACTCTCAGCACATACCACCCCAGCTGCCTCCGGTCACAAATCTAACAGCCACACAGCCACATTGTCACAAGACGCCAATTTAACCATCAGGAGTGTCATATAACGTATCCAAAGAAACACTTGCATTCAAAAATTGAGACGCCGTAACAAAGATGACAATTATTAGTGACCGAACAGAGTATACTAGGTTCTACTAGGTCATGACTCGTGCGTAGCTACAGGCAAACAAAATTCGAACGTAACAAAATTATAATAATATAAACGTTCATGCGAAACACCTGATTATTAGATCATATTGGATATAGGAAAACAACGCAAGATGTTGTGACCAGGGATACAAGTCCTCTACAACAAAATTAGGGTGTGTTTGGCAGTGCTCGAGCTCCTGTTAAAATAGCTTCGGCTCCTTTGAAGTGGTTTTTTCCGATGGAGCTGAAACCCTTTGTAAAAACGTTTGGTAAAAGGGTTTTTCTTGTATTTTCAGGGATGGATGAAGGAGCTCAAATGTCTTATTTGCCCTTGTTTATTTGATTTGGTTATATCCACATATGTTTAATAACTTTTCTCAATTTATAATTTGATTTCATATGAGAGACAATAATTTATGAAAAATATTTATTTATTAACCAACAATTCGATTGTTACATGGTCAACATTGGCCCTTCTATAATTTTTGGAAAAAGCTAAAAGCTCACCCGAGTGTTTCTGTCCCTCTCAGCACTTTATATTTTTATATTTCCTTCTTTTTTTCTTTCTTTTTTGAAGGCCCTTTATTTTCCTACATTGTGGCACAACCAACGGTATAGTAAGACGTCTGTACACCTCGCTCATAGATAGCAAAATATATCACTTTCCCAATAGTGTATATTGACACAATCTACAAGGTTCGAAGGGATCCACCTATCAAACACAACCTTAGGGTTTGTTTAACAGGGCGGCTCCTACTAAAATTGATCTGACACTCCCTGTTCTGGTGAAGCAAGTCATTTCCAAAAACGTTTGGTAACTCGATTTCTATGTATTTTCATTAATGTATACGAAAACTAGCAAATGTCCAACTACCGTTGCCTATTTTCTTTTGATGTCCATGGTTTTTCTTTGGAAAGAAAAAATAATGAAGATTTTGTTCAAATGATACCCTTCTTTTCCTCTCTATTTTTTCAACGCAAACTTTTCTTTTTCAGCGCGACCTTTTTCAGTTCTGATCGTTTTTACCGATGCTTGTTTTGCTCTATATTTTTCAATGCCATATTTTTTTGTTCCTAGGGTATTTACAACAGTTTAGACAATTGAATTTGACACATGCACACAACTAAATATACAACTTTATAGTGAGTTGTCTATTTTACTGTCTCTGTGATATTTGTTGCCTCCTCTGGTTGATGTTGTTTTGTCTGGCGGCACAGGCCGAAACAGTAGACAAGATAGTAGACAACAACACATTTTTCTCTTATTTAATGATAATCACGTCAGCTCATCTTGCTGATGTGAGGGCTGCTGTCTAATCTACGTGCCCTCATCCTTGTGTGTCGTCGACGCCACTCTTCCAACCTACTCCTCCTCCTTATCCACTCCGTCTCGTGAGGCCACGATGCTCTCTGCTATGGCTCCTCCACTCCCCTCGCCATGACGGCCCACTAGGCATCGTTGATGCCTTTCACAGCCTGCTTCCCTGCGAGCTGCTCCGCGGGGCTGTGCGTCCGCAACCACGCCACCAACCGCGCCTCTCCCCCGCCGTCTGCCCACCTCGTCATATCTTACCTAAGTCCTCACGCCTCGTTCCGCTGATGCGGCGCGACGGAGCTCCGGTCGTGGCCGACGGCGGATGCCAGCGTGTGGCGGTGATAGGAAGCCCTTGGTGGAGCTTGCGCGGCGCGATGAGCCCCTTCGCCCGTACCGTCTCCTCCGTGCTGTGACTGAGCTCCACTTCGCTCGCGGTCCGTCATTGAGCGTGTTTGGTTTTGGGCCCTAGCTGGCCATGCCAAAAATTGGTCATGCCCTGAAAATTTGGCCTCCATTTGGTTGGAAGCCAAACTTTGGCTAGCCGAAGGAAATTTTGGCCGGCCAAGGTGGTTCCTTCACGGAAGCCAGGCCTGATTTCGGCGGCCAATTTGCCCGCCCGAGCTGCCTGGGCAACTCCTTTCTATGCTTGGCTAACGTGGCGGAAGGACAAAGGTGGGACATATAGCATTAATTAATAGATTCAACATCCCTAGAGCATCAATATCTTTTAAACTGTGATTATGTTTCTTAATCTGTTTAAACCCACGTACTTCTTACAATTAAATCTACACATCAAGATCCATATCGATAATGTTTTAATGTTAAAACTATTATTACCATGGCCGTGTTTAGATGCCCCCTGAAAAGTTTTGCAAAAGGGAATCTTTTTTGCATGGAGTACTAAATGAAGTCTATTTGCAAAACCCAGCCACGGATGAGCGTAACTTTCCGAGACGAATCTAATGAGCCTAATTAATCCATGATTTGCTACAGTGATGCTACAGTAACCATCTTCTAATCATCCTCTAATCATGCGGTCAAAGGCCTCATTAGATTCTTCTCGGAAATTTACTAGAGGTTGTGGAGGTAGTTTTGTAAACTGACATTATTTAATACCCCTAATTAGTGGTCAAAGATGCATTTAATACCCTGAAAAATTTTCAGGACCATCTAAACACGGCCCATATATGCCCCACATGTAATACTCAAAACAACATAACTTGGTAGGGTTGCAATCCAAACACATGCTGCCATTCCAAATTTTGGCCATACCAAGATTTGGCTATGGACAAAATTTGGCTTGGCTAACTAGGGCTTTGAACCAAACATGCTGATTGTCCGATTCCGGTCTCGACTCGTCCCCTCCATAGTTGTCTGGTCCTAGAGTTAGCAAGGAGAAAAGAGACGCCAACGGCGGAGCTCCACGCGATGCTCCCAACCTCAGTCGCGGCAGCGGCCCTCCCCTATACCGGCGGATGTAGCACGGCTTCATCGCTGGCTGTCGCAGAAGCTGCTGCTTGGCAGCGCCGGTACCTGTCAAGGCGAGGAGAACAATCGGCGACGGCATGGACCAAGCGGAGGAATAGCAGGAGAGAGGAGACGATGGTGGCGGGAAGCTCAACATCGACACTACTACAAAAAACATTTGTAAGAGCCAGGGTTTTTTTAGGGGCGGACTAAAAGGCGACGCGCCCCTACAAATGCATGAATGACACTGTAGCTAAGGGCCGCCCCTACAGAACGATTTACAGGGGCGGGTGATGCCATGAGCCGCCCCTGGAAACATCCAATTTTTGCAGGGGCGGGTGACGCCATGACCCGCCCCTGTAAATAGCACTTTCTAGGGGCGGGCGATGGGATGGCCCGCCCCTGCAAATGCTTCCCTTTCCAGGGCGGCCCATGCCATGACCCGCCCCTGGAAACTCATTATCAGGGGCGGCTGGCCCCATCAACCGCCCCTGTAAATAGCATTTCCAGGGTCGGGCAATGGCGTCGACCGCCCCTGTAAATGCTGTCTATTCCAGAGGCGGCCCATACTATGACCCGCCCCTGAAACTCATTATCAGGGGCGGCTCGCGCCATGAACCGCCCCTAGAAGTGTTGCACTGTACATAAAGCGAGAGGTCTTCTTCCACAACCCGACAAGTGGACTCCAAACCGGAAAAAGGAGAGGGAGGTGCTGCCCAAATTTCCCAAGACAAGTGGAGGACAAGTGGATGGTTTGTCCCCTCATTAGGAGGTGAGTTGATGCTTATCCTAAGCTTATTGCATTGATTATATGGCTCAATTAGATCTCCATGGTAGTAGCTCTAGCTAGATCTAGATCTCCATGTATGGTAGTACTTGGCCGATTGGACCCCAATTAAGCTCAACCTTTTGGATGGAACTAGGTTAGTGAAGTAGGGGAAGATGATTCTCCCCTTAATTTGCCTCGGATTTGAATTTTTAGGCTCATTCATGGATGGGGAAATTGCTAAAACCATGGAGGAGAGACAAGAAGATTTACCTTTTTTACAATAAGCGTGCATTTCTTTTCTTTTTGTTACATTTTCAACGTTAGCCTCATATAATGTCTTATATTTTTTGTTCATGGATATGTGTTATTTTTTCTTGACTTATTTTTTTAATTGAATTTTTCAAGGTTACAAGATGGATCGGTCATGGATGTACAATATATCAAGGCATGGTGAATATTTTCGCCGAGAGCTTGACAAGTTTCTTAAAGTCACAGAGAATCATGCAATGGACGAGAGGACCAAAGATATGCGTTGCCCCTGCCGAATGTGCCAAAACCATTGTGTTTTCAATGACTTGGTTACAATCCGATCACATGTGCTGGTTCATGGTTTCGTGAAGGAGTACACATTATGGACATACCATGGTGAGAAGAAGGATACCGACGTTGTGGACCAGTTGCAAGACATCTGGCAAGACCCTGAAGCCGTCAACAGATACTTTGACGGTTATGATGAAGATTATGGTTTCGAGGATGACGGAAGTGATGGTGTTGACTATGGAAGTGGTGGTGATGGAGTCGGTGGTGGTGAGGACATTGCTGGGGATGAAGGTGCTGAGGACATTGTTGGGGATGAAGGTGGTGATGAATTTGATGACAGCGATTTCTTGGGCCAGTTGTTGCATCATACCGAAGAGGAACTATTAGTTGGCAGTGTGAAAGGCGCACAAAATGTTGAGTCGTTGAAAAAGGCAGCTCAGGAAACTGTGTATGAGCGTTCAAAGGGTTGTCCGAGACACTGGACTGTGCTTCGCTTCATACTCGAGCTGTTGATTCTAAAGGCTAAATATGGTTGGTCCGACGTTAGTTTCAATGATCTCCTTCGTATCTTAGCATGGTTGCTTCCAAAGCCTAATAAAGTACCGGAGAACACTTATCGAGCAAAGAAGCTTATTAGTCCCTTCACGATGGGTGTGGAAAGAATTCATGCTTGTCCAAATCATTGTATATTGTACCGAGGGGATGCATTCAAAAATTTGGATAAATGCCCGGTATGTGGTGCAAAACGGTACAAAAACAATGCTAGCTATTGTGGGGGGGAGGACAAAGTTCAAACAGACGGGAATAAAAGAAAGAGGAGGGGTAGTGTTGCTTGTAATGAGGAACCTGACACTTGTGTAGGCGTTGATGATGATGGGAAGCAGAGGAAAATTCCCTCCATGGTCG
>CM014271.1:22549981-22561468 GCA_004135705.1 Alloteropsis semialata
CTTGCGTGGGACGCGGCCGGGGGAGCGGGCGGGGAGTCGGGCGCCGGCGGTGGGGCGCGTCGAGGTCGGCCGGAGGCGGGGGGCGGCCGGGGGCGTGGGAGACGGAGGACGATCGGGCGGCGGCGGGGCGAAACTGAAACGGAAAAATGCTAAGTCCCAGCCCCCCTTAAGCACCCCCCTTTAGTCCCGGGCCGTATTACGACCCGGGACTAAAGGACCTTTAGTCCCGGGTCGTAATATGGCCCGGGACTAAAGGGGGTCCTTTAGTCCGGGGTGGTAACATGACCCGGGACTAAAGGGTAATTTCGCGCGGGAAAACACCTTTAGTCCCGGGTCGTGGGCTGCGTTTTTGCTTCCCGCGCAAATCCAGCCCCCTTTTATTTTAGTTCTATTTCTTTTACTAATACACCGACTGTTGCGGTGCCCAGACGGGTACCCCACCGCAAGAGTTGGTGAGAGATGCACTGAGAGCTCCAAAACCACCGACTGTTGCGGTGCTCACACGGGAACACCACCGCAATAGTCAGTGAAACCAGAGCCGACTCTGAGCCGACGAAACGAGCCGAGCCAGCCACCGACTGTTGCGGTGCGCGTGGGCGCAAACCACCGCAAGAATCGGTGAAACCAGAGCCGAAACTGAGGCGACGAAATCGAGCCGAGCCGATCACCGACTGTTGCGGTGCATGTGGGCGTGAACCACCGCAATAGTCGGTGGGGTACAAAATGGAGCATCGAAGAACTCCACGACGAACTCGACCAATATTAGTCCGGGCTGTTTTGCGGTCTGCCGGCCATTATATAGAGGAGGGAAGCTTTTAGTCCCGATTATTATTCTCAGACAAATATATATATATTAGTATTTTAGTTCATGTGTGTTGAGAACATTTGTGCTAATATAAGCATTTTATTTCATTTAATAGCTAGATGTGCTAATATGAACATGTGTGTTGAGAACAATTTGAATACAACTCCATCACAAAAGCATAAATTAATAATATAAGAGTGCATGCTCAATATCTTACATAATGGTTATAACAATACATTAAACATCACGATCTACAACGGCAATAGTCTTCTTTTTCACGAATGTGCCTTGCTTATGATCACTTCGTGCGTAATGAGCATCCTCTTTAGCTAATAGAATGCTTGGGTCAACATTCACGGCGAATGGAGGAATCTCGTCGAACTTATCATAATCTTCCGACATGTCTGTTTTGCCCTCGATGCCGACGATGTTTCTTTTTCCGGAAAGGACTATGTGTCTCTTGGGCTCATTATTTGACTTCTCTGTTTGCTTTTTCGGTTTACTAGACATGTCCTTCACATAGAAAACCTGAGCCACATCCTTGGCTAGGACGAATGGTTCATCTCTGTAACCAAGATTATTGAGGTCCACTGTTGTTATTCCATAATTGTCTTTTGACACCCCTCCTCCACTGAGCTTCACCCATTTGCACCGAAACAGCAGAACTTTCAATAACGGGCCATAGTCCAGTTCCCATATCTCCTCTATGTAACCATAATATGTGTCCTTGTTCCCATCGCTGTCCAGGGCATCTACACGGACCCCACTATTTTGGTTGGTGCTCTTTTTATCTTGGGATACTGTGTAGAATGTATTCCCATTAATCTCATATCCTTGGAATGTCAAGACTGTAAAGGAGGGACCCCTGGCCAACCATGCTAGCTGTTCATGTATGTCCATATTGCGCATTAGATGTTTCCGCAACCAACCAGCGAAAGTATCAATGTGTTGACGTGTAATCCAGACCTCAGTCTTCCCCGGGAATTCAGTGCGTAAAAGCTCCTTGTGTTCATCTATATAAGGACTAACCAAGGATGATTGTTGTAGAACAGTGTAGTGTGCTTTGTTAAAAGAATCATCATCCCAAGTACCGACAACCTTCTTTCCTATTGTTCCTTTTCCACCGAGTCTCCCCTCATGCTGTGATTCAGGAACACCAATCGGTTTGAGATCATCGATGAAGTCAACACAAAACTCGATGACCTCCTCTGTTCCGTAGCCCTTTGATATGCATGCTTCTGGTCGAGCACGGTTACGAACATATTTCTTTAGCACTCCCATTAACCTCTCAAAAGGGAACATATTGTGCAAGAAGACAGGACCCAGAATTTCAATCTCTTTGACAAGATGAACTAGTAGATGTGTCATAATGTTGAAGAACGACGGTGGAAAACCAATTCGAAGCTCACCAGGCATTGGGCCACATCAACCTGCAACTTCAGTAGATTGTCTGGATCGATTACCTTCTGAGAAATTGCGTTGAGGAATGCACATAGCTTTACGATAGCTAATCGTAGATTCTCTGGCAGAACTCCCCTCAATGCCACTGGAAGCAGCTGTGTCATGAGCACGTGGCAGTCATGGGACTTTAGGTTTGTAAATTTCTTCTCTGGCACATTTATTATTCCCTTAATGTTCGAAGAGTATCCAGAGGACACCTTGATACTATTCAGACATTCGAACATGCTTTCCTTTTCTTCCTTGCTTAGAGTGAAGCTGGCAGGACTCAAGTAATTTCGCCCATTGTCCCTCTCTTCAGGATGTAGTGCATGTCGTTCTTCCATATCTTGCAGATCCTGGCGTGATTCCAGTGTATCTTTTGTCTTACCATAGGTGCCTAGAAAGGCTATCAAGTTGACGCAAAGATTCTTCATCAGGTGCATGACATCAATTGCGTTGCGGACCTCCAAGACTTCCCAATATGGTAGCTCCCAAAATATACTCATCTTCTTAAACATGGGTGCCATCCCATTACTATCATTTGGAACAGCAACACTACCTGTCCCCTTTCCAAAAATAACTTTTAGATCTTTTACCATAGCAAATATGTACTTTCCATCACGATGCATAGGCTTGGGACGACGATCTGCCTCCCCTTTGAAATGCTTGCCTTTCTTTCTTACCGGATGATTCATTGGAAGCCATCGACGATGGCCCATGTACACAACCATGCGACAATGTTTCAAATAAATGCTTTCAGTATCATTTAAACAATGCGTGCATGCCCTATATCCCTTGTTTGTCTGTCCTGATAGGTTACTAAGAGCCGGCCAGTCATTGACGGTTACAAACAGCAATGCTCGTAGGTCAAATTTCTCTTGTTTGTGCTCATCCCACATACGTACACCGTTTTCGCCCCACAACTGTAAAAGTTCCTCAACCAATGGCCTTAGATACACATCAATGTCGTTGCCCGGTTGCTTCGGGCCTTGTATGAGAATAGGCATCATCATGAATTTCCTCTTCATGCAGAGCCATGGAGGAAGATTGTACATACACAAAGTCACGGGCCAAGTGCTATGACTACTGCTCATTTCACCAAAAGGATTCATGCCGTCCGTACTCAAAGCAAACCTTATGTTTCTTGGATCTTCAGCGAAGTCTTTGAATGTTCGGTCAATTTTTCTCCACTGGGAACCATCGGCAGGGTGCCTCAACTTTGAGTCTCGCTTGCGCTCTTCTTTATGCCATCGCATCATCTGAGCATGCTCTTTATTTCTGAAAAAACGCCTCAAGCGTGGTATTATAGGGGAATACCACATGACCTTCACAGGAATTCTCTTTTTGATAGGCTCTCCCTCTACATCACCAGGGTCGTCTTTTCTGATCTTGTACCGCAAGGCGCCGCAAATCGGACACGCGTCCATTTTCTCGTACTCGGGACCACGATACTGGACATGCATGTATCTTCTGCACCTCCAACCCCAGCGGGCAAACGAGCTTTTTTGCTTCGTATGTTGTCGAGGGCAATTCGTTGTCCCTTGGAAGCATCTTCTTCACTATTTTTAGTAACTCACCAAAGCCCTTGTCCGATACACCATTTTTGGCCTTCCATTGCAGCAAATCCAATGTGCTCCCGAGTTTTTTAGTCCCTCTTCGCAACCCGGGTACAAAGGTTTGCGATGGTCCTCTAACATGCGCTGGAACTTCAACCTCTCCTTCTCAGTTTCGCTTGTATCCTTTGCATTTTGCAACATCTGACCAAGATCATCTGCAGGCGCATCTTCTCCATCCTCTTCCTCAGCATCACCCATTGTAGTATCAGCAAAAGCAGGGTATTCAGCAAATCCGAGAATGTTGTCATCAATCTCATCTTCTCCGTCTTCCATTATAACACCTCTTTCTCCGTGGCTGGTCCAACAACTATAGCCAGGCATGAAACCATGTCTAATCAAGTGGCTGTGAATGACCCTTCTTGAACTGTGCTCCTTCAGGTTCTTGCAGACCCCGCAGGGGCAACTCATGAATCCGTTTTTCTTGTTTTGCTCTGCCACATCTAGAAAATGATGCATGCCTTGAAAGAAGTCACCTGAACGTCTGTCAGCGTTATACATCCATTGCCGGTCCATCTGCAAGATTAGACAATGTTTAATTAGTACAAATAGTGAGTTTATTTTTGAAATAATTGAAAATTACCATCCTAATTCATTAAGCAATAAATTATAATCATAGTGAGTAAAATAACTAAAGTATAAATATGAACTAAGTAAAGTATAAATATGAATTAACTAAAGTATAAATATGAATTATCTCAAATATAAATATGAGCTAAGTAAAGTATAAATATGAATTAACTAATTTATAAATATGAACTAAGTAAAGTTTAAATATGAATTAACTAAATTATAAATATGAACTAAGTAAAGTATAAATATGAACTAAGTAAAGTATAAATATGAATTAACTAAAGTATAAATATGAATTATCTCAAATATAAATATGAGCTAAGTAAAGTATAAATATGAATTAACTAATTTATAAATATGAACTAAGTAAAGTTTAAATATGAATTAACTAAATTATAAATATGAACTAAGTAAAGTATAAATATGAACTAAGTAAAGTATAAATATGAATTAACTAAAGTATAAATATGAATTAACTCAAATATAAATATGAACTAAGTAAAGTATAAATATGAATTAACTAATTTACAAATATGAACTAAGTAAAGTTTAAATATAAATTTACTAAAGTATAAATATGAATTAACTAAAGTATAAATATGAATTATCTCAAATATAAATATGAACTAAATAAAGTATAAATATGAATTAACTAATTTATAAATATGAACTAAGTAAAGTTTAAATATGAATTAACTAATTTATAAATATGAACTAAGTAAAGTTTAAATATGAATTAACTAAATTGTAAATTTTAATTAAATAAAGTATAAATATGAATTAACTAAAGTATCGCTATGACTTAACTAAATTATAAATATGAATTAACTAATTAACTAAAGTACAAATATGAATTAATAAAGTAAAAAATGAATTAAAACTAAATTGCGCTAAAAAACAAAACTTCCCCATTTCTCCATTCCACTAAAACTAAAATTTCTCTATGTATAAAGGATGAAACAAGAAATACTAACCGTGAAAGATGAGAGTATGAAGATATGCTCCTTTTAGACCACTTGGAGGAGCTAAATCTTCAAAATCCGAGAGAAAAATTGGGCATGACCTCCCTAGCTCCGGCCGGCGCCATGAACGAGCTCTGTGTTCATGGCTCGGCCGGGCTGGGGGAGGAAGATGATATTTGTACGGACCTTTTAGTCCCGGTTGGTGGCTACTAAAGGGCGCGCCACCCTTTAGTCCCGGCTGGTGGCTCCAGCCGGGACTAAATGGTACCCTTTAGTCCCGGTTGGAGCCACCAACCGGGACTAAAAGCCCCCCAGGCGCCCCCCCAATTGGACCCGGGACTAATGCTCCCTTTAGTCCCGGTGCCAAATATGGCCGGGACTAAAGGGGGGTACCGAATGTGGTTTCTCTACTAGTGACAACTGCATGACAACCAAATATTGATGATGAATTATGCATTTCAACTCGGTGCTGTGCTTATTAAGCCTTTTGCAATCTTTTTCACTTCCACTTCACCACACACCTTTGAGATTTTGGAGGAAATAAAACCCAAGTTCATGTTCCAACATAACAAACATTAATCTACATTAAGATGATCCTGCATAATGATAGGTCCAGCAAAGATATTTAACTGTTTTATCAGTCCTACGGATAAACTACAAAATAATCTGTCATCAATGGATTACCTTTAGTGAGATCTTGGTTGCCATCTTTGTTCTATAAAAAATAGAACCTAGTGTCATTTCTCTATTCTCAACTGCTAGAGTGCTTTGCTTGCAGAAAATGATCAATGGGATCAATGGCACTGCAAGAAAAAAAAATGAGTAGATACATTGCTCATCAAGTCTGGCAAACGCTCCAAATTCAAATGCAAGAGAAATAACTGGTGTTGTTAATTCTCAATTTGCGTCACCTTCCTGTCTCTCTTCTGATTTCTCCCTCCGTCCATGTTTTGTAGGCAAGTCTCAATCATAGATGAGTGAGCACTTGACACGATATGTACTGTTCGCCATCTTCTAAGTAAAATAATATTGCTTTTCGTGTAAGCTGTTCCTAGCAATGTTAGCATATTAGAGGATCGTCTAACTCACAATTATCTGGTTCAAATTACCTGCAAAAAGATTATCTTGTTCAAATCTCCTCCATGGTATATGTTCAGTAGCATCGACACATCATACATGTTTCTACTGGCGAAGGGAAAGATTACTTAGGTGCAAGTGCTAAGGGGCGCGGTTTGTGGATCTCGTCCATTAGGCAGCCCACTGATCAGTCATTACGTTGATTAAGCTGCTGGGCCTCGTGTAGTGTACTCCTGTATGATGCAGTCTCCAGTTACTACAGTGATCACCACTCACCAGGAGAGCTGCTAGACTAGTCATACGTTGATTGCTCCCAACATATAACCTACCACAGCCAAATAAATGAAACCGTGTGTATCCTTGGATTATGATATACAATGAAAGATGCGTGTTTTTGTGTGACAGGCTACACCCGGCAAGCTTTTTTGGACCATGCATGGGTATGCTAGGTAGCGAGTAATGAATTCTGCATGATGATTCACAGAGACAAACTTGCGCTGAACAAAATAGGAGCCTTATATTGCTTTTTGTATGAGTTACCTGGTCAAAACTCAATTCAACAAAGTGCATGCGCATATTTGCCCTCGTAGCATATACAGAGATTGGTTCCAGCAGAAGTGCATGACAGAACTGAATAATAACAGCGATGGATCACACATGCATGTGAGATGCACAGCTCTTGCTATTTGTATATATATGTTTACATCTATCATAGTTCACATATCTCCAACTGTATCCCATGCTTGAGCATCCTTCAGTACCGTGTACTCTACTCCACCACCTCTGAGACTTTGGAGGAAATCAAACTCAAGACCATTTTGTAATGTAAGAGCATAGAATATTCACACTTTGTTTTAGAAAACCACTTGACTGCCTGGTCATTTCGAAGCACAATCTGCACAAAAATGCAGTGGCCATGAACACTTTTTGATGAGCACTTCAATGCCTGATTTGTATTACCCACCATATTTGGCGTGGTAGTTAACTAGCATCTTTCTGCAATAGAGATCATCAGACTTGCCATGTAGTACAATGTCGAAAAGAATTTTTGTCATGAACAATAATTAAGGACAAACAGGTTTCTGCTTCAAGTTCCGTTTTAGAGATGCAGCTTATTTTGAAGAGCTTGTATATTGAATCTTGTGTTGAACTGGTTAGTGAAATCATGTTAACAATTGCAATTTTGCATCTGTGATCTTTTGTGAATTTTGCAAGTTGAGTAAGAAAAGAAATGACATAAAATTGTGGTTCTTTAACATTAACTAACTATAGTAACCTAGCTCCTCACATTAGCTTGAGATCTGAGAATAAGAGGTTATCTCATACAAAAATGGGCCTACTGTTTCAGTAGTAGCAAAAATGAGACTACTGGAAAACTCGCCATCGGTACCGGGTCATAACCCTCATAGGTACCGGTTCAACAACCGGTACCGTGCCACCGAGACTAATGGCCTCGGCCATCGGTACCGGTTGTAGACCCGGTACCAAAGGGGGTTCTTTGGTACCGGGTCATAACACGACCCGGTACCGAAGGTTTTGAAGTCAAAAAAATATTTTAAATCCCCGGGAGGCTCCCACACACGCGCACGTCGCAAAAAGATTATGAGTTGGAGCAGTTAGATGTTAAAACTGCACTTTTGCATGGGGAGTTAGAAGAGGACATTTATATGGACCAACATGAAGGTTTCATTGTTCCTAGAAAAGAAAACCTTGTTTGTAGATTAAAGAAATCTCTTTATGGCTTGAAGCAATCTCCTAGGCAATGGTACAAGAGGTTTAACTCGTTTATGCTCTCTCATAGTTTTAAACGGTCTGATTATGATAGCTGTGTCTATTTGAAGATAGTTAATGGTTCAGCTATTTATTTGTTTCTTTACGTTGATGATACGTTGATTGCTGCAAAGGATAAATCAGAAATAGCTAAGTTGAAAGCACAGTTGAATTCAGAATTTGAGATGAAGGACTTAGGTGTAGCAAAGAAAATTCTTGGCATGGAAATTATCAGAGATACAAAATCTGGTATGTTATACCTCAGTCAACGAGGTTATATTGAAAAGGTTCTTCATCGTTTCAATATGCATGATGCAAAACTAGTGAGTACTCCATTAGCTGCTCATTTCAGATTGTCTACATCTTTATGTCCAGTTTCAGATGAAGATATTGAGTACATGTCTAGAGTTCCCTATTCTAGTGCAGTTGGTTCTCTTATGTATGCCGTGGTCTGTTCTCGTGCTAATTTACCTCATGCATTGTCAGTAGATACATGGCTAATCCTGGCAAGGAGCATTGGAGTTTCAGTGGATTTTCAGATATCTACGAGGTACTTCTAGTGCTTGTTTGCAATTTGGAAAATCTAGAGATGAGCTTGTTGGTTATGTTGATTCTGATTTTGCTGGTGATTTAGACAAAAAGAGATCTCTCACGGTTTATGTTTTCACCATTGGTGGTTGTGCTGTTAGTTGGAAAGCAACTTTACAGGCTACTGTTACTTTGTCCACTACTAAAGCTGAATATATGATTATTTCTGAAGCTTGTAAGCTATTTGGTTGAGAGGTTTATACTCTGAACTTTGCGGGATTTCTTCTTGCATTACTATACATTGTGATAGTCAAAGTGCTATTTATCTTACTAAAGATCAGATGTTTCATGAAAAAACAAAGCACATTGATGTGAGATATCATTTTATTCGAGGCGTTATTGCTGAAGGTGATGTTAAGGTATGCAAGATAAATACTCATGATAATCCTGCTGATATGATGACTAAGCCTGTTCCTGCAGATAAGTGCTCAAACTTAGTTGGTGTTAAAGTTTAAGTCACAAGTCACACGATTTTTCACGCGAAAATACACGCGTGCGGCGCGCGGGGTTCGAACCCACGACCTCCTACCTCGCGCGTTGCTTCCTTACCATCTCACCTACACACCACAGCTGACCAACTCATAGATGCTTTCCTTTTGAATTAACCCACGGAGGACCCTTTGGTACAAGTTGGTGTTACCAACCGGTATCTAAGGGTCCAGACCCTTTGGTACAGGGTCGTAACACCAACCGTGAAGCGCCCCTGCCTGAGCAGAGACTAAATGTGTTACAAATATCAGTCCCAGGAGGCTGATACACATTTATTCAACAGATAGTTCAGAACCTCACAGCCCACGAGGGCACCTAATACAAGCTATGATAACCAAAAGGTTAACAACGATAATGAGCCAAGCTATGAACAGCTCGGGCTCAACAAAAGGATCAGAGCTACGCGGCAGCGAAGACATCTTGGGCGGGACCAAACTCCACAGGCAAAGTCGGGTGCGGGCACGACCACCTACTCGGCGTCCTCAACGACAAAGTCCGGGTCTTCTTCTGAAGCAACAAATACAAGGGTGAGTACAAAAGTACTCAGCAAGTCCAACCACACCTACGGAGGGGTTAACACAGAATTATGCACAGGATAAATCAAGGAATAAGGCTAAGGTTTATTTGCAATAAAGCCAGTTTTACACATGCAATGGTTTGTCAAGGGAAGTTTTAGTAAAGCAAGCTTTAGTAACCAGTCAATAAGGGGGGGGTTGATCCACAAAGGATCCAAATTTTAAATGCTACCGGATTTCCCATCCGCCGTAGCTCTTGGCACAAAGCCGAACGCATTTCCAAAACCAACTCACTCCAACCCATCCCAAACCTTCGGTATTGTGACCAAGCCATAACTCGCCCATGACCGTGGGCACGGCTATTTGAATAGTTTGGAAACTCTGCAGAGGTGTACACTTTCACCACAAGTAGGGTACCGCAACACGGTCACCTTAGTGCCAGCGCGGATCCTATCGAAGCCATTACCCACCATAGCCAAAACTGCCTAGCCATCACGAGAAAATAACCAAGGGGTTTATGACACCAAGTCGGCAACCATGTCACTAAGACGGCACTTGGTTTTCTCGCTGCACACCTGCCACCAGACAACTAACAGCACGGCTAGTGGGATTTAGACTAAGCCCTTGCACCATACAAGAGTCGAGTGGTTGTACGAGATAAGTTGGGTTAGGCAAGATGACACATCACCTCGGTTTAAAACCGGACAAAATGGATATCTCCCCACTTGCTTAACCACAAAGGTACAAGCCACCAAGTGGTATCTCACAAAGAAATACCCATCCATCTTATCCAACACTTTCTTTATTTTCCAAACCCGAAACCCAATTTTCTTTACTCAACACACTCACACTTTTATTCTTTATAAAACCAGTATAGTGATGATTGATTAAGTAAGGGTAACAAGTCCTAAGCATTCTAATCATTGGTTATCAGCCAAACAGAGCAAATCATATTCAGTGATAACTAGGTTATCAAGGAATGGTTATAACAATCAAGGAGTGGCTATCCAACCGGGTTTTAATAAAAACAATGCAATTATCAAAGGCCAATAGGTTGTGTTTATAAAACTGGGATAAACATGCATCAAAGGATGTGATTGGACTTGCCGTCAAAAGCTTCCGGGAGTTCCTGCTCGCGGTACAAGTCCTCGGGTTCGGGCTCGCGGTACTCTCCTGCGTATTCCGGCTGCTCCTCCTCGATTATACCGTTCGTCTATGGCACACACACAAAGCACACAAAAACAAAACAATCAAACCCTTACCGATGAGCTCGGAACAGGAAATGATTAAACAAAATAGGAAAGAGGATTATTTTAGGATGATTTGTGTATAGCTCGGCCGGAATAGATGAAAGAAAGATGTGTTCGAGTTTGGTGGAATTCTGGAGAAGTTTGGCGCATAAAATGACGAGTTTAGGGATGATTAGGGCTTAAATGGAGGGGTTAGGACCTCTTTATAATAATTATAAAGGGCCAGGGACCTTCTTGTGAATATTTTTGGATAGTGGAAGGGCTGATTTGTAAAAATAGAAAGTGGTTGGGGGGTTTGGTAATGGCTAGGGGTGTATTTGGAATTATTCCTAGAACTCAGGGGGTTTTCTTGAATTGTTTCTAAAGGGGGAGGGATTCTTTATGGAATAGGAACAAGGGTAGGGG
>CM014271.1:22561545-22573241 GCA_004135705.1 Alloteropsis semialata
TAATTATCTAAAGAATTATCTGAATGTATTATGATTACACCATATAAGCATTAGTATTTGTGGTCATTGGCCAAGTATTGCTAACAAAATTTGGTAGTCATGGATAATGTTGGCGCTCATTAACGACATTATTGACCCCTTTTTAGTACTATTTTAGTGGTAATATAGGACTAATTCTTGTACTAACTCTCCACTTGGCATCCGAAATAACCCCTTATTTAAGAAAGCTCTGCAGGGATGAAGAGGCCTCACAAATATCATTCTGAAGAAGAGCAATAGTAGTGACCAGCCAAAAGTGTCCCCGTGGATTGCCAGGCAGCACATGGTTCAATTCACAATCACAATTAGCCAAAAGGGCAACATGTGTGCAGCGGGCAGGATGGCGTCCATGGTGGGCAATGAGGGGGCCAGCATGTTAGCAAACAAATGTCGCGAGCAGGTCGACAAGTTTGGAGCTTGGGAAAAGTGTTGCTGCAGAAGGCCGTTGCTGTAGAAACCTATTGTCATCCTCTATAGATGCCGCGAGTATGTTTTGTTAGTGGAATTTGGGCTGATTCTTGATTGGAAGGAATAAGAAACAGAGAAAGGAAGCACTAAATACGAGTTCATATCTTACTTGAGCGCAAAATTGAAGGCTCTTTTGAAACCTCCAGATGAAGCCACCTAGGATCCTAGGTGGACACTCTAGAAAAAAAGAGAAATCATAAAAATTCTCACAAAAAAGCAAAACATCTGGCCATCAATTGGAACACTCAAATCATCATATCCATTAGATCTATTATATTTTCTAAAAAATTACCCACCTATGCCATTATAAAAATAGCTTAAAGTAACCCCTAAATTTATATCAAAACTACCCACCTTGCCATTATATAAAATAAATAAAAGTAACCCCCTAATCTTCATCAAAATTACCCGCCACTATAAACAATATTTAAAATAACCTCATAATTTTGCAACTAAATTACCCACTATGGATACCTAAAAAATAACTTAAAGTAACACCTTAACTTTACATCTATATTACCCATATATGTCATTATTAAAAATAACATGAGATAATCCTAAATTGTATTCCAAATCACCTTAATTAAAACATACACCCATATAAGATTCTAAATCGTGTATTTCATACACTATTGGTATATTATATAGTGATTAAGGTATATACACATAATATACGTTGTCATTTACAAATATATAGGGGAAGTGACGACAATATAGAATTCTACGTTAAAATTATAGTTCAAACTTAGGATTCATTAAATAAACTCAAGGCATACATGTGGTGCAAAGTGAAAATTTAAAGATTATAATTCAAAGTGAAAATTTAAAGATTATAATTGTGTATGAAAATATTATAGAGTAATTACTAACAAAGATCTCTTACAATTGGATGAAAATAATAAGTATATACCTATATAGGTATCGTGTTCGGATATTTAAATGAATGAGAGATAGGCCATAATAGTTTGGTAGAAATGTAGCCTTAATTTTTTAATTAGAGACTCTGCATTCGTTCTTACGAGACACGCTAGAAAAAAGATAAATCCTTGAAATTCTAACAAAAATCAGAAACGTCAATCATTTAAACTCTAATAACCATAGTCATTGGTCTATTATATTTTTTAAAAAGTTACCCACCACTATCATTATAAAAGTATTCTAAAATAAATCATAAAAGTATATCTATATTATCGAGCTATGCCATTATAGAAAATAATTTAAATTAACCCCATAATTTTTATCTAATTTACTCATGCATATCATTATTAAAGATAACTTAAAATGACATTCAAATTCGTATCTAAGTTATCCACGTATGTTGTTACTAAAGATAACCTAAACTTAACACCTAAATCTTAATCTAATTATCTTCATGTGCTTCCTACCGAAAAGTCTATAAGTAAAATGATATATGATTCTAAATTACGGTAATTTATCATTGTTAACATAGAAATAATAAGTTAAGGTATATACGCATCATGAGTGTCACCATGTAGACCATTTATACATGTACTAGCAATCTTGCCCGTGCGTTGCTATGGATGAAGACCGTTATATCATTTTTCTAAGTTAAAGTAATTAACTTGATTTTTCTAATCTGATTGCGATATACAATGGACTACTCCAAATCCGATTAGGGGACAAGATGAAGCATGTCCAATCTGATCGTGAGACGTATATGACAGATCGCTGAAACATTCCTTTCTTTAGAAATTGGTAAAGATATATATATATATAGATGGAGATAAAGAGTTAGGATATAAAGATTGATGGGTTCCGTTTGGACTCTAATTCAATTAGAAATCGATGTTGACAGTTAGAACTATGGTTACAGTTCGTCGCAATAGGTGGGACCCACCTATCAGGACGGACAAAAAAAGAAGCAATCCTCTTTAGAAATAGGTAAAGATATGTGAGGAACTAATTAAAATATTATTTTTTATGTTAAATATAATGTATGGTGGCACGATACAAAATGTAAGAAGTGTGAATGTGGATGAAAAAGTGTATAGAGTAATCACTAATTAAAAATCAATCACAAATGAAAAAAGGTAAGTACACATCTATATGAACATCATGTTGAAGTATTGACAAAAAATGAAAGAATAGCTGTAAACAATTTTGATTATCAGGTAGGAGTTTAATTTTTGAATAATTTTAAATACAATAGTTTTAAAAAAAATTAGCCCGTGCGGGGGCACGGGTTGACAGACTAGTTATAATAAATACTTGATGAGAGTATAATCACATAATGTCAAAAAACATGATTACATTATAATAAAAATGTAGCCATGTTCTCATGTGGTGCAGCTCTAAACAATGAAACTATACTTTGGATAAATGGAACCATTTCTTGTTTCTTGCCTGACATATCCCCCCACTCCTACCACATATATATTTAGTCAAGACCTGTGCAGCTTTGAAAGGGAAAAAAGTCTATTCCCAAAATGAACAGACAAAAATTACTTGTAATTAAGAGAAACACTGACGCCACTAGATGCGTTCCTAGGAGCTATTTATTCGATCATGTGCAAGGTAGCATTGGAGCAGAGCATGAAGATGAAAGATGAGAAGTTGCCGATCAAGGGGGACAGATACCGACGATGGGCAGCCGCCGCAGCTTTCTTCCATTGCTGCTGCAAATTCTCTTCAGTAGTGGATGCCCTGTTCCTTGCTGGGGTGGACCGACAAACAGAGTAGCGTCGGCACCGGACCCAGTCAAGCTATGGAAACCGTGGTCGGTAATATGTTATTTCCATCATCGAGTGTTTATCCCTACTCGATAAGTTTAATGCTAATTTTCTCTTTCCATTGTTGATCAGCGCCCCCTCTCTAAGGCTTCGACCTGACTCCACATCCCCATTCACATGATTTTCAACATTATGACCGCTCAGGCTGAACACACACACACGCATCGGATCCCATGTAAGTATATACTATCACATCATCGTGATGGTGTATAATTTGAACAAACAATTGTGTTGGGTTAATAGCCGAAGCCAATAGTCCCAAACAACAGCTGAAACGGGACAACTGAGACAAGCAACAATGAATTACTTATCTACAGTATCCTGGAATCAACAACCTTTACATGAAGGGGAGGGGTCCCCTTTTATAGGGAGACCAAGGGTCTTTACATTCCCATTGTACCCCTGAGATCAGGCATCATCCTCTAGACTATACAATACAAATAGCCTATGGACACTTTGGTACATTTACTCCTCCCAATGTGAATGCGTAGACTTGTGATTCCATGTTTGACTTGGCCTGGACTTGGTCTTCTTTGACTCGGTCCATGTCAGCTTCGCCTGCTTCCAAGGGCTTTGTAGCTCCTGGATTTGGCTTCCTCTGAGTCGAGTTGACACCTAGCCGCTTCCCAGCGCCCAGAAAGCCGATGACTCCTCCAAGGACCTACAGTATAGAGTGAACCGAAGCTTGCCATTAACTCATTCATAGCTTTTGGCATTCAACAGTATCAATACTTCACCAAATTGGCTTCTAACTTGGTTCTAACAACGCCACTTCGGCATTCTGGTACACGATGACCGAAGCCGATTGGCTTTTGTATTCAGCGAGATGTGATCACCGAAGCCGATTGGCTTTTGTATTCAGCGAGATGTGATCACCGAAGCCGATTGGCTTTTGTATACAGCGAGATGTGATCACCGAAGCCGATTGGCTTTTGTATACAGCGAGATGTGATCACCGAAGCCAAAGTAGAGATATGTAGAGCAAATGAAGCTAAATTGGCTTGATTTCCTTGGTTTATTGTCGCCCTCATGCATGAGATGAAGCAAAACAAGTAGAAGGCGTTTGTCGGCGGGCCAAATCCCCAACAAATTGCTATTCTTCTTGTGTTAAGGAAACACTCACTTTTTTTCTCGTGCTTTAATCTGTTTCTTCTTTGCTTAGAAATGTTATGTAGTATGGCACTTGTATCTCAAAAAAAAAAAAAAAACTTTTGTGGCCTTCGGCCATGTATGTTGCATGCTGTGTTTGATTGGCTTGTCAGTATTGTTCCTGGGATAATTTTTTTATTAACACCATCAAGGAAAGTTTATTCTTATGAAATTCCTCTCTTTCCAGTTGATCCTATACAGATAGAATTGTTGGAGGTAAACCAGGCTGTGATGGTGGTTCTCCTACGCACAGGCCTCCATTTACCTGCGACTTTCCGAAGTGCAACCCAAAGGGATAGCTCGGAAAAAAGTTGAATTTATGCTATTAATATGCCTCCTGGATACGTTTTGCTCTAGTTTCGGATGCATTAATGGGCAAACTGAGGCCTGGCCGCCTATTTTACTTTGTTTTATGAACATCAATATATGTGGAAGGTTTTTTAGAATAATATGTATGTTGAAGGTTTTTAAGAATAATATTTTACTTTTATATGAAATAATACATATATCATGCAATAGTAATAAAAAAGGACCTAAAATATCTCTATGGACAAATATATGGGGTTCCTGCCTGTTGGCTGCACACAATGGTGGAGGCAATATGGGTCGAGGCGCAGTTAGCCTTTTAGCACATTCGGCCCATGTGGGCTCAAGTTCCTTCGTGGAAAGTTCGGCTGTTAGCTGGCGTATCAATCTTCAAGCTAAGTTGTTGTTTCCGAAGATGTATTGCAGTGCCCTCGCTTGTCGAAGTTAGCAAGCTACAATGGATGAAAATACTTCATCGATACCTTAGATCTTATCCCTGGCCCAACAAATGCCAATGTGGTAACTGGTAAATGGATTTTCCACCGTAAATTCAGACACTGATGGCATCCTGGTTAGCTACGAAGCTACATGGGTACTTCTAGGCTTAACGCAAGCATGTACTATCTACTTGATGCCAAGGATGCCTTCCTACATTGTGTTGTGTCGAAGATTGCGTCCTTTTGCCCAAGCAGTCCAAGAAAGAAAGGGTTGAGGAGAATTATATTCAGTAAATAATCCTTTTCTTATCTCAAAGATCGACCCCTTATAAGGACGGGTGATGCCCCTTTTATAGGGAGACCAAGGGACATCCTCTATGACTAATTTACCCCTAAAAATGCATGTCTCTTGTGACTCGTGTACAAAATTGTCTGTAAGGGTAAGAAGGAAAAATTACAAGGTAGTCAAATTCTATTAGCCTTGCTATCCTTTGTTTGCGTCATGAAATCCGGACAGATCCAAACTCCCCACGTCATTGGCTGCCTTGACCATAGATTCCTGTAGCCTAAGGAAGTGCCGACGTGGGTAAAACCTTCAACGAAGGTCAGATTCTTGTCATTGCCTTAGCGTCGTCCAATCCTTCTTTTTGTGACGATGTATCACAGCCCCTGGTCGCCTTCGACCTTCGACGATCGGTGTTCCCTTCTCCTATAAGCAAAAAGAATTTTGTTCTTATGATGGTTCAGATCGGCACATATCAACATTTTGACATTTTCATCCTTGATTGGATTGTGCAGAAGTTAGATTTTTGCCTATCCCCAACATATGGAACTTGCATTGAAATATTTAACAGCTCCATGCTCCCATCCATAGTATAAAAAGACTACCAGGTCAGACCCGAAAAACCGTGAACTATTGTCTGGCCAGTCCGTTTCAAGCAAAAGATTGGTTTACCAGAAAACAAGATCAAGAAGGAATGGTGGGCGTGCAAGGAAAAATACGAAAAGATGGAGCAACAAGGGTTCAAACAACCAGCTAGTCTAAATCCCATTCCACTGACCGTGTGGTGCAAGTATCTAATGTGAATGGTGACTGTATACAAGGTATATAACTTTTGCAGGCTACGGTTTGACCAGTTGGCCCACTGGACAGACCATTGAACCGGTGAGCCAGTAGCCTCACCTATTTGATCACTGGTCCAATTTTTCATTTTATGCTCCAATGCGGACTGGTTGTGTTGATTCTTCATGGCCATAGTTTGTCTGTCACAAAAATATACATCCCATCAATCTTAGTTCCCAATTGAATTACAGGACCTGGATTTAATCTACAGTTAATGTATTATATTTATTTTTCAAAAGAGAGATAGGACTTGAACTATTGCTCCGTGCTATATCGAAATAGAAGGAAGCTTTTCCCTTCCGACATGGACTCTTTCTGCATTTTATTAAAAGAGAATAAATGACACTAAAGGAAGTTTCAAATATTATCAACACTCCAGCATGTATGCGCCAGCTATCTATGGAAGAATACATTGCTATGGCTAATGGCGCCGCTAGAGCATATTGGTTTTGAATAGGGGCAGACCCACGAATTGGCTAGAACCCGGGCCATGGATCCACCAATGGTGTCACACCCTGAAATTTTCAATTTCAGGATGTGAATAGAAGAACAAATAAAACAACGTTTTTTTATAATTTTAAAATTTGTCCAACATTTATTTTGTTGACAGGGAATTTAGTATAGGAAAATAATTGGTTGTTTTTTTTAAATTAAATGAGGTTGTTGCATTCATGCTCTTTGCATTGTTTTTGTTTGAGTTGTTTGTAAATTCTTGTCCCAATACAAATTCTCATCCAATCTCAAAATCCTCTCAAATTCAAATCCCAAGTCAAACTCCTATCAAATTCATCCAAATCCAAATTCAAACAAATATCAAACCCAAAACCTTTCCTTCCTTTTCCTTTCCCACCTTTTGGCCCGGCCCAATCTCCCCCCATTTCTTCTTTTCCTTTTTCCCGCCGGCCAACGGCCCAATTCCCGGCCCACTCGGCCCTTCTCCTCCCTCACGCCGCACTCCCGCTTCTCTCTCGCTGACCGCGCGGTCCCACTTGTCGGCGCCTTTCTTCCTCCTCGCGACGGCCACGGCCGAGCCGCCGTTCCCCGCGCGCCCGCGATCTCCGCCCCACGACCGACGCGCGCCCGCGTCTCCCTCCCCTCCCTCTTCACTCCGCGTCAAGGCTCTTTTACTGCGCGTTCATCCGCGCCAGCTCGAACGCCTCTCCCCTCTTTCCTCCTCTCGGCAACGGCCGAATTGACCTCAAGGGCTTCAATGGCCATTGATTCCGCCCCGCCTTCGATTCCTCGCACCAGAGCCTCCTCCGCACCTCCACGGTCCTCTATAAAGCTCCTCTCCCTCTCGCCCTCGCGCGCACACACCTTCTCCACCCCGAAACCACCTCATCGTGCACCAATTTTTCCCTCGGAGCTCATCCTCTCCGCCGTCGTCGGGGTAATAGCGCCGCCGGCTCGGTTCTTTGCTCCCCGCTCTCCTTTGACCCCTCTCTCCTTTCGCTCGTTCCTCAGGGCCACCAGGAGCGTGCCCTCGGAGCCCAGGAGCCGAAGAGACCGCCGGACATCCCTCTTCACCGTTCAACCGTGCGCGCGCCCGCGGTTCCTCGTCGCCGACCTACCTCCGGTCTCCCATCGACGTCCGCACCACCCTCGGTGAGCTCGCCATGCCCCACCGATGCTCCTCATGCCATTTGTTTTCGTCCTAGTGCACCGTAGCGTCCATCAGAGCTAGCTCCGGCGAGCTCTTGTCGCGGACGCGGCGGCGCCGCCGTATTCCACCGTCGCCGGCGTTTCCTTTTGTGGTATGCCGTTCATCGTTGATCCAACGGCCGAGATCAAAACCCGATACCGGTCAACCTAAGTCAAATGCCGCCGGCCCTGTCCATTTTTCTAAAGAGTCCCTGAGTTTTATCTTAATCAACCCGCAGTCCATATGCAGTAGAAAGTATTTATACTTATGCCCTTGTATCTTCTGTTTAGGCCCCTGTTCTTTCATATAATCCAACCCGCCGTCCTTTTCATGGCTTTTTCATGTGCTAGCCCCTGAGATCTATGTTTATTTATGTTTGTGCCCTCGGTTTTTATCAAAACAGTACGCAGACTTTAGTTTTAATTGCATATAGGTCCCTGCAACCTTGTAACTAGCGTAGTTTCGTCGTTTTAAATCCGTTTTGGGCGATTTTCGCGTCCACGCGATCGTCTTTGCATGCTCTTTAGTTTAAGGTGCTTGTTCTGTACTTTTAGTACTGTTTGGTGTATTGTTATTAGTTGTACTTGTTTGTTTTGCTTTGTATGTTTGTGCCCGATGTTTGCTTCGAGCCGCTAGAAGGATCGCTGTTCGTGCAAGATCAAGTTTTCCAAGTGAGCAAGAGCAAACAAGCAGTGAGAGTAACTTTGCGTTGGAGAAAGGCAAGTGTCCCTAACCATCCTTCTATCTGTGCTTATAATATATCATGATGATGTTAATTGGAACATGGAGAACCACCCAGGAAAACAGTGCAACCACGAGTACTATATGGCTCTAGTCTTGGCCAATTAATTAGATGAACTCTATGTTGTGTTGGGGGTGTATGATGGGCTGAAAAGGTTTGTGTAGGTTGTGCCGCTGCGAACCTGAACTGGAGTGTGGGCTAGCACTGGAGCGAAGCAGATCTCCCTGGTCTTCGTGTGCTGCACGTGGAGGATACAACCGCCGATTTTCCGCGTCAACAGCTACTAAGGTTAGTCTTGCCACACTTTGGTGGCAATAAAATTGACCGTTTAACCTTAGGCAAAGGCAAGAAATTTCAGTGTATGACATGTGGGCCAGCAAGTGAATGAAAAGATAGATAGACTAAGTTATGGAGGAACCAAACATGAACTAAGAAAAACATGGCTGCTTAAAGTTAGTCGTGGCGATCGTAGCTGCAAATCTGTTTCATTATGACCCCAAGCGTGATGTTTACTCTTGTACTGAACTTGCCATGCATATTTGTGCAGCGTTCAAGGCACATTCTTGCAAAGGCAAGCAACTCAAAGATGCTGCACGCCTATCTAATACTGGAACATTGTGAAGACTGGCCAAATAATGTCTTACCGGATTATTAGCTATTCATGCAAGAATTGATCCATGGTGGCGTGGCGATCTAGTGTTGGTCCAGTGTTGAAGTGTGTTCTGCTTTAAGTTGTTTAGCTGCTACACTGTCTTAGTACATCAACTTGTTTCTGCCATGAATATGTTTCAGATTGTAGTGGTGTGTGCACTGCATAATATCTTTTACCTTGCCCGTGCAAAGCCGAGAAAAGCTTCTAGATCTTTAATAAAGGAAACACGGGGTGGAACATGTTCGCAAATTTTATAAATGCCACTGGCATAGGCGCATAGCCATGAACCCTGCAAATCAAAGTGTCGCAACCCCAATATTATGCTGTTTCTAACTGAAAAAATGCTAATCTCTCGTGTCCAAATGCATCTCAAGTGAGCATTTACTATCAAGGAAGGCAACACACACAAGTGATACCTATATGGCTACAGTAAGCTGAAATTGTTTCTAACGAATCCAAGGACGGCTTGCCTTCTGCAGAATACTAGCATTTGTGCCTTTGTGTTTGCCCAAGGACTAAGTTTCGGCTACTGTTCTTCCGGTATCTGCAGGAACTTCAAGCAAAGAACCTAAGATCAAATTACTAAATTATTCAAGAACATCATAATCTCAGAATTACTAATAATACTTCCTTTACACCCCCAAAACTTGCGTTACAATCCACTACACATGCTGGGAATCAATACGGGAGAACCACACCACGCTGAACGTGGGAAAACATAGAGAACAGAGAAGAGAGAACAGAGTGGGAAAAAAGACTAAAAAAGGTATCTTTTTTATAAGGTTAAGATTAACATAGGATCACCAATCAGATTAGAGGGAATTTGCCCCTCGAGCTTGCAACACCTCCTGCTTCACTTTCCAGCACAGTCCAACCCTCCTGTCACTCAGCCAGGAATCAGTGCCCAGATGGGCTCCTCTGTGCATTGCGTGCCAGCATCTCGCCTTTGCGCAAGCCACGAATATTACTGCCTTCCATGCGTGCACAACGCACCCGGCCTCCACTGCAGCCTATATATAAGACGTCGATCGCCTGCGACACCATCATCTGCAACTGCAAGACATCAGCTTAGCTCAGACGAGGGGACCGAGCACAAGGCCGCCGGAGAACGAGAGAGCAAGAGCGCGCCGCCGCCGCGATGCCGCCGTACCGGCTGCCGATGTACCACCGGCAGAGCCCGGCGGTCCGGTGCATCAACTTCCTCTGCGCGGTGCTGCTCACGCTGGTCCTCATCACCGGCATCATCCTCTTCGTGCTGTGGCTGAGCCTCCGCCCGCACCGCCCCAAGTTCTACCTCGCCGACTTCTCCATCCCCAGCGCCAACCGCCAGTCCGGCCTCGCCAACCTGCCGGTGCGCTTCACCGTCACCGAGCACAACCCCAACCAGAAGATCGGCATCTACTACGAGGAGATCGTCGCCTCCGTGTACTACGGCGACCAGCTCGTGGCCAAGGGCCCAGTCATGCAGCCATTCTACCAGACGCCCAAGGGCGACACTGCCAGTGCAGGGGCAGCTCATGGCGGCGGGGCCCGTCCCGACCGACCCGGCGTGGGGGCGCTTCTCCGGCGAGATTTCGGCGGGCTCCGTCGACATGCGGCTGATGCTCACCTCCACGGTGCAGTTCCAGGTGAAGATGTGGGACACCAAGCAGCACCACATGAAGGTGGAGTGCGACTTCAAGATCAACGGGGATGGCACGCTCCAGCAGCAGGACAAGGACACGCAGTGCGCGGTCTACTTCTAGCCCAACGGCCCATTCGTTCTCTCGGCTTGAATCGGTGGCGTGGGTCTCGCTGATTCTTTTCAAATTTCAATCCTTCTTGGTTTTCGGGGTCATGTTGTTATTTATTTTGTTAGCGCGTTTGGCTGATATTTGTGGTTGTTGGAAGGCAAATTATTTGTAAACACCAGCGTGTTCATATCAAGAAAACATTTGAGAATTGTGATATGTTCTTCCCAGTTTTTAAAAGCAGCACATGAAAAGGATGTAACCATGATTCAAACCATTATCATGCATCACAAATGTACACAGCGCAACACATTGAACAGCCCCTGCAAATTAGCAAACTGATCCATTCACATGGAATGAAGCACCATGCTTAGTTGTTAATCCCTAACCAACACAGCATCTCAAGAGAAGCACCATGCTTATGTGTTAATCCCTAACCAATCACAGAATGAACATCCAAATCACATGAGTATTCCTTTCCTGAATAGTACATACTATTAATTCTATTGAGCTACTAACAAATTTACAACAAAACTGAGCTGGTCACTTGATGTGTCCCAGACTCGCCCTTTTTTTCTTGTTTGTTTCTGGAAGCCAACCCAATTACAAGGTAGCTGGATGGTGAAACCCTAACCAAGTGCACTTGTATTTGGCGTCT
>CM014271.1:22574241-22608814 GCA_004135705.1 Alloteropsis semialata
CTCTTGCTCTGCTGCTTCCTCCGAGTAGTTTTGGATTCTTGGAGCATTGTACTCGATGTCCACCGGGAGTACTGCTTCTGAGCCGTAGACCAGAAAGAAGGGTGATTGCCCCGTCGCGCGGCTGGGCTAGGTTCTGAGCCCCCATACCACGGCTGGCAATTCTTGCACCCACTTGCCGCCGTACTTTTTGAGTGGTTCATAGAGCCTTGGCTTGAGACCTTGAAGTATGAGGCCGTTAGCTCTCTCAACTTGTCCATTGGTTCGTGGGTGCGCCACTGATGCGTAGCAGACTTCAATTCCCAGGTTATCGCAGAAATCAAAGAACTCGCTCCCTGTGAATTCTGAGCCAAGGTCGGTGATAATGCGATTTGGGACGCCGAAACGATGAGCAATGTCTTGGATGAACTTGGCCGCCTTCGCTGCTGTAGCGTTGACTAGCGGCTGGACTTCAATCCACTTGGTAAACTTGTCAATCGCCACGTAAAGATACTTGAAACCTCCTGGCGCAGTCTTGAGTGGTCCAACCATATCGAGCCCCCAGTATGCGAAGGGCCAGGAGAGCGGTATGGTGTTGAGGACCGTTGCAGGGACATGAGCTTGCCGGGCAAAGTATTGGCAGCCCTGACAGGTCTTCACGATTTCTTCGGCATCGGCCACAGCGGATGACCAATAGTACCCGGACCGGAAAGCCTTGCCTACGATCGTGCGGTGAGCAGCATGGTTCCCGCAGATTCCACCATGGATTTCTTCAAGGATTTTCCGTCCGACTTCTGGAGTGACACACTTCATCAAGACTCCAGATGAGGCGCCGCGTCGAAAAAGGGTGGAGCCCGACTACTATGTAGTGCTTGCTTCGTCTGATAACTTGCTCAGCCTCCACCTTATCTTCGGGCTCCCGCTGGTGCAGTATGTACTCGATGAAGGGCTTTGTCCACTCGGGTGTAATCACCATGACTTGCTGATGGGGTGGTGTTGTAGTCGGCTGTACTTCCTGCTCCTTGATGGATGGTTGTAACAGCTCATGGACGAAAACGCCGCCTGGTACTTGCGCTTGGTGGGAACCCAGCTTTGAAAGTGCATCAGCAGCCATGTTGTTGTCTCTGATGACGTGATGAAATTCGAGCCCATGAAAGTGCTTCCCGAGTTTGCGCACCTCCATGCAGTATGCATCCATGTTCTCCTTGGTGCAGTCCCAATCTTTATTGACCTGATTGATCACCACAGAGGAGTCGCCGTACACGACCATGTGCTTGATGCCAAGGGAAGCAGCCAAGCGCAACCCGTGCAGTAGAGCTTCGTACTCGGCTTCATTGTTGGTGGCTTTCCACAGGATTTGGAGCACATATTTAAGCTGATCGCCTTTTGGGGATATGAGTAGTACTCCTGCACCTGCTCCTTCAAGCTTCAGTGATCCGTCGAAGTACATGATCCAGTGCTCGATGGGTTCTTCTGGTACTGCGTGCTGTATTTCTGTCCACTCAGTGACGAAGTCCACCAGGGCTTGAGATTTGATGGCAGCTCGTGGGACGAAATCGATGGCGTGGGAGCCCAACTCAACCGCCCATTTGGAGATTCGCCCTGTCGCGTCCCGGTTATGGAGTATGTCACCAATGGGAAAAGAGGTGACTACAACAACCCGGTGGGCGTCGAAGTAGTGGCGCAACTTGCGAGAAGTGATCAAGACAGCATATAATAGCTTCTCGACCTGAGGGTATCGCACTTTTGATTCTGAAAGCACCTCGCTGATGAAGTAAATAGGCCGCTGTACTTTGTATACATGGCCGGGTTCATCCCGCTCGACTACAATGGCAGTGCTCACAACGTGAGTTGTTGCTGCTATGTAGAGAAGTAGTGGTTCCTGATCAGCTGGTGCAGTCAGTACTGGTGGTGACTGGAGAAATGTCTTGAGGTCTTCAAACGCCGCATCAGCTTCTAGAGTCCATACGAACTTGTCTTGCTTCTTGAGGAGTTTGAAGAAAGGTAATCCTCTGTCACCCAACCTTGAAATGAATCGGTTGAGGGCCGCCATGCATCCAGTCAGCTTCTGAACGTCCTTGAGGGATTTTGGAGGCGCCATGGATGTAATAGCAGTAATTTTCTCGGGATTAGCTTCAATTCCCCGGTGGCTGACTATGAAGCCCAGCAGTTTTCCCGCGGGCACACCAAACACACATTTAGTAGGATTGAGCTTCCATTGGAATTCCCTAAGATGTGCAAAGGTCTCAGATAGGTCATCGATAAGACTATCCAGGTTCTTTGTCTTGACGACGACGTCATCAACGTAGGCTTCCACATTGCGGCCAATCTGAGCCTTGAGACAACTCTGAATTACACGCTGGTATGTGGCTCCTGCGTTCTTGAGTCCAAAGGACATTGTAGTGTAGCAGTAGGCGCCGAACGGAGTGATGAACGCCGTCTTGATCTGGTCGTCTTTGTGCAGGCTTATCTGATGATAGCCCGAGTAGCAATCCAGGAAACAGAGTAGAGAGCAGCCAGCTGTGGAATCCACCACCTGATCGATGCGAGGTAGCCCGAAGGGATCCTTTGGGCAATGCTTGTTCAGGTCAGTGTAATCGACACACATTCTCCACTCATTGTTGTTCTTCTTGCGGACCAGGACAGGATTAGCGAGCCAGTCTGGGTGGAACACCTCTTTAATGAACCCGGCTGCTAAGAGTTTCGCCAGCTCCGAACGGATGGCTTCTTTCTTGTCCTGGGCAAAGCGTCGTAGACGTTGTTTCTTCGGCTTGGCGGCAGGATCAACATTGAGTTTGTGCTCAGCCAACTCCCTTGGGACTCCCGGCATGTCAGAAGGCTTCCATGCGAAGATGTCGCGGTTGTCCCGTAAGAAGCTGGTGAGCGTGCTTTCCTATTTGATAGGCAGGTCAGCGCCGATCAGCGCCGTCTTTGAGGGGTCGCCCGTCCCTAGGTCGATTGCCTTGATTGGAACTTCCTGGGAGGGCTTCATGTTCGGCACGGCTGGCTTTTTCGTTGGGATTTCCAACTCAGCCTCGCCGAGTTGTTTTGCCATAGCTGCTACGATTGCTGCCTGGCTCGGTTGCTGCATGCTTGTAGCAATCGTCACTGCCTCGGTGTCACAATCGTAGGAGGTCTTCAGGTCGCCCTTTAGAGATAGGATCCCCTTAGGGCCTGGCATCTTTAGGACGAGGTAGATGTAATGTGGAATCGCCATGAATTTCGCCAGAGTGGGTCTTCCCAGGATCGCGTGGTACGATGATTCGAAGTCGGCGACCTCGAATGTGATGTACTCAGTCCTGTATTTGGCCTCGGTACCAAATGTCAATGGAAGTGATACCTGGCCGAGGGGCACGGCAGCGTTGCCTGGAACAATGCCGTAGAAGGGTGAATCAGTGGGCTTGAGCAGGTTGGTGATGTCTAAGCCCATTTTCTTCAAGGTCTTGGCGAACAGGATGTTGAGTCTGCTTCCTCCGTCGATCAATGTTCTTGTGAGTCGCGCGCCAGCTACCACAGGGTCGAGCACCAGAGGGTATCGCCCCGGGTTCTTAATGTTGGTCCATTGATCATCGCGAGAAAAGCTGATGGGGACCTCTGACCACTTCAGGAAGGTGGGGATGGCAGGCTCAATGCAGGCGATCTCGCGGTGGATAAGCTTTTGCTTGCGCTTGGATTCTGACTGAGTGATTCCCCCAAAGATGACATTGACAACCTTGTCGGCTTGCTGGTAGCCGGTGTCTTTATCACCCTTGTCTCCTTTGTTGTCAGGGTTGTTTGGTTTGGGAGCGCCCTCTGCTGAGAACGCCTTCTTAAGCGACCAGCAGTCCCTGCTTGAGTGCTTATCCTTTGGGTGGAAAGGGCACTGCTTGTCGAGTAGTTTTTCGAACTTCCTGCGGGAAGAATTCTTCTCAGCAACATTGACCGTGTCTTCAGGTTTGCGCTTCTTATCGCTGAAGTCACGCTTGCTGTTGTTCTCAACTTGCTTGCCCTTGTTGCGGTCGCCGTTGTTGTTGCGATCTCCTCCCGACTTGTTACGGTTGAATCTCTCACGCTGCATGTCTTCAGCATCTGACCAGCGGCTGATGAGTTCTCGCATCTGCTCTAGCGTCTTTGGCCTGTTCCTTCCGAAATTGAGATGCAGCACGGGGTCTGTAAGGCCACCGTGGAAGCAATCGATGACATCTTGGTCGGATAGGCCAGCACAGGTTGCGCGTTTCTCCCAAAATCGCCGGTTGTAACTGCGCAAGTACTCGTTCTGGCCCTGTTTGCACTGGGCGAGGTCAAAACGAGTACCCGGCTTCTGCCATGAACCTTGGAAGTTGTTGATGAAAGCCTTGCAGAGTTCATCCCAGGAGTCGATGGAGCCTGGCTTGAGCCCTTCTAACCAGGTCAGTGGGGCCTGATCGAGGACTACTGGGAGATAGGTACACATGGTGTCGGTGTTGCCCCTCGCCGCCTTGATTGCCGAGTAGTAGATGCGGATCCACTGCTCGGGGTCGCGTTTCCCGTCATATCTATCGATATGAGCTGGTTTGAACTTGTCGGGCCAGGAAGTAGCGCGGATGCGGTCTGAGAAGACCGGGAACCCTTCGTACTTGTGGAGGTTGTGGTGATCCTGACCCGGCGCTCCGTAGACTTGGTCGTACTCTTGGCGTCTGCGGCGTTCTTGTTCTTCGCGCTCGCGCGCCCGTGATGAGATGACGGTGCGCGCGTCCCTGGGTGGCAATTGTTCTCGCAGATCCCTGTTATCATGATTCTCGGGGCGTCTGTCCCTGTTTCAGTTGCCATCACGACCGCCGACGTGGCTCTGCTGAACCTCGCGGTTGCTTGGTCCAGCGCCGTGGTCACGGCCTCCGCCGCCGAGTACTATGCCTCCTTCATGTCGGCGTTGTTCTCTGCTCGGGTGGTGGGACTGGTTGCCTCGGTTTGCAACTTCAGGGTGTGCGCTGCTTGCCTGGCGGCTTGGTGCTCGAGTGATAGTCTTCGTCAGGTTGATTGCGTCATGCTGGATGCCTGCTGTCTCGAGCATTGTCTTCATCCTGAGGATCTCAGGAGTTTCAGGCATCTGTCTCAGCTCTGTGACGACAGCCATGATGTTGGCTGCAGCGCTGGAGTAGACGTCTTGGCCGGCAACTTGCCGGAACTTGGCGTTGAGGTCCTGTGGAGGTAGCCTTCGGCTGAGGCGGCGATGTCGTTCTGCGCGAGCGACATTTCGCTCCCTGTGTCGGTTGCGGTCAGCTTCGGCTTCGTTCTCCACAGTTGGCTCGTCGTTGGAGACTTCTTGTTCCTGGCCAATGATCACCATGGCTTGGCGCCCTGGTGAGTAGCTCCCTGTGCTTGAAGTTACTAGGACTGTTGAGCCGCGGCTGCTTGAAGAATTCAGGGGTTCTCCGTGTTGAAACGGGAGTGGATCGATGCACGCGATGATGCAAGACATGTCCAAGTCCTCCTATGGGGTTGCTCCAAGTGCTGGCTTGCGTCCCGGCCAGTGAACAAATCGTCCTTCGGGTGTTGAAGTGCTGACGAGTCCGACTTGTTTCCCATTAAGGGGAAGTTCGTCGAATTCGACCAGAGATCGGAGTTGTTTTGAGGACGCCACCTGGAAAGCAGAGGTGGGGCCCACGAGTCCAAAGGGATACTGGCCCGGGGTGTTGGCCTCATGCTTAACAGTGGCTGGACTCCTTTTCTTCTGGATTTTTGAATTCGCAAATTTTGGCATAGCCGATAGTTCAGAAACCGACTCGGGTTGCCTAGTCCGCTTTGCAAGTTTCCGAGCTCGAGTTGAAATCGGGTCGGGAAGAGTGATTCCTTGAGTCCGAGTTGATTTCGAACTCGAGGTTCCCCGAGGACGAGTTGTATTCGGTCCCGGGGGCGCGATCTCGTCAAGCTTGTCGGCGAGTTGCTCCGGAGTCGGCGATTTGAGGACGCGGTCGAAGTTGCCCTCGCCGTCCGCCGTGCAGACCCAGGAGCCGAAAACGAAGGTGGCGCCCTTCTCGAACGCCATGTCGCCGTCGCAGTTGATGATGACTGGTGCCATCGAGCTTGCTGAACGATTCTCGACGAGAGCCCCTACCTGGCGCGCCAGCTGTCGGTTTTTTATACCGGCTAGCCTACTATGGGGGTCCCTAAGTAGTCGAGTTGTTCGTGGGCCTCGCCGGAACCAGAAGCACGATGGTGAACACGAGACGATTTAGACAGGTTCAGGCCGCCTCGAGTAGAGAGCGTAATACCTTACGTCCTGTATGGTGGATCTTCTCGTATTGATGTGTATGTTTTTACAAGGGGTCTCTGCCTCACATTATATACTCGGGAGACAGGGTCTACAAGGCAAGAAATACAAACTCCTAGTCGGATACAATACACAAAGTCCTAACATGAGTAAGCCGGGTTGTTTCCCAGTACCCGACTAGTTTCCTTAAGCTGTACAGTCCTTCATTGTATCAGTCAGGGTTGCCGGCCCAATTTCCTAACGAGACTGTGGCCCATGAGGACTCCCATGGATCCTGGACCGTCACGGGACTCGGACCCGCAGTCGAACCAGGCTCCACCAACGCCCTACGACCCCTCCCGGGAGTGTTTCGTATGTTACATCCCGGAAGTACGGACCGATAGCAGCTCGACGGAGGACAACCCTCGCCAAGCACCGCCCCGGGATGGCCTCGCAGGCGATGCTCGGCGTGCCAGGCTGCGAGAGCTCGACGAGGCGCAGCGCCAACTCGAGGACGAGCGCAAGGAACTCCACCGCGAGCTTGGGAGAAACGCGGACGGAGGAGCCGCCCGCGCACGTGCACGGGACGTACGCCTGCGCATAATCAACAACGACAACAACGACGTCAACGACGCGCCAATCTTCAAACGAGCGTCCCAGAACCTCGCGGCGGCCGCTGTCCTGCTTCGTGAACAACCTGAACCAGCAACCCCCGAGGATCGAAGGTTCCATCAACAGCTCCGCACGCACCTGGAAACGACAGTAGTTCAGCAAGCGGAGAGCTCCGCATCACGACAGCGGGCTCCCAAGGAGCAAGACCGAGAGCAGTCTGTGCATCATCATGGGATCGCGGCGGACAGAGACGCCCGGCAACGAGACGAACACCGAGGGCACCGCCCGCGACGAGCCTACAACAAGTGGCGCGGAGGCCGCTACGACAGTGGTGAAGATCGGAGCAGGAGTGCGTCTCCTGATCCCAGGGGGCCGCGCGCTTTCGGACCTCACGTCCTCGGCGCTCATTTCCCTCCACGCTTCCGAGCTCCGATGACGGTGCCCAAGTACGACGGGACACGAATCCCAGTGTATGGCTGGAAGACTACCGACTAGCGTGCCACACGGGCGGAGCACAAGACGACTATTTCATCATCAAGAACCTCCCCCTCCACCTCGCTGACTCGGCGTGAACATGGTTAGAGCACCTCCCTGATGGCAAGATCGACAGCTGGGCACAGCTGCGTGATGCGTTCATTGGCAACTTCCAGGGCACCTACACCCATCCTGGAAACCCATGGGATCTGCGCAACTGCCTCCAAAGGAAGGACGAAAGCCTGCGCGACTACATCAAGCGTTTCTCCAAGCGGTGCACCGAGCTGCCCAACACCGCCGACACCGATGTCGTCTCGGCGTTCCGATTCGGAACCACTTGCGCGACCCTCATTCACGAGTTGGGGCGCAAGAAGCCGCGAACCATCCGAGAGCTTCTTGACATCGCCACTGACCACGCTGACGGGGAAGACGCGGTCGCCGCGACCCTTGATCGATTCCAAAGCAAGGGCAAGCAGTTGGAAGAAGCCGGTGAAGGCACCTCCGCTCAACCCGATAAGAAGAAGAAAAAGGACAAGCGACGGCACGACAACAGCATGGTGGCGGCGGCCGAGCAAAAAGCTTCTAAGCCCAGAGGGAATGCGCCAAAGGACCACTTCGAGAAGCTCCTCGAGGCCCCATGCACCAATCACGAAGGCCCCGTCAAGCATGCCTTAAAAGATTGCAACCTTATGAAGAGCTTCCTCGCAGGGACTCTAAAAAAGAAAGCCCCCGAGGCGGCCAAAGATGGAGCCAGGAGACCGAACGACGACGACAACGAATACCCTAGGGAAGACGGCGCTGTCATGATGATCTTTGGGGGGGTCCGCGGCCTGTCCTTCTGTTGACGCGGAAAATCGGCGGTCGTATCCTCCGCGTGCAGCACACGAAGACCAGGGAGATCTGCTTCGCTCCAGTGCCAGCCCACACTCCAGTTTAGGTTCGCAGCGTGCCAGTCAATTTGACCTGAAATTGACAAGGAGAATAAATAGTTAAATTACTCTTTGATTGTGCCGGCTCTATTTCAGACGATGGAGTAACGTCGAATTTTAGCCAAGACCCAATCAGACACGTATCGGCCGATACCAATCGGACCTCAAAATCGGACTTCATTGATGACGTCAATCGGACCGAGTAATCGGACCTCAATCAGACACCGAATCGGACCTCAGAATCGAACCAATCAGGATCGGACCTTGGTTGATATAACAGATCAGCCTTTGAATAATAAAGTAAAGCATAAAACAAGGCCAATATGTAAAGTAATGGATCAGCTGTGTCTTTAAACAAGATATCAAATAATCAAAGTGTAAGCCGATACATTGTCCACCTTTCTTAGTTGCCAGTTTGACTCATCTTATCGGACCATCTAACCAACCGATCGGACTATAGCCTTTTCAGAGAAATCTAGCTCCGACGTAGGGAATCTAGATTTCTCCAACTATGATCAGATCAGATAGCTAGACAATCAAACTCAACTCATCAACCTGTCAATTAAACGAGATGCTCGCACAGGTGTTGACCAGATTAAGCAAATAAGCAGATAAAACATTAACAGGATCGTTCTGATTCTAAGATATGCTACCAAATAATCAAGCATGACCTAGCTCCGACGTAGGGAATCTAAACCACACTTAACATTCAAATAGCAATAAGGCATAACCAAAGCTTCCTTTGACTAATCAAGATGAATCTAGCTCCGACGTAGGGAATCTAAACCAAGCATGACAATCAAAGATTAATCTAATCGTATTGCAAAGATCCAGCTCCGACGTAGGGAATCTACACCAGTGCAATACTCAAAGAACAACCAGATTAAACCATAAAGCAGGATCGGACCTAGAACGATGCTGTAAGATAAATATTGCTTAAATCGGACAAAGACCAATGCTCAAAGCCGTTGAAGAAGTAGAATTGATTCACATGGCGTAGATCTAAACCAATCTAGCAACTCCAAACAAACCGCAAAAACTGCCTTTAGTAACCAAGATTACTCTAGCTCCGACGTAGGGAATCTAGCCTAATCTTGATATCTAGCTCCGACGTAGGGAATCTAGACTTAAAGTGCAGTCCGATAAACGATAATCTGTTGGATAATCAATATTGATCTAGCTCCGACGTAGGGAATCTATATCAATCTTGCTTATCCAGAGATAAATCGGTTGAACAGTATAAATGAGAAAGGGCGATGCGCCTCAATTCAAAGCCTATACTAGTTCGATAAATTGACTAACTTATTGGTAAGCCGGAGATCAGAACTGATGCAGCCCGTCCACCAATGAGCTTCGTCGGTAACTACTACTAGGGTTTTGGCGTGAAGCCGGGTTGTATTGATTGTGAGAATAATTTTTACAATGGACGAGGGTTCATATTTATACCCTGGTCATGGAGAGTCCTGATCGGACCAGACTAACTTGCGAATAAAGTAAACTAAGCTTAACATAAAACGGGACTCCCATACGCCTTCTGAAAAGGAAATAGTCCCCGCATCTGATACACTTCCTTCTTAGCCGACACGCCCTTCTTCCATCATCAGATCGGACTTCTTGTTTCATCGGACTCCTCTTCAGCATCGGCTTCCTTCTCTGTCATCTTCTGTTTGACCATTCAACGGGCCCACTACGCAGTCTCAACCTCACCACGTCACCATCTGACTCAGCATGTCAGGTGCAAAAATCTGGTGTCAACACATGCCCCCCAATTTTGGAATAAAATATCATTTTGTTCCAAAATTCGTATCTGTCATCATAACTTCTTCACCGATTTTCATGCCGAAACTTTCCATCCCTGCACTGTGTAGTTCCTTGATTTTCGGGCCATAGTTTTTCTTTCTTTATCAATAACCCGTGGAGCTCATCTTCTTCTTTCTCTTTCCCAAGCGATAGCATCTCTGACAACGAATAGCATATGGAACCCTGCATTTACCTCACGGGTATCTATGCGTCTATTGACCCAGACGAAACGACTCTTCAATGCAGTTCCTCAAAAGACGCCCCTCTCCTTCAATTACACCAGCTCTGAATCAATGACATATCTTCACGAGAATACTGTTTGTCGAGGTTGTACTCGTCAGATATTTGTCCGGTAGACACCCCGCTTTGTGCGAAGATTGATCACGGTGATGGACAGAAAGACATGGGATTTTTATACTGGTTCGGGCCCTCGAGATCGAGTAATAACCCTACGTCCAGTTGCTGCTTGTATTATTTCGGCGAGTACAGATTACAATGCGTAACGAGTACCCTCGGGTGGATTGTGGAATACAAACTTGGATGTTCAATACCCTCTACACACAGGACCCCGCTATTTATACCCAGGGAGACGTGCCTTACAAGACAAAACAGACCTAAACCTAGTAGGACTCGAACTGTCTTCGGGCTTCCCTCCTGCGATCTGGTTGTCGTGTCTTGTTCGGAGTCTTGGTCGTCTTTGGAATCGGTAGTCGGCAATCCTCGTGGTCGGGTACCCTGGTATTATGGCCTCAACAGTAGCCCCCGAGCTTATCTTGTTCAGAAAAGGTTGATTGTTCAATAGTCTTCGGGTCTTTTTGCTCTTCGGGCGATTTCTGGATATGAGAATATCTCGTCAATCATGAGAGCCAGAAAAGTTCCCGAACTCTTGAATGTGGAAACCTGCATCTGAATGATAAGGTCAAAGAAAAATATCAGCCATAATAATATAAAAGAACTGTTCCGTCTTGAAAAATGAAATGCCCCAGGAGTGATGTAACTGCTGCCCAGTGCATTTAAAACCCACTCCGCACGTCTCCCGGAACTTTAGCAGTGCACGCGGTACGGCTCTGCTCCGGCTCCTCGAATCCCGCGCGAAGCGTTGCATCTCTGGGTCTTTAAATATCAGATCTCCTGGATTGATCCGTACTTGAACTTTCCATTCCAAACCTTCTCCCTCCCCTCGCCATGGGAAAGAAAAAGCTTAGTAGTAGATTCAAGCTTCCTCGCCTCCTCTTCGGAGACTCCCCTCGCAGCTCCGGCGATCAACCGCCTGACAAGCCGGAGGACCCGCCGGCGACGACACCACCCGTCGCTCCTCCTCAGGCTCCGCTCCTGGCTCTCCCCTGGCATGGGGATGAAGGAGTCGAAGTTGAGCCACCAAAAGAGGAGGCTCCGGTGGCTGCGCCACCATCTCCCGAGGCTGCTCCGTCGAGCATCGCCGCCGGGAAACGCCCTGCGCCTTCCTCCCCAGCTCCGGCGTCCCCTATCTCCCTCTCCTCCGACGACGAGCCAAAGCAAGGAGAGAGCGGGATCCGGCTGAAGCCAGAAGCGGCGGACGCAGGCGCATCTTCGTCTTCTGCTCCGGTGGACACCAGCGGCGACGAGGAATTCGCCCGGCGCCTCTTCGTCTCCTTGAACCGCGACCTGATCGGGATTCCTGGAGACGGAGCGCTTGTGGATCTCGTCAGCGACTCCGAGGAGGAGAACGCGATAGATGATGATCCACCGGAGACTACGCCATCGCCCTGATCAGCAGTTGATATTCATCAACCCAAGATCAGGGTGCTTTAGTTATTTTGATTTCAGAATAGTTATCGATCCATTGTGACATGTTCCCTCTTTTGAATTTAATGAAGAAATTTCACTTGATGGATGTAATTTTGAATTTCTCGTGCTTCTGAAATTTTGCCTAAGTCAATCTGTTTAGGAAATTATTCACCCAGAACAAATCATCCTGAATAAACTCTTTCTCCCGAACAGACTGATGATCTTTAGTGCGTTCGGGAAATTTGATCCAAATCAAACATGATCGGGAGATCTCCTCGCTTCACACTAAGTGTTCGGTCATTTTAAAACTGATAGCTTCCCTTGTAGGCCTACCAATTCTAAATGCGTTGAATCTGCCCTGCACAGTTTTCGAAACGACGCGTGCCGCAGAAAAAGGAAAGAATCTTTTTGACCCAACAGTCACTGCGGATTGCGCGGCTCAAGGGCAGGTTTTTCGGGGCTCGCGCTCCCTCGCAGAACCATAAAGCCCCCAAGCGCGGCCGCTTGAGATCTATTTGGGACTTCGACTTCCTTGTTCACATCCACAAAACACTCGCCATTCTCAACCTTTGCCCATCTGCTCCTCCAACCCTGCTAGCCTCCAGTCGCCATGGCATCCACGCACCAGTCATCTTCCGGCACCGAGTCCACAGATAACCAGAGCAGCGCCGCGGCCGGACGTGAACTCCGCAGCGGGAACACAATCCCGACCTCGGATCAGTATTGGAAGAAATCAACCACGACAGAGAAGCAGTTGAAGAAGCTGGAGGATCTCGGATTACTCCCAAGCACCGAACTCTTTCCTCATCGTGAAGCCAAAGGTCAGATGTATCCGACCCCCGACACTCTTGAGTTGGTGGTGTTCTCGGAATTCTTCCACTGTGGATTCGGGGTTTTTCCGTCTGAGTTTTTCCATAATGTCTGTGAGCATTACCAAATAGAGCTTGTGCACCTTAAGCCCGGCGCTTTGACGATGCTTAGCGTCTTTGCCTTTTTGTGCGAAGCCTGGTTAGGAATTAAGCCCTCACTGCTGCTGTGGAGGTATTTTTACACCCCTTCGTACTATAAAAATCAACTGATGATTGGGTCCATCAGTTTCTCCTTGAGAAATCGGGAGATTTACATCCCCTTTCCAGTCAAAGATAGCTGGAAAGGATATGAACATCACTGGTTTTACATCACCCTTCCCCAAGCCTCGCGGGCAAAAGGGAAGTACTTGATGCCGAATCTCAAGGACGAGGTCAAAGCCGTGCCAAGACTCACTCCTGACATGAAAAAGCATATTGACCGAATCTTGAAGCTCCGCGACGCTGGTCTGACGGCGGTTCACGTAGCGGAAATCTTCATCAGATGGAGATTTATTCCACTCATGACTCACGACCGCTATGCCTGGACATTCACGGGCGTCAATGATCCGAACAGGATGAAACCTGACGGTGAGTATTTATTTTTCTGTTCAGTTGTTTTTCCGAGTTAGTTCGGTCATTTGAGTTCATGACTCTTAACTAGCAGTTGTCCCAGAATCAGAAGTGTTCGAACGCTTGAACAAGATGTTCGGGACTGGCCTCCCGGTGTGGGAAGACGTCCCAGTACCTTATAGCGCTGAGAACCCTCCTCCAGTGGTAAACTGTTACTCAGAAAAGAAACTTCTTTCTTGTATGATAATGATATAACATTTCTCTTTTCTCCCGACCAGGCTCCAGCTATTGTTGATGCCCCTCCCCAGAGCGGTGCCATCAATGTTGAAGAGGAGGGCGAGCAGCCTATTGATCAGGGTACCAGGGCCCCGATCAACGAACCACCCGAACTATCACCTGGTTTGGAAAAGGAGATCCCGAACAGCCCCCAGGCGAATATCCCCCGAACTCGGAAACGCTCTCGCAGTGTGGAGGGGATAGTTCCAGATTCGGAAGTCTCTGGATCGCCTGGGTCAGCCAGTCGGCAGCCCAGTCACAATCAGCCTCGTCCTGTCGCCCAGGTACCAAGCATGATCGTATTCGGGCGTTTATTCGCAGCCTTTGATCGAATAACCAAAGCTAAACATGATCGGAAGATTTCTCGACAGGAAATTCGTTTGACCAGACCATTACCAAAGCCTACTCCTGGTGCCAAGAGATTTAAAGTTATCCTCCCGGCAGTCGAGTAAGATCTTTGACAATCTGTGATCATGTATGAACATTCTTTGTAAATATTGTCTTCACTGTATTTGTTTGTTCGGAAATTCAGGCATCCCGACCCCACAGCTTCTCCTCCTGTCAAGGAGAAAACTCCCGAGCCGGCTCCGAAAGCACAACTCGATGGCTCAGAGAAAACCGCAGAGACCGGGGGACCCGTCCCGACGCCCCTGGGCCCGATCTATAGCATGCTCTCGACAGCTGAAGAGCAATGGCGTTTGCTGGACGCTCGTGCCTCCGCTGCTGAAGCGTCGGTGATCAGACTGGGAGCCCAGGTGACCGTTCTCCAGTCCGAGAAAGAAGGTATAGGCTTTAAACTTTACGCCTTGCTTATTGAGTTTTTAGCTTCAAACTGTTGTTCATAGACTACCCTTGATCCTGTAGCTTACTCCAAGAGCATTGAGGTGCTCGAGAAGAAAAACTCGGACCTTGAAGGGAAGCTAGCCGATCTGACCGCCCGACTTGAAGCATTAGAAAAGCATAGTTCATCCTTGGAATCCAGGCTGATGGAAGGTGCTTGTGTAGCTGCAACTCACACCGTCGGGGCTTTGAAGAGCCATCTCCCTGATCTGGATGTTTCTCTGCTATCCAAAGGCTTCAAGTGCTCGGCGTCAGACGCTGGGAAATTATTTGATGATCTTACCCCAGTTGTGGAACCTTTTGTCAAGAAACTTGGTCTTCACCTAAGTGATTCGGAAGAATCACCCTGAACAATGTGCAGAATTCCTGTAATAGGGCAAAACTTTAACAGCTTAGAATACAGTTATATTTTGCTAAACATATGCTTGCATATTTTTGCTTAAGTTTTAGAGCTGATCGGTATGTTCATGAATCTTTTTAACTGATAGCTTTGTCATAGCCAAAAAATCCCGTTACCATAAGCTAGTCCGGAATTGTTTAGTTGCTGAGACTCGGGCGGCCTGCTGAACTGTGTAATTCCTTGTAGTCATGGTGTTCGGTAATTTTAGCGTCTGCCTAGCTTTCTTGAATTAAAAAGCCCATTTCTTGCATGGTAGTAGTACCGTAGTAGCCCCCGGGCTCTTTTACAGTCATGCTGGCATGCTGAAAAAGAGTCTAGAAGTACGAACTGCAAGAAACTTCCCGATCAAATGGGGAGCCCCCGAGCGTATAGCTCGAGACGCATAGAATAGATCTGAAAAGAAAATTTTCAGCATGGTAGTCCCCGGCTCTTTGTTAGTATATGCAGTATGGTAACAAAGAGTAGAAACAAAATAGAAAATAGAAAACCCAGCCCCCGAGCATAAAAGCGAGGGTGAGTAGAGTATATAGAACTTATCTTTTTTTTTTGTGTTGGCGCTGTAGGCGACGCAGACGATGGTTTATACCTGCCAAACCTGATGGTCGGTCTAGAACTGTGCACGATCTTCGTTGTCTAAGCGTAGAACCTGCGTAGTTGATCCATATTCCACGTGTTTGGCAGTACGTCCCCATCAATCTCTGCGATCCTGTAGGCTCCTGGTCGGGCGATATCTACTACGATGTACGGTCCTTGCCATGGAGAGGACAATTTATTTTTGTCCTTGGTGCGTTGATCCAGTTTGAGCACCATGTCTCCAATGCACAGGCTTCGTTGCCGAACATTAGCATCGTAGTATTGTCGCAATTTTTGCTGATACTGGGCTACTCTAAAAGCAGCTGCGTCACGAGCCTCCTCTAGGAGGATTAGCTCGTCAGTACGCCTATCAGGCTCTTCAGTTTCTGAAAACATTGCCACGCGAGGGGCTTGTAGTCGGATGTCGGATGGTAGAATCGCCTCTGCTCCATACACCAAAAAGAAAGGTGTTTCGCCTGTTGCCCGATTCATAGTGGTCCTCATTGACCAGAGTACTGTCGGGACTTCATGAATCCAGCGCTTGTCGTAAGCTTGCAATCTGTTAAAAATCCTCTTCTTGATGCCCTGGAGCACGATGCCATTGGCACGCTCTACTTGCCCGTTTGTCTTCGGGTGGTTTACCGATGACCGATCATGCTTGATCCCGTGGTCGTAGCAAAAATCATAAAACTTTTTACTTTTAAACTGTGTTCCATTATCAGAGATTATCCTGTTCGGGACACCGAATCGTACGACAATACTCCGTAGGAATTTCACAGCGGCCTCTTTTGTGATTTTCTGAATGGGCTCGGCTTCAACCCATTTTGTAAATGTGTCAATGCCGACGAACAGAAATCTGTATCCCCCGACAGCCCTTGGAAAAGGCCCGAGGATGTCTATGCCCCAAGTGGCGAAGGGCCATGACAAGGGTATAGTATTTAAAGCTTGCGCAGGTTTAGTCTGTTTTCGTGCGAAGAATTGACATGCCTCACACTTTTTCACTAAATCGCTTGCGTCTTGAAGAGCTGTAGGCCAGTAGAAGCTCTGTCGGAATGCTTTCCCTGTTAGATATCGGGGAGAAGCATGTGATCCACAGATTCCTCCGTGAATGTCGTGGAGCAAACTAATGCCCTCGGTCCGTGTGATGCATTTGAGGAGCATTCCATTGCGGGTTAGCTTGTATAATCGCCCGTCAACCAATTGATAGTTCTTGGCTTTACGTTGGATTTTCTCCAATGTAGCATCATCGTCCGGAATAGCTTGGTTTGTGAGGTACGCCCGGATTGGATCCATCCAGTTCTCCTCGTTTCCAACTAGAGCGGCAGCTCGGGCCGTACCGACCAACATAGACTCCTTGACGGATTCGTTGGTTGTAGAAACTGATCCCTTGGCGGGTTCAGTTTTTAGGTTCGGTAATGAAACCGACACAGAGGGTTTAGTAAGGACTTCAAGCAAGACGTTACCTGGGAGCCGTGTGCGTTCTGCAGCTGCCTTTGCCAGCTTATCTGCGTCGCCATTGAATTCCCTCTTCACGTGCTGTACTTCAAGCCCATCAAATTTGCTCTCCATCCGCCTATATGCCTCCAAGTACTTAGCCATGACCTCGCTCCGCGCACTGTACTCTTTCATGACCTGCTTTGCAGCTAACTCGGAATCCCCTTTCACGAGCAGCCTTCTGACACCAAGAGATGCAGCTATGCGGAGACCTGTCAACAGTCCTTCGTACTCGGCAACATTGTTAGTGGGAGTTGGATCAACAAAATTGATTTGTAAAGCATACCTGATGATGTCATTATGTGGTGAGATCAGGACCACCCCAGCCCCCGCGCCTGCTTTGCAAAATGCCCCGTCATAGAACATTGTCCAGTGTTCGGGATTTTGGGCAGCCTCTTCAGGTTCGGGGTTAGTCCACTCTGCGATAAAATCTGCCAGAGCCTGCGATTTGATGGCAGTTCTGGGTACGAATTCAACGTCGTAAGCCCCCAGCTCCACAGACCATTGCGCGACCCTTCCCACGGCATCTCGATTATGTAAAATGTTGCCTAGGGGGAAAGTTGACACAACCTTGATCTTGTGGCTCAGAAAATAATGCTTGAGTTTCCTGGAAGTCATTAGCACAGCATACAGTAATTTCTGAATCTGAGGGTACCTTGTTTTGGCATCATGCAACACCTCGCTTACGAAGTAAACGGGGTGTTGTGTTGTAGACTTTTCTGTTGGTCTTTCAACCACCAAAACAGTGCTGACAACAGTCGGTGTCGCTACTACGTATAACAACATCTCTTCCTGTGGCTTTGGCGGGACCAGTACGGGCATTTTCCGCAGGTACTGTTTAAATGCCTGGAACGCCTCTTCTGCTTCTGCCGACCACTCAAAACGATCAGTTTTACGCAACAATCTGTAGAAGGGCATACCTCGTTCGCCTGACTTGGACACGAATCGACTTAGGGATGCCATCATTCCTGCCAACTTCTGGACCTCGTGGCGGCTGCGTGGAGACTTCATGTCGTCGAGTGCCTTGATCTTATGTGGATTTGCCTCTATACCTCGTTGGGAAACAAGGTAACCGAGGAGCTTACCCGATGATACACCAAAGGTGCACTTGGCGGGGTTGAGCATCATCCTGTTTTTACGCAAGTTGTTGAAAGTTTCGGTTAAATCAGCGATTAAGTCGCCCTTTAACTTACTTTTCACAACAATGTCATCTATATATGCTTCCACATTACGGCCGATTTGGCCTTCAAGAACAATGTGAACACATTTTTGATAAGTGCAACCTGCGTTTTCAGACCAAAAGGCATCTTTATATAGCAATAAACACCGAAGGGAGTTACAAATGCAGTTTTCTCCTCATCGTCAATGCACATGCTGATTTGGTGATACCCCGAGTAGGCATCTAGAAAACAAAGCAATTCGCATCCAGAGGTAGAATCTACAATTTGATCTATCCTAGGTAATGGGTACTCGTCCTTCGGGCAAGCTTTATTCAGATCTGTGTAGTCCACGCACATCCTCCACGTTCCGTTGGGCTTCTTGACCATGACTGGATTCGCCAGCCACTCCGGGAAAGGGACCTCTCGAACGAAGCCGGCTTTGAGCAGTCGGTTGATTTCTTCGTTAATGGCGTCTCGCTTCTCCGGGGTGTATCTTCTTTGCTTTTGCTTGACTGGTCGGACGCCAGTTCGTATGCCAAGCTTGTGCTCGATTACCTCCCTGGGGATCCCGGGCATGTCAGATGGTTCCCAAGCGAACACATCCGCGTTTGCCCGGAGGAAAGCAATGAGCTCGAGTTCCTATTTGTCACCCAAGCCAAGACCTATCTGGGTGGTCTTGGTCGGGTCTNTGGAGAAAGCTGGATAAGCTTCTCACTGAGCAGTAAATCAAAAATCTTATCGGCCTTAGTTATATCAAATCCAAACTTCTCAGGGTTCTGCTTGATCCATGGGAGCGATACCGGCTTCTTGGATTTGGTCCATTCAGCTATGTTGACATCAGCCTCCCCTTCAGAATCAGAGAGATAAGATACTTGCTTGGAAAACTTTGTACGCTTCATCTCTTGATATCGGACCTCATGGGCTGACACCTTCTGAACCAGTTGTCCCAATGTCTCAAACTCCTGAGCAGAAAACTTTTCTTTGATCGGCGCGAGCAAACCCTGGAATGCAAGCTCGGCCAACTGCATATCAGACAGCTTCAAACTATAGCACCGATTCCTGGTATCACGGAACCGTTGAATATACTCCTTGACGGTCTCATCGTTTCTCTGCCTGACAGCAATCAAATCGGAAATCTTCATCTCGTTGAGACCAGAAAAGAAGTATTTATGAAACTGCTTCTCCATATGGACCATCCTGTGACTGATCCTGCTGGCAACGATGTAAACCAGGTAAACGCCGGCCCTGACAGTGACAGAGGGAAAAATCTGAGCCTGAGTCCCTCCTCTGAAGCAGCTTCACCACATTGAGCCAGGAATCGACTGACATGCTCAATAGTGGTCATATCATCCTGCCCGGAGAATTTGGTGAAATCCGGCACTCTGTAACGCGGAGGAAGTGGCACTGCATCAAAGTAAGACGGGTACGGGTGCCGATACAACCTCGCTTCATCTTTAGGCTTTAAGCCGAATTGATTTTGGATCACCTCGGCTATTTTCTGTGACCAATCGGACTGTTGACTTCCAGGTGGCATTCCATCAGCTATATCCATCACATAATTATTGTAATCACCGACCATACGCTGATGTGAAGGAATCTCTGTACGTAGTCTTGCAGCTGCAGGTTGCTTTTCTTGTTCGTTCAGAGTTCTATCATATTTTTCACCATGTGGGCCGACAATTGTTCCATCGGCCATCAACAGAAAACCGTTGGCCAGTTCAACAGGAGGTGGTGGAGCAATCGGAATCTGTGGAGCAACGGTCATTGCATTATCTTCAGTTTCTTTGCCATTCCCTGATCCTGATGCCCCTGCAGAATCTGCTATAAACACTGGACCTTTCAAGCAAATAGCATCATCCACTGCCTTCTTGATGAGATTATCCAAAGAATTCACCAAAGTGCCTGACTGGTTGATCAATGCATGATGAACAGCCTGGTGAATCATCTCTGTCATGTTGACCTGGTACTCCCGAGCATCAGTTGTCTTCTTGATCAATTCTGGATCTGGGAGAGGACCTTTGAGTATAGGGCCTGAACGATTACGCCCAAATTGACCAAGGCAGAGCTTCTCAAATGCATCAATCTGAGCCTGAACTGCATCTAATTGAGCTTTAGACAGATCGGCCTTTGTAATTGGAATGGCCGCCTCAGGCGTCTTGTTCTTGTCATTCTTGGCCTTTTCAGCAGCTTCTTTTTCAGCAGCAAGTCTTGATGCAGTTTCTTGTTCAGCATCAGATGACGACATCTTGGAATTTGTTTCTCGTGTCCCACTGGGCGTGCCAAAAATGTGTTGACGCGGAAAATCGGCGGTCGTATCCTCCACGTGCAGCACACGAAGACCAGGGAGATCTGCTTCGCTCCAGTGCCAGCCCACACTCCAGTTTAGGTTCGCAGCGTGCCAGTCAATTTGACCTGAAATTGACAAGGAGAATAAATAGTTAAATTACTCTTTGATTGTGCCGGACGATGGAGTAACGTCGAATTTTAGCCAAGACCCAATCAGACACGTATCGGCCGATACCAATCGGACCTCAAAATCGGACTTCATTGATGACGTCAATCGGACCGAGTAATCGGACCTCAATCAGACACCGAATCGGACCTCAGAATCGGACCAATCAGGATCGGACCATGGTTGATATAACAGATCAGCCTTTGAATAATAAAGTAAAGCATAAAACAAGGCCAATATGTAAAGTAATGGATCAGCTGTGTCTTTAAACAAGATATCAAATAATCAAAGTGTAAGCCGATACATTGTCCACCTTGCTTAGTTGCCAGTTTGACTCATCTTATCGGACCATCTAACCAACCGATCGGACTATAGCCTTTTCAGAGAAATCTAGCTTCGACGTAGGGAATCTAGATTTCTCCAACTATGATCAGATCAGATAGCTAGACAATCAAACTCAACTCATCAACCTGTCAATTAAACGAGATGCTCGCACAGGTGTTGACCAGATTAAGCAAATAAGCAGATAAAATATTAACAGAGTCGTTCTGATTCTAAGATATGCTACCAAATAATCAAGCATGACCTAGCTCCGACGTAGGGAATCTAAACCACACTTAACATTCAAATAGCAATAAGGCATAACCAAAGCTTCCATTGACTAATCAAGATGAATCTAGCTCCGACGTAGGGAATCTAAACCAAGCATGACAATCAAAGATTAATCTAATCGTATTGCAAAGATCCAGCTCCGACGTAGGGAATCTACACCAGTGCAATACTCAAAGAACAACCAGATTAAACCATAAAGCAGGATCGGACCTAGAACGATGCTGTAAGATAAATATTGCTTAAAGCGGACCAAGACCAATGCTCAAAGCCGTTGAAGAAGTAGAATTGATTCACATGGCGTAGATCTAAACCAATCTAGCAACTCCAAACAAACCGCAAAAATGCCTTTAGTAACCAAGATTACTCTAGCTCCGACGTAGGGAATCTAGACTAATCTTGATATCTAGCTCCGACGTAGGGAATCTAGACTTAAAGTGCAGTCCGATAAACGATAATCTGTTGATAATCAATATTGATCTAGCTCCGACGTAGGGAATCTATATCAATCTTGCTTATCCAGAGATAAATCGGTTGAACAGTATAAACGAGAAGGGCGATGCGCCTCAATTCAAAGCCTATACTAGTTCGATAAATTGACTAACTTACTGGTAAGCCGGAGATCAGAACTGATGCAGCCCGTCCACCAATGAGCTTCGTCGGTAACTACTACTAGGGTTTTGGCGTGAAGCCGGGTTGTATTGATTGTGAGAATAATTTTTACAATGGACGAGGGTTCATATTTATACCCTGGTCATGGAGAGTCCTGATCGGACCAGACTAACTTGCGAACAAAGTAAACTAAGCTTAACATAAAACGGGACTCCCATACGCCTTCTGAAAAGGAAATAGTCCCCGCATCTGATACACTTCCTTCTTAGCCGACACGCCCTTCTTCCATCATCAGATCGGACTTCTTGTTTCATCGGACTCCTCTTCAGCATCGGCTTCCTTCTCTGTCATCTTCTGTTTGACCATTCAACGGGCCCACTACGCAGTCTCAACCTCACCACGTCACCATCTGACTCAGCATGTCAGGTGCGAAAATCTGGTGTCAACACATGCCCCCCAATTTTGGAATAAAATATCATTTTGTTCTAAAATTCGTATCTGTCATCATAACTTCTTCATCGATTTTCGTGCCGAAACTTTCCATCCCTGCACTGTGTAGTTCCTTGATTTTCGGGCCATAGTTTTTCTTTCTTTATCAATAACCCGTGGAGCTCATCTTCTTCTTTCTCTTTCCCAAGCGATAGCATCTCTGACAACGAATAGCATATGGAACCCTGCATTTATCTCACGGGTATCCATGCATCTATTGACCCAGACGAAACGACTCTTCAATGCAGTTCCTCAAAAGACGCCCCTCTCCTTCAATTACACCAGCTCTGAATCAATGACATATCTTCACGAGAATATGTTCTTTTGTTTGGACAGTTTCCACAAGCATCCCTTGGATCCCATTTCTCCTTTAATGCTTCCATCGACCGCCGGCTATAAATACCTGCCTCAGGTCTTCTTCTTCCACCATCCCTTAGCCATGGCGCAGCTAATATTCATGATAGAACACAAACTCCTTCTGTTTGATACAGGATCCTACTCCTTCTTCCTCTTCTGCTAGAAGAATTCTCGTGAAGTAACATAGGGTACTCCCCCCCTTTCCTGATCCTGCAGTGAATCCAGGTGGAACTCCTGCTAGAAGAATCCTCGTGAGGTTTCTTCATGGTTCACCAAAGGGAAGGTTTTTCAGAGGGGTATAATAGAGTGCCCTTTACAAGTTAGGGCAAAGCCACCGGTCCACCGGCGCGCTCTTCAAGGGACTGCACCCAGAGCGGATTTCTTCGACTCAAGGAAGAAGATATCTCCTCAAACTTGCGCCTCCTTTTGCCCTTCTTTTTCTAGTCTTGTTCTGGCAATGATGAACAAAGTACATCGGCGCCTACTAGATCCTTTTATCTTCTGAAATCCTTCTGTATGAGAAATATATGAATATATATGCAATCCTTTCCAGCAGCCTGCTCCGCCATCGAGCGGCTTGATGATGTAATATACTTTTCTCTGTTTGTATATAGCCCTTAAGGCGATGCATATCGCATCGGCTCTTATTTTTTTGTTCTTGAGGCGATTTTCCATCGGCTTCCAAGCCTGACGCACAGCATCGGCTTTACGAGTTTACCCAAATGCTAGGGTAATACTTCTTCAGATATTTCCCGTTTAATGCCTTAGGAAACACTTCTCCTTCAAGTGTTTGTAGAATATAAGCATTTCCAGGAACACATCGGACGACTTGATAGGGTCCCTCCCAATTTGGTGACCATTTGCCGTACTTGGGATCTTTAGAACCAATTGGCAGAATAACTTTCCAAACAAGATCGCCCTCTTTGAACTCTTTCCCTTTAACTTTCTTATCATAATGCCTCGCCACTCTGAGTTTGTTAGCCTCAATACTTTCGAGAGCGCGCAGCCGACGAACAGCCAAGTCATCGGACTCACTATTCATGAGCTCCATATATTCGCCGGCCTTCAATTTATCCTGAAGCTCGATACGCCTTGATCCAGTACGAATTTCCCATGGAAGAACGGCTTCATGTCCATAAACTAGTTCATACGGAGAAACCTTGATCGATCCATGACAAGCCATTCGATAGGCCCATAGAGCTTCAGGAAGCACAATATGCCATTTTCTTGGATACTCCTCAATCTTTCTATCAATCAACTTGATCAAACTTTTATTGGAGGCTTCAGCTTGACCATTGGCTTGTGCATAATACGGCGATGAATTAAGAAGCTTGATACCCATATCAGCAGCAAAATTTTTGAACTCATCCGATGTAAACATCGTACCTTGATCTGTTGTGATCGTCTGTGGAATTCCAAATCGGTAGACAATGTGTTCTCTAACGAATTCAATAACATTCTGTGACTTCACCTCCTTCAAAGGAATAGCTTCAATCCATTTGGTGAAATAATCTGTTGCTACTAATATGAATTTATGCCCCTTGCTTGAATGTGGAAAAATTTGGCCGATCAGGTCAATTCCCCATCCTCTAAATGGCCATGGTTTGATAACAGGGTTCATGGCCGATGCTGGAGCTCTTTGAATATTTCCATATCTTTGACACTCTTGGCATCCTTTATAATATTCAAAGCAGTCTTCTAGAATCGTCGGCCAGTAATACCCATTTTTTCTAATCATCCATTTCATCTTGAACGCCGATTGATGAGCCCCGCAAACACCTTCATGAATTTCTCCCATTAAAACCTTGGCTTCTTCAGGTCCGATACATCTCAATAGGACTCCATCAATCGAGCGAAAATAAAGCACTCCTTCAACCAAGACATGCCTGATCGATTTGTAACATATCTTCCTAGAAGTCTTGACAGAAGAATCCCTCAAATATTCAATGATTTCTTTCCTCCAATCTCCTTCTGGTATCTCCTGCACCATCACATCGGACATAAGCCGATAGCCAGACGCTTTTTGCGCCAGCCGATTTGCTTCTTCGTTATGATGTCTTGGAACATGCTTAAGAGTTACCAAGGCGAATTGACTAATTAAATCTCGGCACTTTCTCAAAGTAAGATAACAAAGCATCCATCTTGCAATCATATTTGCCGAGTAACTGATTGATAATCAGCAAAGAATCTCCAAATACCTCAACAAACTGAGCGCCGATTTCTTTAAGAATCTGGAGACCTTTCATCAATGCTTCATATTCCACCTGATTATTTGTGCATTTCTCAATTGAAAAAGCAAATTCAAACCTTGCCCCCCGAGGCGAAATAATAATCAGGCCGATTCCGCAACCATCACTGCAAGAAGAACCATCAAAGAATATAGTCCAAGGAACCGCGTCAACCATATCAGCCTCTTTCATCGGACCAGATACATCAAGCTCCATAGTGCATTGCTCAACAGCATTAATATTAGGTCCACAATGATCAGCAACTAAATCAGCCATTATCTGCCCTTTTACCGCTTTGGCCGATTCGTATCTAAGATCAAACTCTGTCAGAGCAAAAACCCACTTGCCAATTCTCCCTTTCATGATTGGCATCGATAACATATATTTGATCACATCCTCCCTACAGATCACAGTACACTCGGCCGATAGCAAATAATGCCTTAATTTTGTACAAGAAAAATACAAACAAAGGCAAAGCTTCTCCACATATGAGTACCGAGTCTCAGGATCTAGTAACCTTCGGCTTAAATAGAATATAACTCGTTCCTTCCCATCAACCTCTTGGATCAAAACAGAGCCGATTGCATGATTAAAAGCCGATAAATAAAGCTTGTACGGCTTACCCTTTTGTGGTGGAATAAGAACTGGTGGATATGCTAAATATTGCTTGATTTCATCCAATGCCTTTTGATGTTTAGGCTCCCACACCAACTCTTCTTCATCTTTCAACTTTAACAGAGGAGTAAACGCCTCCAATCGGACCGACAGATTTGATATAAACCTCCTCAAGAAATTGATCTTTCCAATCAAACTCTGCAATTCCTTCTTGTTTACTGGAGGTTCAATATCATCAATCGCTTTGCGGTTCCGATCATTTACCTCGATTCCTCTCTCATGTACCAAGAAACCGAGATATTGGCCGGCCGATACGCCAAAAGCACACTCAGCATGTCAGGTGCGAAAATCTGATGTCAACACCTTCAAGGCGGAAAAGCTGATTCGGCGGGAGGTCTGTAACGCAGAGCCCGTAGTGCCTTCCTACCTCAAGTGGTCAGAGGCCCCGATCACTTTCGACCGCTCCGATCACCCCAACCACGTCCCACAGCCAGGGAGATACCCGCTCATCGTCGCTCCTCTTTTCGGGACGAAGCGCATCCACAAGGTATTGATGGACGGAGGAAGCGGCCTCAACATCCTCTACGCCGAAACTGTTGACGAGATGGGGATCCCGCGATCCCGACTTCGGCCGTCCACGGCGCCTTTCCACGGAATCGTTCCGGGCGTGGACGCGGTACCCCTCGGGCAGATCGACCTGCCCGTCACCTTTGGGACTCCGCGTAACTTCCGGAGAGAGACCCTCACTTTCGAAGTGGTGGGATTCCCAGGGACGTACCATGCCATCCTCGGAAGGCCAGCTTACGCAAAGTTTATGGCCATCCCGAATTACACGTGTCTCAAGCTGAAGATCCCCGGGCCCAAGGGCATCATTACGGTGGGAACTTCCTTTGAGCACGCATACGCATGCGATACCGAGTGCTTCCAGTTCATGGAAGCACTCATCCGGTCCGAGAAGCTCACCGCAGAGCCTTCTCCTAGGGACCTCGATGTCCCCGAGACGTCCAAACGTGCCGCGTGCTCCTTTGAGCCGGCCAAGGACGCCAAGGAGGTTGCCATGGCCGACGACGGCCGCACCCTCCGTGTCGGGACGGCGCTCTATCCAAAATAGGGAGGCGCGCTCGTCGACTTCCTCCGAGCAAACCTCGATGTGTTTGCATGAAAGCCCTCAGATATGCCGGGGATTCCATGGGAGGTCGCCGAGCACAAACTAAACGTTAAGCCTGGCTCACGACCGGTCAAACAGAGGCTCTGACGTTTCGATAAGGACAAATGTAAGGCCATCGGCAAAGAGCTCAAGAAGCTTCTTAGTGCAGGCTTTATTAGGGAAGTGTACCACCCCGAGTGGTTAGCAAACCCTGTCCTTGTAAAAAAGAAGAATGGAAAATGGAGGATGTGTGTTGACTATACCGGCCTTAATAAGGCATGTCTAAAAGATTCCTTCCCTCTTCCTCGCATAGATCAGGTGGTCGACTACACCGCTGGGTGCGAAACCCTCTGCTTTCTCGATGCTTACTCCGGCTACCATCAGATCACAATGAGCTTGGCCGACCAACTCGCAACGTCTTTTATCATGCCCTTTGGCACTTTCTGCTACTCGTCTATGCCATTCGGGCTAAAAAACACGGGCGCCACGTTCCAGAGATGCATGCGTCGCGTCTTCGGCGATCTCATCGGCCGACTGGTTGAAGCCTACGTCGACGTCATCGTGGTGAAATCCAAGCGCGTCGGCGACTTGGTCCCAGACCTTGTGGCTGTCTTCGAGAAACTCATACAAAACAAGGTAAAGCTTAACCCCGCGATGTGCGTTTTCGGGGTCCCAAGAGGCATGCTCCTCGCTTTGTCGTCTCGAAACGCGGCATCGAGGCCAACCCGGAGAAGATATCCACCATCACAGACATGGAGCCCATCCAGAACGTAAGGGGGTCCAGCGCGTCACAGGGTGCTTGGCCGCGCTCAGCCGTTTCATCGCCCGACTTGGTGAGCGAAGCCTGCCCTTATATCGCCTGTTAAAGAAGTCGGACAACTTCACCTGGAACACCGAGGCTCAAGAAGCCCTCGATTCGCTCAAGACATTGATGAAAAGCCCACCGATCCTGACAGCCCCGGCTGAGGGAGAATCCATGATGCTTTACATTGCGGCAACCACCCAGGTGGTAAGCGCCGCCCTCGTCGTTGAGCGCGAAGAACCCGGGAAAATCCAGAAGGTACAGCGCCCAGTATATTTCATCAGCGAAGTCCTGTCCGACACCAAGGTGCGATACCCCCAGATCCAAAAGCTGGTCTACGCGGTCCTCATCGCCAAGCGAAAGCTCAGGCACTACTTTGACGCTCATCCCATCACGGTGGTGTCAAAGTATCCACTCGGCGAGGTGATCCAGAACCCAGAAGCCAAAGGAAGAATAGCCAAGTGGGCGCTTGAGCTAATGGGGAAGAACATCACCTATGCCCCACGCAACGCCATCAAGTCACAGGCGCTAGCTGATTTCGTCGACGAGTGGACTGAGGTCCAAACCCCCCTGGCCTCTATTGAGCACGAGACCTGGGTCATGTACTTCGATGGGTCACTTATGAAGGAGGGAGACGGTGTCGGCCTTGTCTTCGTCTCGCCCCTGGGCATGCGTATGGAGTACTTGGTCCGACTACATTTTTCGGCCTCCAACAACGCCGCCGAGTACGAAGCTCTCATCAACGGGCTCCGTATCGCCCTTGAGCTAGGAATACGGCGTCTCGAGATCCGTGGTGATTCAGAGCTAGTCGTCGATCAGGTAATGAAAGAATCAAGCTGCGTCGACCCCAAGATGGCTGCGTACTGCCAAGCGGTTCGCGAACTGGAAGACAAGTTCGACGGTCTCAAGCTCAAGCACATCCCTCGACGATACAACGAGGCAGCCGACACCCTCGCAAAGGCGGCCTCCAACCGAAAGCCCGTCCCCCACGGCGTCTTCGCCAAGGACCAGTACACCCCATCCATCCGACTTGACGACGAGCCACCAGAGCCGCCGGCACAAGAGGCAACAGAAGTGATAAAAATTGACGAAGTGCCGGAGCCCAACCTTGAAGACCCGGATTGGAGATTACCGCTCCTCGAGTGGATCGTGCAGGGCAAGCTTCCTTCCGACAAGACTGAGGCTCGGCGGATTGCGCGCTGGGCCAAGTCATTTACTCTCATCGAGGGAGAGCTCTACAGGCGAGGTGCCTCTGGCGTTCTGATGCGTTGCATCCCGATCGACCAAGGGAAGGAATTGCTAAAGGACATCCATGGTGGAGCTTGCGGACACCACGCCGCGCCGAGAACTCTTGTCGGCAAAGCTTTCCGACAAGGCTTTTATTGGCCGACTGCCGTCGCCGACGCCAAGGACATTGTGCGCAGTTGTGAAGGTTGCCAATTCTACGCGCGACAAACTCACCTCCCGGCGCAAGCACTACAGACCATCCCCATCACCTGGCCCTTTGTTGTATGGGGATTAGATCTTGTCGGACCGTCGAAGAAAGCGCCCGGGGGCTTCACGCATCTCCTCGTCACCGTCGACAAGTTCACCAAGTAGATCGAGGCAAGGCCCATCAAGAGGGTCCGCTCGGAGGAAGCTGTCCAGTTCTTCACCGACATCGTCTACCGCTTTGGAGTCCCAAATGCGATCATCACCGACAACGGCACTCAGTTCATGAGCAAGAAGTTCCTCAACTTCTGCGACGCCTACAACATCCGAGTGGATTGGGCCGCCATCAGCCATCCTAAAACCAATGGACAGGTGGAAAGGGCGAATGGCATGATCCTGCAAGGATTAAAGCCACGAATCTTCAAACGCCTTGAGAAGTTTCGACCAAGGTGGGTCGCAGAACTCCCATCCGTCATCTGAAGCTTATGGACCACCCCGAGCCGAGCCACCGGCTGCACACCTTTCTTCATGGTCCATGGGTCCGAAGCAGTCCTCCCGACGGACCTCGACTACGGCAGCCCGAGGATTCGAGCCTACGATGACGAAAGGAACCAAGCTTCTCTCGAGGACGCTGTCGACCAGCTGGATGAAGCATGCAGCATCGCCCTGCTCCACTCGGCCAAGTACCAGCAAGCCTTGCGGCGGTACCACGACCGCCACATCAGAAGCCGGGTGTTTCAAGTCGGCGACCTGGTCCTCCGACGAGTCCAGAGCAACCGCAACCGCCACAAGCTGTCGCCACCATGGGAGGGCTCTTATATCGTCGACCAAGTTCTCTGCCCGGGAACTTTCAAGCTCAAGGACGCCGACAATCAAGTTCTCTCCAACGCCTGGAACATAGAACAGCTACGTCGCTTTTACCCTTAAAAGTACCTGTACTTCGTCATTCGTTTACGATAATAAAAAGTGCTACTTCGCTCCGAGTACTTTACATGCGTGTAGTCATTTTCCGAAACGCACCTTTCGAGCTCTCTAACTGAGCAGCGAGCGACCCCTTCCTCGCGCGGGGTCACCCGCCGCTCGGGGGCTCCACCCGGGGCGCAGTGAACCCTCCTTTTGTCGCAAAAATCCGGACAAACGATCGCCCCCGTGTGCGGTCGGTGGTACACTTTCGCGCTTAAGGGAAAAGAAAGACCAGCCTGCACGGTTTTGCGATTGCGCCCGTCCAAGCTCCGAGTACCTATGCCCCCGCGGCTACGGTGCTGGACTTGCGGGCAAGATCCAAGCCCTCGGACTGATCTCCTTTTTTCCTGAGAGCAACAAAGGAACCGCCCCGACTAGCTTTTGCTTTCAACGCTAAGGCTGCTGCCTGTCATTATTAACCTTCCAAAGCTGCTCGAGGGTTGCGAGTCCGGGAGATACTACTAGGCGACATTGTCGAGCCAAACTCTCGAGTTCCTACGCCCCGGTGGCTACGGAACGGAGCCCAGCCGACAAGGTCCTAAGTCCTACCATCTCGACTCATGGTCCCAAAGCATTCGAGAAAAGACAAAAATAGCAAGCAGCAGATAAAAGCACAACTTTTGAACAAAAGCAAGTTCTTAACAAAGGAACGACCTTTGTAGGGAATTAATTTCATTTACATCGCAAAATGACTAAGTCTCCCTACATTTCGATGTTCCATTACAGCCCGAGGTCCTTCAGGGCGGCGATCATCTCATCGGCGAAGGAGGAGGACTCGGCTTCAATGCTATCGTACTCATGGTCCTCGTAGCCGGGGGCCCATTCGCCTCGCAGGCAGTCCCGCTCCATGCTCGGGTAATGAGACAGGAACATGGCGACGATTCTTCGCACCACGCTCTGCGTAAGCTCCGAGGCTTGCTCCCGAGTCCTCCCCGGAATGAGGGCGATGCGCTCCACCAGGGACGGGCCGCCACCAACGCTGAGCCCCTCTAGCAGGCGCTCGACGGCTTGAACCAGGGCCTGGTGGACCTCGGTCTTCTCCTCGAGCGCCTTCTGAGTCCGCTCGGCCGCCTCCCTCGACTTCCGGAGATCCTCGACAACCCCTGCAGAAATTTCCTCGGTTGAGTTATTACTAAGGAATGAAAACAAGAGGAAAGACGAGGGGAAACATGATGCATACTGGTCATCTCCTCCTTCAGGTCGCGGCCAAGCTGCACTAGCTCCTGGTTTGTGGCAAAGGCCTTGGCAACCTCGCCTTGCTCCGACTTCAGCTTGGCTTCTGGGTTGGCCTTCTGAGCTCGGAGGGCAGCACCAGCGAACAGAGTCAAGCAACTAAGAACCACTCAGAAGACGAGGGGAAGAACAACTCGCCAACTATAAGAACTCAGAAGGACAACTTACCGATGATCTCCTCCTCCCGCTTCTGGGCAACTTCCCCGAGACGAGCCCCCTCATCAAAGGCGGCCTTAAGCTTGTCGGCCAGGTCGACCGCCTCGTTGTTGGCCTTCTTGAGGTCAAGGGCGGTGTCCTGGACGTATATCTGAAGGTCCGCCACCTTCGCCTTCAGGCCTTTGTTCTCCTGAACGGTGATCTCCTTCTCTCGGCTCGTGGCCTCGTCTGCTGTCCGCGCCTCAGCCGCTCTCTTCTCGGCTTTAGCCACCCTCGCCTCGAGGGCGCCCTTCTCCTCCTCGGCGCGGGTGAGCACGTCTGCCCCAGCCTGCTGGGCCGCAGCTAGCCGAGCCTCAAGGTCCGCCTTCTCTGCCTTCATCTGGTTGACAGCATGCCACAGCCCGGCTTCTCGACGAAGGAACAGAGACTTGTCCGAGCTGCGCTTCATGATTTCCTGCACTCGGAGATAAAAAGGTAGGGGGGAAGTAGTGAGGTATTGTCAAAGCGGTGCTACCTCAAAACCAAAAGGAGAACGGAAAACTCAACACTTACCCGGGCGGGCTTGATAATCATTTTCTCAAAAGTCTCCTTCACGGTGCGGAGGCCCTCTGCGAGAGTCTCGCACTCCTCCATCTCCGACTTGTCATCAAGCTCGAAGAGGGTCCGCTCCGTGTCCTGACGATCGACCCACTTCAGCTGGCCCTCGCACGGCAGGTTCGGGTTGTCCTCAATAGGCACGAGGGCCTTGAAGCGGTGGTCCATCGTCATCAGCCCCGGGGTGTCGGTGAAGTCCACCGGGACCCCCTCAAGGGGCTCAATGGCCTCACGGGCTCTGAGCTTGGCTCCCCCGCGGAGTGATCATCGGCTCCCTGCGGGCGACCCGACGGAGAATCCTCGAGCGTGATGACCTCGGGGGCCTCGGCAGCAACCGCCGGCGGAGCGGTAGCAATCGAGAGGACCTCGGGCTCCTCCGCCACTGTCCCCACCTAACCGGCCGCGGCCTCCCGAGAAGAAGCAGCCCTGTGACCATCCGTCCCAACGGCGACCTCCCCGGCACCGCCTAGGGCGACGTCACACAGCAAGGAAACCTCTCCTGCCTACGGACGGCTTGCCACCTCTTGAGAGACAGGGAGGACCGGCCCCACCAACTGCCGCTCCAGCTCCGCTTCGTACACCGCCAGGTCCTCCTCCGTTGGGGCGGTTTGTGTGACGCCGAGGCCCGCTGGGAGCATCCCACCAGGGCTGTCGCCACTGCCCTGTGGGGCCACCTATTCAAGGAAGGGTGTCTCCCTCTGAGCGATCTCCTCGGCCCGCTCGACTGAGGGCCCCGGCGGCGGTGTAGCCACAGGGGACCTGATGTCAGCACCTTGCGCCACCCGGTGCAGTTTCTTCTAGGGCGCCACCTCAAGTGGTTTGTTTGCCCGGCTGGTGCACCAAACGACAAGAAGCTCAGCTAAAAAAGAAGTCGATCACGAAGTCAGGAACTACTCGGAAAGACAGAACACGACTTAGCTCGCTGACACGGTTCGGGACCGCTTGACGCCCGTCGGCGTCGAGTCCGACGAGGGCGACGGCCTTTTGGCTCCCGACAACGTCGTCGGGACGGGCACCACCTGCGGGGAGTTGGCACCACCTCCCGAGTGGGGCGCCGCCTGACCAGCCGGTCCTCCTCCCTCAACAGGGGAAGGGCCTAATTGCCTCACTGCGGCCTCCGATGGGACGAAAGGAGCCCGTCTTTCCCCCACGGGAGATGCCGACGAGCGGCCGCCCCCAACGGGGCTCGCCTGCCCGGCCGAAGGGGGGACCGAAGGAGCGTCTCGCCCTCCCCCTGGGGCCCTCACCATTGAAGGGGCCGGCGGCGGGCGCCAGTCCACCCGTGGTGAGGACCTTCTGGAGGAGCGTGACCCCCTGGGTGGTAGGCCGTCCGAGGAGACACGCTCCGGTGGGTCACGGCTCCTATCCCATCGGGAGGGGGCCGCGCCCCGGCGGGAGTCCCTTGGCTCCTCGGACACACGGCGGGCGGGCGGAGGCGTACGGTCACGCCGCTCGCGCTGGATATGCCCGGCGGACCGGTGGGATTGGCCCGACCGACTGCCCCCACTCCTCTTTGTACCCGGCTGCGACGACCTCTCGCTCCCGCCGAACCTCAGCCCCCGTGCCGAAGACGAGGGCGACGCCGCCACAATTGCCCCGGGCTTTGCAGAGGGCGCACCCCTGCCCCTCTCCTCCTCGTCATCCTCCTCCTCCTCTGAGTCCCCCTCCGTGGGTTCCGACTCGGGATCCTCATCCTCGGAGATCTCGTAGCCCAGTCTCCTCCTCTTGGCCCGGTCAGCGTTCCTCGTCCTCTTGTCCACCTCGCGCTGCCTCCATTGCTCCCCGTATCTTCTTCTTCTTATTCTTCTCGGCGGCAGCGCGGTTCGCCGCCCTGTCTTCAGGAAGTGGCGCCCGGGAGTAAGTGACGTCGGTGCTCTTCACCTAAAGAACTTGGCGTTAGAAGGAGAAAAAGAGCTCAAAACCAAACGCAAAGCAAGCAACAGAATCCTTACGATGGCCTTGGTGCCATCGTCCGGAAGCATCGGTAGAAGATGGGGCGGCGGGTACTCGAGTCTGGCCTTCCCCACCGCCGCCGCCACCCGGCGCCGTACCTCGGCCACCGAGGGCAGCGGCTCCACCGTCACCGTCCCCACAAAGGGGGGCCTTGTCCGGGGTCATCTGCCACATCTAGAGGACGCGCCACCTCAGCGGCACGATCCCCCTCGAGAGGTAGCCGCCGATGACCTCCACCATGGTCACCCCCTGGGCTCGGAGCCGGCCGAGGGCTTTCCAGGCATTCCCGAGGACCCTCTCCCAGTCCTTCTTCTCGGGGCCATACGTCCACTTCTCGGGCGCCTTCTTGAACCACCCTCCGGTGTACGCTGGAAGGGGGTGCTTGGGGTCGTTCTTGAGGTAGAACCACCCGGGGTGCCATCCCTTGTTCGAGCTCACAAGCTTGCCCGGGATGTAGTCATCCGATCTCCCCTGCTTCATCTTCAGCGAGGCGCACCCGATCGTCGCAGGGGCGCCGCCATCATCAGTCAGCAACACAAACTTGAAGAAGTACCTGAAGAGGTCCCAATGGGTCTCTGTCTCCAGGCATCCCCCGCACAGCGCCAACAAACGCCGCCATCTGCTGGATCCCGTTCGGGTTGAGTTGGTGGAGCTCCAGCCCGTACTCGTCCAGCACTATTCGGATGAATCTCCCTGCGAGGACGGAAAACCCACGCTCGTGGAAGGCGATGAAGGAGATGACGTATCCGGGCGGTGGCCGGGGAAAGTCTTCCAACCCTGGCTTGATCCACTCCTTAGCCTCCGTCAGCGGCGGAAGCAATCCCCCCTTCACGAGCCCCTCCAACTGCTCAAGTGGCGCGGTGGAACGCACCCAGATCGACATGGCGGATCCACGGGAAGAGGAAGGTGCAGACTTGGAGGGAGGATTCGAGGGCGGCGGCGGCGGGATGCAAGCGCGGTGGCGGAAGGTGCGAGGAAGGCGCTAGTGCGGCGACGGGACGCGAG
>CM014271.1:22609814-22622085 GCA_004135705.1 Alloteropsis semialata
GGAAGGTGCAGAGGGCCCATGGGTACTGGAGATCTTGAGTTGGCGCGCAAGGTGATGTGGTGATCTTGGCGACGGCTGGGCGGAGGTGTTGCTCTCTTTGCGGTTTCAGATATCTGAGTCCTTGGCAGAGGAGTGTGAGGTGGTGGGAGAGGCGAGGCCCCCACGCAAAGTGGCTAGGATCAGTGGTTTCCATTGTTGCTGCGACGCGAGTGTTCTACTGAAGCTACACTGAAGCAGGGGGATCGACGATCGTGTGTGTGCGGCTTGAGGGGGATAGTCCTATGGTGGAGGAGTTCAGCTAGCCTTTCGGGCTTGTAGCGAGCTGCGGCCTTGGCGTGGCACAGCGTTGGTGACGACGGCGCAGTTTTCAACGTCTTGCTTTCAGCTCCTCTCCCAGGCGGTGGTGGTGTAGTGTTATGTTGCGTGCGTTGTTTGCGTGGTGGTGGTGTTCGCTTCGGCGCGTGATGTACAACTGCTTTCTTCTTAAATGACATAGCAGTGCTCCTGCTTTAATTTCAAAAAAAACTTTTCAAACTTTGGAGCATTGGGAAGCGTGTGCCAAAGTTTGTAAAGTAAGTTGAAGGGAGTGTTTAGTTGAAAGTTGCATTAGGAAGCGTAAAAGTAGAGAGGGGACACGTTTTCCAATGTGTTACTTTTGTAACTTTTCAAACTAGTTGAAGGAGCTGTTTAGTTCAAAAGTTGCAACTTTTTAAACTAGTTAAAGAAGTTGAAGAAACTAAACAAGGCCCTAATTTCACTTCCATAACGTGATGTATAGGAGCAGAAATAATGATGGCAACAGGGACACCCATCAACTAGAATGATGCACCAAGTAATAGCTGAGAAACAGAGTACAATCAACAGTTGCAAGTTGCACGGAGTTTCGCTGGATGGCCGATCGACCGGCCGCGTCGCGCTCGTGGGCGACATCCAGCGATGTGGCACCAACCGATCGACCGAACCGCGATCCCTGCCAACGGCGACGACGGCTTCGTCTCCATTGGGGCCGTACGTTTGGGATGGTTGAGCAATTTGAGCAAGTGCAACCTTATCCATTCCAAAGCTTCCATCACCATCCGTCTCAGATCTGCAATATCAAAACCATGCAGGCCCGTATAGTAGCAGGGGCAGGATGGGCAATTGCACAGGGCCCCAAATCTTGATTACCTAGAGTATATTAATTATATTTAATTAGCAGCAAGATTAGAGCAGTAAAGCCTAAAAAGTCAGAACTGAAGCCAAGAACTATATACAATAATTGGTTGTTAGATCACTGGAACGATTAGAAGTACGCAGACCAAAAATATATCAGAATCTGGATCAACTAGCTACGAATCATCTTGTTTATCCGTCTATCTTTAACAGGCTGCGGCCAATTAGCGACAAGCAGCCCGTTCGGTTGGCTGGTGGCTGGTGCTGATTTGTTGTGAGAGAAAAGTACTGCTGGCTGGCTGGTGGCTGGTGGCTGGTGCTGATTTGTTGTGAGACTGAAGTACTACTGGCTGGTGGCTGATAAGCCAAGCGAACAGGCTGAAGGTGATCTGATTCTTTAAAATGACCAACACCTACCCTATGTGTCAACAACCCAGAGAGGCAGCTGTCATGCCGCCACACCCCGCTATCTATTCTTCATACAATATTTATTTGCTATTTAAAATTGAACTAAGTGAAACAATGTATCGGTCAAGCCGTTTTCAAAATTTAGGGGCTCCATTTGTGTTTCGCACCGGTGCCTCCAATTCGTAGGTACGGCCCTGAAACCATGCTCATTGTCCTTTCCATTCCGAGCCTCGACTCACCCTGACGCGCATCTCTCACCGGTGCCCGTCGGTGGCGCAGCGCCCACACGCCGGCTGCCCCGACCCCACAGTCACAACCTCGCCCACACCAATCATTCGCCTCCGCCCATCCGCCCGTGGTCCGCAGCGCCGGGACCGGGCGGGCGGCCGGGCCTTCGCCCATCACCAATTCACCGCGGGCCAGCGCGCGCGACGCCGGAGTTAGGTCGCGCGTAGCCTTCGCGGGGGCCGTGGCCGCCGGATCACGAAAACGGACGAGCTCGCCACGTGATATAAAAATATTGTTCCGAGAGAGCCCCAGCGTGGACCGCCTCGTCGACGTCAACCGTCGCGTCTAGATCGCATCAACAATTTACGGGCCGTCGAGTTCGGTACTAGATCGCATCGACAATTTACGGGCCTGTCCGTCGCGACGTCCCTCCAGCAGAGCAGCGCTCCCAATGTCGACATTGACGACCTGCAGAGGGCGTGTCCTCTCGTCAAGAAAGACAATGTGGTGTAGATCAGTAGATGTGTCGCCATGGTAACCAGACAGAAAGAAATTGGCCGGTACGTACAGGGACGCCCTCCTTGCGGTTCCTGTTATAAATGGCACCCGGGAGGCCGGGACTGGGGGAGTGCAGCGGCAATCCACAGCTCCAGCTCCAGCAGCAGGCCGTTCCGGTACCAGGGCATGGGTGTCGGGACCGGAATGGCGAAGGGGCTCCTTGCCGCCGTGCTCCTCGCGGCCCTGGCCTGCACCGGCGCACACGCCAAGTTCAGCAGGCACAGCTTCCCCAAGGGCTTCGTCTTCGGCGCCGGCTCCGCGGCGTATCAGGTGGATGCTTGCTGCCTGCGGCGGCATGTTTTCAGTTTTCACTCTACCCTCCCCATCTTTTTTAAAAAAAGAACTCTACCCTCCCCATGTATTAGTACTTTTGTATTCAGTCATGGACTGTTAGCTGAACAAGTTGGCGCCGTGCATTTTTTTAAATGGCTTGCAGTACGAGGGCGCCTACAACGAAGACGGCAAAGGGCCGAGCATATGGGACAACTTCACCCACATCCCAGGTCTGGACGGACTGATACTCTGGGCTTGTTTAGTTGCACAAAGTTTGCAAATTTTGAAACCTAGTACCAAAAGTATCAAAAATTCACAGACTTGTTGAAACTAAAGTCTGTACAAGTGTTTAGTTGCATAGGAAGAAGTTTGCAAAATTCACTGCATGCACTGCAGCATGAACAGTGAATTTCGCAAACTTGATAAACAGTAACTTTAAGAAGATGTTTAGTTCTCAGGTAGCAACTTTGCAAACTAGTTTGCAAAGTTTGAGGAACTAAACAGGCCCTCTCTCTTCCCCGTCTCTGCAAGGATAGCAACGGCAGCAATGAACCGTCCACAGTCTGTCTGACAGCTAGAAAAACTTGCGAATGATTGCAGGGAAAATCTTGAACAACGATAACGGCGACGTGGCATTAGACATGTACCATCGATACAAGGTGACTGACACTGACCTTACCCAAGTACCGAGCGATGCGTCCACCAGTACGTGAAGCTGACCAGAAATTGTTTGCAGGCGGATGTGCAACTCCTCAAGGACCTGAACATGGACGCCTTCCGCTTCTCCATTGCCTGGACCAGGATCTTACCAAGTGAGCACTGCAGGCTGAACTCTCAGCACATACCACCCAGCTGCCTCCGGTCACAAATCTAACACCGCCGGTCACAAATCTAACAGCCACACGGTCACATTGTCACAAGACGCCAGTTTAACCGTGTGAGAAGTTTTATATAACGTATCCAAAGAAATACTGGCATTGCTTAAAAAAAAGAAATACTGGCATTCAAAATTTGAGACGCCGGAACAAAAATGGCAATTATTAGTGACCGAACAGAGTGTCGGTTCTACTATGCACCAATGCTCATTGAATAACAGACGTTTGTGTCACGTACCATCACGTGCTTTCCTGCAGATGGTTCACTGAGTGGAGGAATCAACAAACAAGGTGTGGCCTTCTACAACAACCTCATCAACGAGGTCATAGCCAAAGGTATTTAATTGGACAGCGACTTCTATTAACTAGTCTATTAACCGCACATGCTAATAATTTTGAAGAAATGAGTATTAAAATATCATAAAAAATAGACTATATAATTAATAATAACTATTTACCTTCTGCTCCCTTTTATTAATTAAATATATTTTTTTCACTTTGCATCACAGTTCTATATATGTTTTATCGAATTCTCAATTTGAGCTACACGATTAGCATGAAAATTGGTAGTATAATTGTTTTCTCCATACATGTATACATTGTCTACATGATGATACTTATCATGTACTATTGCATGCATATTCCTTAATAACCTAGCATCTTTCATTGCATGATGATAGGAGAACTAGATAATTTAGAATTATACATTGGTGTACTTTAATGACATATGTGGGTAGTTTTCGATGCAAATTTAGAATTTGAGTTACGTGTTGAATATGGAAATATGTGTTGTCATCGTTTCCGTGTACATTTAGATATGATCTACATGGTGAGATACATCATGCATACACATCATAAGTTAATACGTATTTTCTATATTAACAATTAAACGGGACATATATGTAATTTAGAATCATATATTGGTGTAATGTGGGATATTTTTATAATGACATGTTGGATTTTTAATAACGGAAAATGTAGGTAACTATATGCAAACTTAGGGTGTTATTGTAAATTATTTTTTAATGGCATAGGTTGATAATTTGTATGAATATTAGGAGGTTACTTTAGTTTATTTTTCATAATGACGGAGGTGGGTAATTTATTAACTGTAGATTTAGAGGGTCATTTCAGGTTATTTTATAATCACAAAATCGAGTAATTTTTTAATTATATAGTGGATCAAATGGTTATGATGATTAGAGTCTATAGATGGATGGCAAGATGTTTTGACTATTTTGAGAACTTCTAGGATTTCTTTTTTTTTCTAGTGCATCTTGTGAGCATTAACATGGGGCTTCAAAAAAACCTCCAATTAGTAATAGTAAGATACACCCACACATTACACACCACATGGATGGAGAGATATAGACCTAGGACAAGCATATTTAATGACACATGGAATATCTAGATTCAGCTTGAGTTGGTTTAAGAAACCCATATCGATTTCTAAGATTTCATGAGAAAAAAGCTTCTAGCCATATTGTTTTGTAGCATTTTTCTAGAAAATAGCTTATCTTCAAAAATAATCCGAAAAGCCCAATCCATCGCTCTTGCAAATCAAATCATCCCAAAAACCGGTCAGATCAATTCTAGTTCCGATTTAAGGATAGATCATAGGCTTCCACTTTCATTTGCAAAAAACTTTCGATTCAAATCAATGATGAAGAAAAAATGACATAATCCAACATCAATCAAGGAAACCAATACGACAGAATCTAGCACCAATGAGCATAACAAGGGCAAACAAGAAAAAAGAACTAAAGGGACTTATCACTATCTTGACACTGTTAATTGGCTATACAAATCCATGCGGCGTACATATAAATCCATGGTCAATGATAGGTCGATAACATTAACAAGAATAATTCATTTTCGTCGCCAGGGATGAGGCCATTTGTCACCATCTTCCACTGGGACACGCCCCTTGCCCTGGAGGAAAAGTATCAAGGCTTCCTCAGTGAAAACATCATGTACGTACTACCCGTCACAATTGTATATGGGTACTTTTTGTATATTGTAACAATGTGATCATTGAGCAAGGGTGTACACGTACGTACTTGCAGCAAGGACTACGTGGACTTCGCGGAGGTTTGCTTCAAAGAATTCGGCGACCGCGTCAAGGACTGGACCACGTTCAACGAGCCGTGGACGTACACGCAGCGCGGCTACGTCATCGGCCTGTTCGCGCCAGGCCGGTGCTCTCCATACGTCTCCAAGTCCTGCTTGGGTGGTGACTCGGCGCGGGAGCCCTACATCGTGGCGCACAACATCCTCCTCGCCCACGGCGAGGCCGTGCGCCTCTACAAGGCCAAGTACCAGAAGGCGCAGGGCGGGCAGATCGGCATCACTCTGGTGATCAACTGGTATGTGCCCAACACCAACACCGCCGAGGACCGCAAGGCCGTGCAGCGCAGCCTGGACTTCATGTACGGCTGGTTCCTCGACCCCATCGTGCACGGCGCGTACCCGGGCACCATGACCAGCTTCCTCGGCGGCCGGCTGCCCAAGTTCACGCCGGAGCAAATCAAGCTCATCAAGGGCTCCTACGACTTCATCGGCATCAATTACTACACCGGCTACTACACCTCGGCTGCGCCCGCGTCCAACAGCCTCGAGCAATCCTATGACACCGATGTCCGCGCCAACACCTCCGGGTTCCGCAATGGCGTGCCCATTGGCAAGCCAGAGTTCGTGTCCATCTTCTTCAACTACCCGGCTGGCCTCCGCGAGCTCTTGCTCTACACTAGCCGGCGGTACAACAACCCGGTCATCTACGTCACCGAGAACGGTACACGATGAACCCATCATAAGTTGCTTCAATCCGTTGCGGTAGAACAGCACAGTAGCCTGAAACTCTCGATGACGAAACCTGTGAATATGCAGGTATCGCAGAAGGGAACAACAACTCCATCCCGCTCAAGGACGCGCTCAAGGACGGGCACAGGATTGAGTTCTACTCCAAGCACCTGCAATTCATAAACCACGCCATCAAGAACGGCGTGAACGTGAAGGGCTATTTCTCCTGGACCTTCATGGACTGCTTTGAGTGGGGTGACGGCTACCTGGACCGCTTCGGGTTCATCTTCATCGATCGCCTCAACGATCTCAAGAGATACCGCAAGGAGTCCAGCTACTGGATCGAGAATTTCCTGAAGCGATAGATGGTTGTGGCTCACTGGTCACTAGGTCCATCTACATATCGACCTACTATTTCAATTAGATTTGGTTCCAATTTATGGTATTTTAATTTGTTGCGGATGGGCAGAGCGTATTTGTTTGCGATGAGCGTGCTTGCAGAGAGCAGGAATAAAGCTCACTAAGCTATGTGGGTTGGTTGTACGTGTATTGTAGTTCAGTTCCTCTCAACCAGAATAAACCAGGTGAGGCAGTAAACAGGGTGTGATCAATTGATAATGTGTTTAAACCCTTGGTTTGAACCATTTTATGCTAAACACATCTTACTAGTCTTACTATTACTAATTGGAGGCTCCTTTTGAAGCCTCCAGATGAAGCCACCTAGGATCCTAGGTGGACACTCTAGAAAAAGAGGGAAATCCTAGAAATTCTCACAAAAAGCAAAACATATGGCCATCAATTGGAACACTCAAATCATCATAGCCATTAGATCTATTATATTTTCTCAAACATTACCCACCAATGCCATTATAAAAATAGCTTAAAGTAACCCCCTAAATCTATATCAAAATTACCCACCTCTGTCATTATATAAAATAAACCAAAGTAACCCCTAATCTTCATCAAAATTACCCACTATTCCATTATAAACAGAATTTAAAATAACCTCATAAATTCGCAACTAAATTACCCACTACGAATAACTAAAAAATAACTTAAATTAATTGTTTTACATCTATATTACCCACATATGTCACTAATAAAAATAACATGAGCTAATCATACATTGGAATCTAAATCACTTTAATTAAAAATATACACCAATATATGATTCTAAATCGTGTATTTCATACACTATTGGTATATTATATAGTGATTAAGGTATATACGCATAATGTGTGTTGTCATTTATAAATATATAGGGGAAGTAACGACAATATAGAATTCTACGTTAAAATTATAGTTCAAACTAGGTTTCATTAAATAAATTCAAGGCATACATGTAATGCAGTGAAAATTTAAAGATTATAATTGTGTATGAAAATATTATAGAGAAATTACTAACAAAGATCTATTACAATCAGATGAAAATAATAAGTATATATCTATATAGGTATTGCGTTCGAATATTTAAACAAATAAGAGATAGCTCATAATAGTTTGGTAGAAATATAGCCTTAATTTTTTATTTGCAGACTCTGCATTAGTTATCATGAGACACGCTAGAAAAAATACAAATCCTAGAAATTCTCACAAAACTCAGAAACGTCAATTATGTAAACTCTAATAACCATAGTCATTGGTCTATTATTTTTTAAAAAAGTTACCCACCACCGTCCACCATCGTTATAAAAGTATTCTAAAATAAATCCAGAAAATGTATCTAAATTATCAAGCTATGCCATTATAAAAAATAATTTAAATTAACCCTATAGTTTTTATCTAATTTACTCATGCATATCATTATAAAGGATAACTTAAAATTACATTCAAAATTTGTATCTAAGTTACCCACGTTTGTTGTTATTAAAGATAACCTAAACTAAACACCTAAATCTTAATCTAATTATCTTCATGTGTATTGTACCGAAATGTCCAAAAGTAAACTGATATATGATTCTAAATTACGACAATTTATCATTGTTAACATAGAAATAATAAGTTAAGGTATATACGCATCATGAGTGTCACCATGTAAACCATTTATACATGTACTAGCACTTTGCCCGTGTGTTGCTACAGATGAAGACCATTATATCATTTTTCTAAGCAAGTTAAAGTAATTAACTTGCTTTTTCTAATCTGATTACGGTATACAATGGACTACTCCTAATCCGATCAGAAGACAAGATGAAGCATGTCTAATCTGATCATGAGACGTATATGACAGGCCGCTGAAACGTTTGCTCCTTTAGAAATAGATAAAGATATATATAGATAGAGATAGAGAGGTAGGAGATAAAGATTGATGGGTTCAGTTAGGACTCTAATCTGATTAAAAAACTTATGCCGACAATTAGAACCATGGTTACAGTTCGTCGCAATAGGTGGGATGCAATCCTCTCTTTAGAAATAGGTAAAGATATGTGAGGAAGCAACGAAAAATATTGATTTTTATGTTAAATATAATGTATAGAGGTGCGATACAAAGTGTAAGAATTATGAATGTGGATGAAAAAGTGTATAGAGTAATTGCTAATTAAAAGTCAATTTCAAATAGAAAATAATAAGTACACATCTTTATGAGCATTATGTTGAAGCATTGACAAAAATGAAAGAGTAGTATGTAAACAATTTTGATTATTAGGTAGGAGTTTAATTTTTGAATAATTTTAAATATAATAGCTTTTAAAAATATTAGCCCGTACGTGAGCACGGGTTGATACACTAGTACCTCAAATTAAGAGTTCAATTAAGTGCATGCCACACACATATGGAGGAGAGAAACAAAGTGAAAAAAACTATGGATGTGGATGAAAAAGTGTATAAAGTAATAGCTTACAAAATCTATCAGAATTGGATAAAGACAAGTTTGTAGGTTATGATTATTGTGTTAGAAGATTTAACAGGTAGTGGTAGAGCACACACAATGCAAGAAATTTTGATTATTAGCTATGCACTTTATTTTTTATAAATTTATAATACTTATGTTATCAAAATTACAAGCTAGTACGAGATATTTGTGAAATTTTCTATAGACTTATAGAGAAGTTACTCAGAACAAAGTTGAAACAAGATACAATGTAGGGGAGTACGCTTTTGCGGTGATGATTTCAAAGTTCAAAGACACCTAAATTGTACCCCTTGAGATTTAAACTTTTAAATTTATCTCATTTTCATTTTAAGTTTTGGTGTTTAAACAACTTCAAATGAAAAGGTGATGAACTACAAAGCTTCATATATCATCAGGTGTTAAAATTGTCATATAAGCTTTTATCTTTATATGAGGACAGATGGAAAATTTATGGTTTTTGAAACTATGATGTCCACGATAAACAGAATAAATCTCAAATTACTAATTGGAAACTCCTTTCGAACCCTCCACGCTAATCCTCAAAAGGCGTGGCAGAAAAAAGACGAGTCTTATAAATTCTCACAAAAATCATAAACATCTTCCACCAATCCGTAGACTATAACTATAACAGCCATTGGATCTATTATATTTCCTAAAAAAAATACTTACTTTTGCCATTATGAAAATAGTCTAAAGTAAGGCCCTAAATCTATAGCTAAATTACCTACCTCTATCATTTTGAAAATAACATCCTAATATTCATCTAAGTTACCCAACTATACAATTAAAAACAACTTAAGGTGCCCCCATAAATTTACATCTATATATCTGCCATCATTAAAAATAATATGCTATTGTAAAAAAATTCCAAGTACAACAATACATGTTTGTATATTGCCTGTTACTATATTTTCTTATATAGAAAACACATTAACTTAAACTATGTATGCACGATGCCTCACCATGTAGATCATATATAAATGTACAAAAGAAATGATGATAACGTATATTTTCATGTTAAACATGTGGCTCATACTATATATATATATATATTTATATATATATATATATATATATATATATATATATATATATATATATATATATATATATATATATATATGTATATATATATATATATATATATATATATATATAAAAAGACTATTTGTCGCGCTGCGCGCTGAATAATATTCAGCGCGCTTGACGTCAGATGGACGGGGCTCTGTCAGATCTCTCACAGCCGTAAAAAACACTAGATTTGCAGATGCGTTCGGTAATTTTTACTACGTGATTTATGGCGAGGCTGCATGCATGCATGCAGTACTGACATGGGAGGATTTCTAGGCCGGCATCATTACGGCCAGCCAATACTGTTGCATGCGAGACTCTCCTTGATTTGCTCAACTTATTATAGGCAGAGATCCCTGGATTTGCTCCAACTATATTTACTACATGTGGGCAGATATGAGCCTCGAAGAATCACGTGCGTAGCTCTATTGCATTAGTTGTGCCAACTCGTGAAAAGGGGTTCAACTTGGTTAAGTTTATCTCGTATGAAGGCCCCGTTTAGATTCACAAGAAATTTTGCGAAATTTACTGTAGCAAAACTAAATCAAAGATTAGGACGACTAAACATGATTTAATTATAAAACTAATTACACAGATGGACGGAAAATCGTGAAACAAATCTATTAAGCCTAATTAATCTGTCATTAGAGATTGTTTACTGTAGCACAACGTTGTCTAAATATGGCCTAATTAGACTCATTAGATTCGTCTCGTGAAGTTACCCGGGTCGTGAAATAGGTTTTGTCAGTTATCCACATTTTAATACTCCTAATTAGTATCCAAACATTCAAATTTACTGTAGCAAAACTTATCTCGTGGAACTAAACAAGGCCGAAATAATTTCTTATGCATGTGAGAATATTGATGGCAGACAATACTTACCTCTATGTTGATAGACTCTCTTCTCTTACTTTACGGATATATTCTATTGTGAACTCATGCTTTTTTTGCATGTAGTAAATTTGACACTGCACGTTCATTTCGTATGTAGTAATTTAGCATGTGTAGTAAGTTGATCTCGTATGTAGTAAATTTTTGGTACCGTCATTAGTTTTTGCACCATGTAGCATTAGTAATTTTTACTAATTTGAGAAGTAATCATTAGCATACTACTACATAATAAATTTTTGAACTATGGGTAATACTTTCTAAACTAAAAGTAGTAATTTATGTCATCTATTGCTTTTTGCATCAACAAAGAATTTTTGTGCTATTTGAATGTAAGTAGTAAATTTTAAAACTTCGACAGGTAAATTCTAAAATTGATAAGTAAAATTAGATCAAAAAGTGCTAGTCCCATACCCTACAGTAATTCAAAAATTGATAAGTAAAATTAGATCAAAAAGTGCTAACGGTAAAAACAAAACATGTGATAAGTAAAATTCTGCACATTTAGTGAGATTAGTTTACCACTATGGCTTCCAAAGATTACCGGTAATGTACATTAATTATTACTTAGTTTTTTGTCCATACACACAATCACAAAAAAATATTCTTAGTTTTGTAAGATTATTCATTTGGATGACAAATTATTTCTTGGTTTCTAAAAGATTACTCAGACACTATAAATTGTAAATTCAGAAGTAATTTTTAGACAACGTTGATTCAGAAGTAATTTTGATTTGTTTACCACTATGGCCTCTAAATATTATCAGTAGTGTACTTTAATTATTACTCAGTTTTTGTCTATACACACAATCATGAAAAATTATTTTTAGTTCTGTAAGATTATTCGTTTGGATGATAAATTATTTCTTCATTTTTAAAAGATTATTCAGACACCATAAATTGTAAATACAAAAGTAATTTTTAGACACCCTTAATTCAGAAGTAATTTTGAAACTTGGACAAGTAATATTCAAGGAGTAGTATTTTTTAAACTTCGAGTAGTAATTTTAGCATCGACAATGTTTTCTTTCCTTTTCTATCTAGGACTCCATCAATTTGGCATGGAATTGAACAATAGTATATTCAAAATATCGACCCCTAACAATAACTATTTGATGTGTACAACCATATCAAGCAAAATATTAACATATCAGAAGTACTGCAC
>CM014271.1:22624957-22646410 GCA_004135705.1 Alloteropsis semialata
TTGATGCTCATGGCCATAAAAATATCGAAGGCCAGGTTGATGCTCTTGGCCCTGAAAAAATGGAAGAAAAGGCTCCAGTTCGGGATCGGATTAAAGAACCTCCAATGAAGCCTGGACAGTGGTGCCCATCAGGGATTTCTAGGTCCAAAAAGAGACGTGTTCAGAGGTTGCGCTATCATGAGCAGATTCAGGAGCAGGAATTGGCAAAAGAAAAGAAGACATGGCGCATTAAGATGGCCAATGATGACGAAGCAAGCACATCGGCCGCAATAAACATGGTTTTGATGTTGCCTTTTGATTTTGCTGCTCCTGATGAACAAGACGATGATGAAGCCGATTATGAGCTGGAAGAAGCCGCTGCATGCTTGGTTCTTGATTCAGAAAAGGCTATCTTTGAGAAGCCAAATGCAAACGGATATCGGCACTTGAAACCTTTGTACATCAAGGGATACGTTGATGGGAAGCCGATGACCAAGATGCTGGTTGATGGAGGAGCTGCAGTCAACCTCATGCCCTATTCCACATTCCGCAAGTTGGGCAAGGGGGTTGATGATCTGATCAAGACCAATATGACGCTCAAGGATTTTGGTGGAAATGTTTCAGAACCTCGGGGGGCAATTCATGTTGAATTAACCATCGGCAGCAAAACATTGCCGACCACCTTTTTTGTGATTGATGGCCAAGGTTCTTACAGCATGCTCCTCGGGCGAGATTGGATTCATGCCAATTGTTGCATACCATCCACGATGCACCAGTGTTTTATTCAATGGCAAGGCAATAATGTGGAGATCATCCCAGCTGATGATTCGGTTAGCATTGCTACAGCTGAGTCAACGATTTGGGAGTTTGAAGGAATTGAATGCCTGTCAGGAAAAACATGGGATGGTGACTTCCTCAAGGTGTCCGATCAATGGCTACAGCCGATCCAAGCAGTCGGCTCTGAGACTTTGTTTTAAATGGATGATTGTATAGAAGATCTTGAAGACCGAAGTGAGTTCGGCAAATTAGGATTTGGATTTACGTCGGCCGATGAATTAGAAGAAATAGACATAGGATCTGGTGATAGACCAAGGCCGACGTATATCAGTGCTAAGTTGGATCCCGAGTATAAGCAGGAGTTAATAAAACTTTTGAAAGAGTATTCTGATTGTTTTGCTTGGGAATATTATGAAATGCCAGGTTTAAGCCGTAATATTGTTGAACATCGGCTACCCATCAAATCAGGGTATCGACCACACAAGCAGTATGCAAGAAGGTTCAAGACTGAGATGCATGAACCAATTAAGGCCGAAATAACGAAGCTATTTGAAGCTAAGTTTATCAGGCCATGTCGATACGCTGAGTGGGTATCAAATATAGTTCTTGTTTATAAGAAAAATGGAAAGCTACATGTTTGCATTGATTACAGGAACTTAAACAAGGCAACCCCGAAGGATGAGTATCCAATGCCGGTGGCCGATATGCTTGTTGATGCAGCGTCAGGCCATAAAGTGATGAGTTTCCTGGATGGTAATGCTGGTTATAATCAGATTTTCATGGCAGAAGAAGATATTCCCAAGACTGCATTCCAATGCCCAGGTGCTCTCGGTTTATATGAGTGGGTTGTTATGACTTTTGGTTTGAAAAATGCCGGTGCTACTTATCAACGTGCTATGAATTATATTTTTCATAGGCTGATCGGCAGGATAGTTGAAATCTACATTGATGATGTGGTAGTCAAATCAAAAGGTTATCAAGATCATTTGGCCGATTTGAACGAAACGCTAGAGTGTACAAGGCAACATGGATTGAAGATGAATCCGCTCAAATGTGCTTTTGGCGTATCGGCCGGCCAATTTCTCGGTTTCTTGGTACATGAGAGAGGAATTGAGGTAAATGATCGGAACCGCAAAGCAATTGATGATATTGAACCTCCAGTAAACAAGAAGGAATTGCAGAGTTTGATTGGAAAGATTAATTTCCTGAGGAGGTTTATATCAAATCTGTCGGTCCGATTGGAGGCGTTTACTTCTCTGTTGAAGCTGAAAGATGAAGAAGAGTTGGTGTGGGAGCCTAAACATCAAAAGGCATTGGATGAAATCAAGCAATATTTAGCATACCCGCCAGTTCTTATTCCACCACAAAAGGGTAAGCCATACAAGCTTTATTTATCGGCTTTTAATCATGCAATCGGCTCTGTCTTGATTCAAGAGGTTCATGGGAAGGAACGAGTTATACTCTATTTAAGCCGAAGATTACTAGATCCTGAGACTCGGTACTCATATGTGGAGAAGCTTTGCCTTTGTTTGTATTTTTCTTGTACAAAATTAAGGCATTATTTGCTATCGGCCGAATGTACTGTGATCTGTAGAGAGGATGTGATCAAATATATGTTATCAATGCCAATCATGAAAGGAGAATTGGCAAGTGGGTTTTTGCTCTGACAGAGTTTGATCTCAGATACGAATCGGCCAAAGCGGTAAAAGGGCAGATAATGGCTGATTTAGTTGCTGATCATTGTGGACCTAACATTGATGCTGTTGAGCAATGCATTATGGAGCTTGATGTATCTGGTCCGATGAAAAAGGCCGATGTAGTTCACGCGGTTCCTTGGACTATATTCTTTGATGGTTCTTCCTGCAATGATGGTTGCGGAATCGGCCTGATTATTATTTTGCCTCAGGGGGCAAGGTTTGAATTTGCTTTTCCAATTGAAAAATGTGCAAATAATCAAGCAGAGTATGAAGCATTGATGAAGGGTCTCCAGATTCTTAAAGAAATCGGCGCTCAGTTTGTTGAGGTATTTGGAGATTCTTTGCTGATTATCAATCAATTACTCGGCAAATATGATTGCAAAATGGATGCTTTATTATCTTACTTTGAAAAGTGCCGAGATTTGATTGGTCAATTCGCCTTGGTAACTCTTAAGCATGTTCCGAGACATCATAACGAAGAAGCAAATCGGCTGGCGCAAAAGGCGTCTGGCTATCGGCCTATGTCTGATGTGATGGTGCAGGAGATACCAGAAGGAGATTGGAGGAAAGAAATCATTGAATATTTGAGGGATTCTTCTGTCAAGACTTCTAGAAAAATACGCTACAAATCAATCAGGCATGTCTTGGTTGAAGGAGTGCTTTATTTTCGCTCGATTGATGGAGTCCTGTTGAGATGTATCGGACCTGAAGAAGCCAAGGTTTTAATGGGAGAAATTCATGAAGGTGTTTGCGGGGCTCATCAATCGGCGTTCAAGATGAAATGGATGATAAGAAAAAATGGGTATTATTGGCCGACGATTCTAGAAGACTGCTTTGAATATTATAAAGGATGCCAAGAGTGTCAAAGATATGGAAACATTCAAAGGGCTCCAGCATCGGCCATGAACCCTGTTATCAAGCCATGGCCGTTTAGAGGATGGGGAATTGACCTGATCGGCCAAATTTTTCCACATTCAAGCAAGGGGCACAAATTCATATTAGTGGCAACAGATTATTTCACCAAATGGGTTGAAGCTATTCCTTTAAAGGAGGTGAAGTCACAGAATGTTATTGAATTCGTTAGAGAACATATTGTCTACCGATTTGGAATTCCACAGACGATCACAACGGATCAAGGTACGATGTTTACATCGAACGAATTCAAAAATTTTGCTGCTGATATGGGTATCAAGCTTCTTAATTCATCGCCGTATTATACACAAGCCAATGGTCAAGCTGAAGCCTCCAATAAAAGTTTAATCAAGTTGATTGATAGAAAGATTGAGGAGTATCCAAGAAAATGACATATTGTGCTTCCTGAAGCTCTGTGGGCCTATCGAATGGCTTGTCATGGATCAATCAAGGTTTCTCCGTATGAACTAGTTTACGGACATGAAGCTGTTCTTCCATGAAAAATTCGTACTGGATCAAGACGTATCGAGCTTCAGGATAAATTGAAGGCCGGCGAATACATGGAGCTCATGAATAGTGAGTCCGATGACTTAGCTGTTCGTCGGCTGCGCGCTCTCGAAAATATTGAGGCTAACAAACTCAGAGTTGCGAGGCATTATGATAAGAAAGTTAAAGGGAAAGAATTCAAGGAGGGCGATCTTGTCTGGAAAGTTATTTTGCCGATTGGTTCTAAGGATCCCAAGTACGGCAAATGGTCACCAAACTGGGAGGGACCCTATCAAATCGTCCGATGTGTTCCTGGAAATGCTTATATTCTACAAACACTTGAAGGAGAAGTGTTTCCTAAGGTATTAAACAGAAAATATTTGAAGAAGTACTACCCTAGCATTTGGGTAAATTCATGAAGCTGATGCTATGCGTCGGGCTAAAAAGCCGATGGAAAAATCGCCTCAAGAACAAAAAATAAGAGCCGATGCGATATGCATCGCCTTAAGGGCTATATACAAACAGAGAAAAGTATATTACATCATCAAGTCGCTCGATGGCGGGGCAGGCTGCTGGAAAAGGGATTGCATATATATTCATATATTTCTCATACAGAAGGATTTCAGAAGATAAAAGATATAGTAGGCGCCGATGTACTTTGTTCATCATTGCCAGAACAAGACTAGAAAAAGAAGGGCAAAAGGAAGCGCAAGTTTGAGGAGATATCTTCTTCCTTGAGTCGAAGAAATTCACTCTGGATGCAGTCCCTTGAAGAGCGCGCCGGTGGACCGGTGGCTTTGCCCTAACTTGTAAAGGGCACTCTATTACACCCCTCTGAAAAACCTTCCCTTTGGTGAACCATGAAGAAACCTCACGAGGATTCTTCTAGCAGGAGTTCCACCTGGATTCACTGCAGGATCGGGAAAGGGGGGAGTACCCTATGTTACTTCACAAGAATTCTTCTAGCAGAAAAGGAAGAAGGGGTTGGATCCTATATCAAACAGAAGGAGTTTGTGTTCTATCATGAATATTAGCTGCGCCATGGCTAAGGGATGGTGGAAGAAGAAGACCTGAGGTAGGTATTTATAGCCGGCGATCGATGGAAGCATTAAAGGAGAAATGGAATCCAGGGGGTGCTCATGGAAACTGTCCAAATAAAAGAACAGTATTCTCGTGAAGATATGTCATTGATTCAGAGCTGATGTAATTGAAGGAGAGGGGCGTCTTTTGAGGAACTGCATTGAAGAAGTCGTTTCGCCTGGGTCAATAGACGCATGGATACCCGTGAGGTAAATGCAGGGTTCCATATGCTATTCGTTGTCAGAGATGCTATCGCTCAGGAGAGAGAAGGAAGAAGATAAGCTCTGCGGGTTATTGATGAAGAAAGAAAAACTATGGCCCGAAAATCAAGGAACTATATGGTGCAAGGATGGAAGGTTTCGGCACGAAAATCGGTGAAGGAGTTATGATGACAGATACGAATTTTGGAATAAAACATATTTTATCCCAAAATTGGGGGGCATGTGTTGACACCAGATTTTCGCACCAGATATGCTGAGTCATGAGGTGACGTGGTAAGGCTGGTGGACCCATTGACTGGTCAAAGCCGAAGATGACAGAGAAGGAAGCCGATATACAGAAGAGATCCGATGAAGCAGGAGTCCGATCCGATAACGAGTACAAGAGGAAAGGCGCGTCGGCTGAGAAGGAAGCGTATCAAATGCAGGGACTATTTCCTTTTTGAAGGCATATTGAGAGTCCCATTCTATATTAGATTTAGTTTACTTTGTCCGCAAGTTAGTCTGGTCCGATCAGGACTCTTCATGACCAGGGTATAAATATGAACCCTCGTCCATTGTAAAAACTATTCTCACAATCAATACAACCCGGCTTCACGCCAAAAAACCCTAGTAGTAGTTATCGACGAAGCTCATTGGTGGACGGGCTGCATCAGTTCTGATCTCCGGCTTACCAGTAAGTTAGTCAATTTATCGAACTAGTATAGGCTTTGAATTGAGGCGCATCGCCCTTTCTCGTTTATACTGTTCAACCGATTTATCTCTGGATAAGCAAGATTGATATAGATTCCCTACGTCGGAGCTAGATCAATATTGATTATCCAACAGATTATCGTTTATCGGACTGCACTTTAAGTCTAGATTCCCTACGTCGGAGCTAGATATCAAGATTAGGCTAGATTCCCTACGTCGGAGCTAGACTCATCTTGGTTACTAAAGGCAGTTCTTGCGGTTTGTTTGGAGTTGCTAGATTGGTTTAGATCTACGCCATGTGAATCAATTCTACTTCTTCAACGGCTTTGAGCATTGGTCTTGGTCCGATTTAAGCAATATTTATCTTACAGCATCGTTCTAGGTCCGATCCATGCTTTGTGGTTTAATCTGGTTGTTCTTTGAGTATTGCACTGGTGTAGATTCCCTACGTCGGAGCTGGATCTTTGCAATATGATTAGATTAATCTTTGAGTGTCATGCTTGGTTTAGATTCCCTACGTCGGAGCTAGATTCATCTTGATTAGTCAAAGGAAGCTTTGGTTATGCCTTATTGCTACTTGAATGTTAAGTGTGGTTTAGATTCCCTACGTCGGACCTAGGTCCTGCTTAATTATTCGATAGCATACTTTAGAATCAGAATGATCCTGTTAATGTTTTATCTGTTTATTTGCTTAATCTGATTAACACCTGTGCGAGCATTTTGTTTAGTTGTCAGATTGATAAGTTGAATTTGACTATCTAGCTATCTGATTTGATCATAGCTGGAGAAATCTAGATTCCCTACGTCGGAGCTAGATTTCTCTGAAAAAGCTATGGTCCGATTGGCTAGTTAGATGGTCCGATAAGATGAGTCAAACTGGCAACTAGGCAAGGTGGACAATATATCGGCTTACACTTTGATTATTTGATATCTTGTTTAAAGACACAGCTGATCCATTACTTTACATATTGGCCTTGTTTATGCTTTATTTTATTATTCAAAGGCTGATCTGTTATATCAATCAAGGACCGATCCTGATTGGTCCGATTCTGAGGTCCGATTCGGTGTCTGATTGAGGTCCGATTACTCGGTCTGATTGACGTCATCAATGAAGTCCGATTTTGAGGTCCGATTGGTATCGGCCGACACATGCCTGATTGGGTCTTGGCTAAAATTCGACGTTACTCCATCGTCTGAAATAAAGCCGGCACAATCAAAGAGTAATTTAACTGTTTTATTCCCTTGTCAATTTTAGGTCAAATTGACTGGCACGCCGCGAACCTGAACTGGAGTGTAGGCTGGCACTGGAGCGAAGCAGATCTCCCTGGTCTTCGTGTGCTGACCGCGGAGGATACGACCGCCGATTTTCCGCGTCAACAGCTACCAAAGCCAAACTCAGTTCCTGCCAACACCTACCAGGCAAAGTAGGTTGTAAGTCCATTGACAATGAGTGTTGAAAAAATCCATGTATGCCCGAACCATTGTATCCTCTTTCGCGGCGACATATTCAAGGATCTAGATAAATGTCCTAGGTGCGGGGCCAGTCGGTACAAGAACAACGATCAGTACTTAGGGAATGAAGCCTCCATAGGGAACAAGAGGAAGAAGGGTGGAAAAAAGGCGGTACAACATTCTCAGGTGCAAGAGGACAGTCCATTAGGCATTGATTCAAAGAAGAGAAAAATTTCCGCCTTGGTAATGTGGCACCTACCAGTGAAGGACCGCTTGAGGCGTATCTTCCTAAACCCCAAAGAAGCCCAACTCATGACATGGTGGGATGATACGCGCCAGATAGATGATGATAGGATTGCACACCTGGCCGATGGTACTCAGTGGCAAAGCTTTGATAAGAAGCACAGAGAATTCAGCGAGGACCCAAGGAATGTACGGTTTGGATTGAGCACTGATGGAATGAATCCCTTCAATGAGAGGACGAGTGACCATAGCACTTGGCCTGTGCTCTTGACCATGTACAACATCCCAACGTACCTGTGTCAGAAGAGGAAGTACCTCTTTCTTACTTGTCTCATTTCTGGTCCTAAACAACCGGGCATTGACATAGACGTGTTTATTGAGCCTGTGATGCAAGAAATGGCTGAATTCTGGAAGGGGGTGCCGATGTATGATGCCTTCCGAAAGGAGGACTTTATATGTCGAGCCATATCATTGTTAATAACCAATGATTATCCCGCGTTGTTTGCCTTGAACGGACAGATCAAAGGGAAGACTGCATGCATAACCTGCTTGGACGTTACTTCATATGTGTATCTGGATGCATCGAAAAAGATAGTTTATATGAGGCACCGACGCTTCTTACAGCAAACTCACAAGTACCGCAGCGTAAGGTTCAAACATTATTACGACAACACTCTAGAGACTGAACCCCCTCCAGAGAGACGCAGGAATGGAGAATATGTATACAAAATGGTGAAAAACATAAAAATCGTCTATGGAAAGAAGAATCCAGATGGGACGATCAGAGATAGAAGTAAACCTCCTATCGAAGGCGTACCTTTTAAGAAACAATCCATCTTCTTTCAGTACTTGCCTTATTGGCCAGACTTGGAGGTTCCCCATGCCATTGATGATATGCACTTGAAGAAGAATGTCTTCGAGAGTCTCGCGGCTACATTCATGGACACGCCCAAGACAAAGGATGGTCTGAAATCACGGAAAGACATGGTGCAGCTAAAAGTGAAGCCCGAGCTTCACCCGGTAAAAGGCGCAGATGGAAAATGCACTCTGCCCGCGGCTTGCTTCAACTTCACCGTAGAAGAGAGGAGGGCTATATGCAATTACCTAAGGGGGGTCAAAGTCCCTACTGGGTTTTCGGCAAACGTCAAGAAGCTAGTGTCCATGAAGGACCTGTCAATAACACACTTGAAGGCCCACGATTGTCATGTAATGTTGACAGTGTTCCTACCTATTGTTATCAGGGCTATAAAGCCAGAATTCTTGAAAATGGCTATCACCCGTATGTGCTACTTCTTTTCAAAGATCTCGCAGAAGGTGATTAGCAAGAAAGAGCTGAAGTCACTACATGATTTCGTGGTGGAGACCCAAAACCAGCTAGAGATGTGTATGCCTCCCGCGTTCTTTGATATCATGCCACATCTCATGATTCATATGGTTCATCAGATAGAGGCACTGGGACCTTGCTACTTGTATGAAATGCGGTCCTACGAGCGGTTCATGTCTGTCCTAAGTCGATACGTGCATAATCGATATTACCCAGAGGGCTCCATGATAGAGGGGTACACTACTGAAGAAGTCGTAGAGTGCTGTCAAGAGTATCTAAAAGTACAGAGAGCGATTGGTAAGCCTGAATCTCGTCACAAGGGTAGGTTGGCTGGGAAAGGCACCAGGGGCAAAAAAGTGTTCATTGACGAAGATTACAATGAAGTGAGTCGGGCGCATTACAGTGTCTTAGCGACTACAGAAGTGATGCGACGGTACATTGATGAACACATGGCTATCATAGAGGAGGAGAGAAATGGCCGCTCAAATGAGTGGGTCATGAAACAACACAAGCAACGATTGACTGCATGGTTGAAGGACCAAAACATACCGACTGGACCAACCAAAGATGATATTACCGTCCATAGGTTAGCACTTGGGCCATCGAGACAAGTGACATCTTGGCAAGCTTACGAAATCAATGGGTACACATTCTATACCCATGCAAAGGATAAGACAAGTGTGAACCAAAACAGCGGGGTTCGAACTGAAGCAATAAACCAAAAGGGGCGAACAATCAATTACTTTGGCATCATTGAAGATATATGGGAACTTGACTATGGAGCGGATATACAAGTGGCCCTGTTTCGTTGCCGCTGGATCAAACAACACGAACTGAATGAGATCGGGTGGACGATGGTTGACCTAGAAAATGTAGGCTACCGAGATGACCCTTGGGTGGTCGCTTCAGATGTGGCACAAGTTTTCTATTTACCTGACCCAGTGTCTAACCTTCCACCAAAGAAGAGGACAAAGCACGTGGTTGTCTCTGGAAAACAGCACATTATCGGAGTTGATGGCGTGGACGATCCTGATGAGTATAATCACTATGCTGAAATGCAGCTATACACAGACTTTACGAAGAAGATCGAAGATGTGGAAAAGAAGCTGCCCAAAGACATATTGCCATGGGAAAGGAAAGGGGTCAAAGGGAGAGTTGTTAGGGATGAATAGCTAGTTGTTGAACGTGATGTGTTCGAGAGACTACCTTTATGTATGTGAGACTATACCTTATGTATGTGTCAGACTTCATTTATGTATGTGATTTCATTTATGTGTGAGACTTCATTTATGTATGTGATTTCATTTATGTATGTGATTCCATTAAAGGCTCCATATACCCTTGTGAAGCAAGTGCACTCCAACTTTGTTGAAATGGCTTGAGATTTTTGTGGCAGTCATTTATAGCCAAAATATGATCCCACACCAGCCCCCACATTTTCCGGACAATGAAAGGATCGAAGGCCCAAGAGGGGGGGTGAATTGGGACTTTTTCAAAACTATGAAAAACAAATTCAAAAACCGTGTACAAGCTTGTATCTTGGGGCTCCCACAATCTCCAAGAGCTCACCAAGAACTCCTCCGTTCACCAAGACCGGCTATGCCGTCAAACACCAAGGGTAACAGGCCTCCAAGACTTCACTTGATCAAAGACTAAACCCAAGCTCAAGCTAGATGCACACTAAGTGGATGAACTAGCTCAAACTCACTCAAGATGATCTCTATTCACTCAAGTGGCTCCTTGCAACTCTCAAGGGGTGTATCAGGTGGTAAGGGGTCCAAAGAGCAGCCATGGAATCGACCAAGGGGTTATATATAGGCTAGACACAAAGAACTAGCCGTTACTCAACAACTCCCCTGAAAACCGTGAGCGGCGTATGATACGCCGTGCGCAAAAGTCACCCGACGTATAACACGGCGTCCACTTTTCAAACGGTCGAATCACTTTTCCAACGGCTACTTATGAACGGCGTATGATCCGCCGGTACACAAAGTACCTACGGCGTTTCATACGGCGTGCATAAACTCCAACGGTCACATGCCACTTGTCAACTGCTGACTCAGCCAAAACATGTACGCCGCTACCGGCGTATAATGCGGCGCTGCTTTTCCTCGAAATCCTCTTGACATGCTCACTGCGTAACACGTACGCCGATACTACGCCGTCATCGGCGTATAATACGGCGACCTGGGTTTTGCAACCCAAACTTGAACAGCTTCATGCCACATAACGCCGTATGATACGCCCTGTGTATGCACAGTACCGGCGTACCATATGCCGTTGCCTTCCTTCGGGATCCTGCAAGCGCCGTAGCCTTCTTTAATTGTACGCCGTTGCCGGCGTTTCATACGCCGTTCACTGAGAATGCAAAACTCGCCCAATTCAAGTGCTTTGAGTTTTGGCTTGGCTTCAAACTTGATCTAGGATATGTTTGGAATGTTTTGGGCTAGGTTTTGGTATGTGTGCATCTAACTCAAGCATAAGCCTAGCTTTGATCAAGCTACTAACTCATTGACCCTCCTTAATAGTACGGTCTATCTAGAAAACTAGAAAACCTAACTAAACCAAGTGTCCTTCATCTCCTTGTGACACTCGGATCTAGAAAAGTCCTAAGCCTTCATGAGATATCCGATTTGCGTCCAATTGAGGGGCCTCCTTTCATACTCTCCATGCGACTTAAACAAATATAGAATAAAACCTTCATAACACATGTTAGTCACATAGATGGTATTGTCATTTATCACCAAAACTCGCCATCTAAGATGGCCTAGCTTCAATCTCCCCCTTTTTGGTGATAGATGACAACACACCCATTAGAGATATAGAATTAAGCGCAACGGGCTTGTGGTTTACCAAATCCACTCGCTCACATAAACGTAAGAACGAGAAATAGACGGGGAATGGGCGAGTGATTTGCCAAGTCCACTAACCACAAGATTTGCATAAAGTAAATGCGATAAGTAAATGACAATAAGTAAACAAGCATTACTTAAGCAAACCACTCACAAGGTATATAGACATGTCAAAACACAAGCACGCTCAAGATCCAAATAACATGTCCATACACAGAAAACGCATAAAGAAGCAACACACTCCCTCCCAAGCTCCCCCTATCTCTAACCCTCCTATCTATCTCCCCCTTTGGCATCTAAGCACCACAAAGGAGGTCCTCAAGGGTCCTGCGCTGGAGGCGTAGAGGCTGGAGGAGTCCCTGGACGACGAGGCAAAGTCGTGAACTGCTCGGTGTCGATGTCCTCGTCGGTATCGGAGTCGGAAGCAGTGCCGGCGGTCTCGGACTCGGCTGGAAGTGAAGTAGAAGCCGTCGGGAGTCCGGACGAAGTCGAAGCAGCGGGGTCCTGTGCAGCCATCAACTCCTGCTCGATTTGGGCGGTCACCGACTGAAGTGTAGAGTCAGGTGTCTCGAAAAGAGAAGCAGTGACCGGCTGGTCTGGAGCGGTGGAAACTGGGAGTGTCGGCTGAGGTGACGACTCAAAGAGAAGAAGCCCTGAACTGACTGGAGCCGTCAAAGATCCCAAAGGCCGCGGAGCGTGCTGGTGAGCAACTGAGAACTGGCTCGGGCTCTGGGGTACCTCCTGCTGCTGCTGCGGCTACTGCTCTGGCACTGGAGTGAGAACTGGACGAGGGAAAGGCCCGGTCTGAATCAGCGGCGAGATCGGAAAGGTGGAGATCGGTGTAAACTGATACCCGCCAACTGAAGCTGGTAAAAGAGTAGAAGCTGTCGCCGGGGGCCTGAGCTCGGGCACCACTGGAGGTGGAAGTCCTGCGTGGTCGTACAGGGTGCCGATCGTCCCGTGCAGCCAGGTGAACATCAGTGCTGAGGTGTGCTGCTGCTGCTGAAGGGCTAGAGCGGTGGCCTGCTGCTGCTGGAGCATCATGTTCATCATCTCTGTCTGCCTGGCCACCTGACGAGCGAGCTCGTTCTGGAGGGCTAGCTGCTCCCTCCGGACGACTCGTGCTGCTGGGCCTGCTGTCTCCTCAACTCTGCCTGCTGCTCCTCTAAGCGACGAGACTGCTCGAGCTGGGCTGCCTGAGTCGCCGCCAGTGACTGTAGAATAGCTGTGAGCTCTGTCGGCTGGGTCACTGCGGCCTCTGAGACAACCGGAGGCGGTGGAGGTGGTGGAGCTGAAGGTCCTGCCTCGGCGTCGTGAGCAAGAGGAGGAGGCGAGAGCGGTGGAAGCTCGAAGTCGCTGTCCTCAGAGCTGTCACTGGAGACCATGAAGTACTGCGGTAACTGAGCCTCTACCCGAGCTAAGGTACGGTCCTCCTCTGCTGCCTCTGCCCTCTGCTCTGGAGCCATCTGCTCGGTGGCCTGCCTCATGGCCCTACGGCCCCGGCGTCTGTCATCCGGCTTGGCCGGACCGTAGGTGGCGTAGCGAGAAGTCGTCGAGTCGTAGAGCTCTCTGAAGCGGGGTGGCCGGTAGGTCGAGAAGATCCGAGAGAGTATGTGACCGGCGTTCTTTAATTGTACGCCGTTGCCGGCGTTTCATACGCCGTTCGCTGAGAATGCAAAACTCGTCCAATTCAAGTGCTTTGAGTTTTGGCTTGGCTTCAAACTTGATCTAGGATATGTTTGCAATGTTTTGGGCTAGGTTTTGGTATGTGTGCATCTAACTCAAGCATAAGCCTAGCTTTGATCAAGCTACTAACTCATTGACCCCCCTTAATAGTACGGTCTATCTAGAAAACTAGAAAACCTAACTAAACCAAGTGTCATTCATCTCCTTGTGACACTCGGATCTAGAAAAGTCCTAAGCCTTCATGAGATATCCGATTTGCGTCCAATTGAGGGGCCTCCTTTCATACTCTCCATGCGACTTAAACAAATATAGAATAAAACCTTCATAACACATGTTAGTCACATAGATGGTATTGTCATTTATCACCAAAACTCGCCATCTAAGATGGCCTAGATGCTTCCGACAATTATTTGCATTATTATAATTTTTTCCGTGGTGCGCGAGACAAAATATGGGGCGTTATACATGGAAAACACTTGGGTTATGGAGCGAACTCCACATGGGTATTTTTCCTAGGGCACAGGAGACCTTGTGGAAAATTTTGGCACCAATCCGGATCTTTTTGGGGGTGGACCTAGTTCAACGCAGAATTACTCGGGAAAGTCGCGCGGAAATTCAATTAAACTGGAAAAAGTACCAAACAAACTCCGGAAAATCCCAAACTTGGTGGTAGCTTCAATGAAGGCATTTGCAAGCCTAGGAAAAAGTTTGAGGCCAAAACTACAACTTGGACCCCACGATCCCTAAGAACCCTAGTGTAGAGACATGGTTCATTAAAGGCTCCATATACCCTTGTGAAGCAAGTGCACTCCAACTTTGTTGAAATGGCTTGAGATTTTTGTGGCAGTCATTTATAGCCAAAATATGATCCCACACCAGCCCCACATTTTCCGGACAATTATTTGCATTATTATAATTTTTTCCGTGGTGCGCGAGACAAAATATGGGGCGTTATACATGGAAAACACTTGGGTTATGGTGGTAGCTTCAATGAAGGCTCCACATGTATATTTTTATATTTACATAAGTTTTTTATCATTTTGTACCTCAAAAACACTTAATAATGTTGATTTAATAATTTTATTACAAATAAACCAAAAAACAATAGTAGGGGCGGCTGTATCAGAAACCGCCCTTACTATTTATTCTGTAAGGGCGGTTTATATCACCAGCCGCCCCTACTGTGGCCCTCTGGTATATAAGGCAGCCGCGCGTCGAGGCGAAAATTGGCTAAGTCCTTGGCGCGTTTTCTCCCTCGCGACGCCGTCAGGCTGCCAAAATTTCCACCGCCGCCGCCTCTGCGCGCCGCCGCCGGAACCCTAACTCCGCCGCGACGCCGCCGCCTCTGCGCGCCGTCGTCGCCTTGAGCTCGCCGCGGTTAGGGTTTGAGGCACCACCTCCCTGGCCCCATCTCCGACACCTCCTTCCTCCGCCCGCCGCCCCTCCACGCCGGCCGCTCCTCGTCGCGCTCCACGCCGGCCGCCCCTCCACGCCGGCCGCTCCTCGTCCTGGAGGAGAAGCTCGCCGTGCTGCAGGTGTACTGGGGGGAGTTCCCGAGACAGCGGGTCGAAGAGGCGCACCGCGCCGGCGTCAAGGTCTTGCATCAGGTGCGCGCCATTGCTAGTTGCAGTACGGTTGCAAACGCCAGTTTCCTTACTGTTATTGCAAGTGTTCGTTTGGATTTCATCCATGGGAAATCCTCACTTCGTATTCTGACATTGTAATTCCAATATCCTTAACTTGGTATGCTTGTGGTGCTCTTGTTGCTGATTTGCTGTTCAGAAATTTGCACGATTGGTAGAGGAGGCAACGACCGAGTAACAAATAGGATTGTGCTTGTCTGAGGTTAGGCTGTGGACAGAGCCTTGATTCATGGAATGTGGTTCAGAGTTAGCATTGAATTGTCTAATGGAAATGTTCAAACACACAGTAGTCAGCAGCAGAAGCTAAATGTATCAAACTGCAATGATGATCTATTAGACATATAGACCTTTGCAATTTAACCTTGCTTGTCTCCATGCTCTGTAAATGTCAATTTGCTGTGAAATTCTTCATTTCCCGAATCAAGAATGACCCGATTATATTTGAAATGCACACGAGATTTAAAAGAAATGGACACCAGTTAACCATAGGAAAATACAAAATTATCGAGTATCACATGTTGTTTAAGTTGATATGATTCTTTTGTAATATAAATACTCCTGATTAATAGGGAACGTAAAAGTCAGCTTCAATGGGAAATGCTTCGATGCACAGCAGACATTACCGCATGATCTGATGATCTGTCGTAAGGGTTTTATTGCTCTATGGCTAGTTGTCGAAATTTGGCAAGCTTCTGCTGCTTTTGTACTTCATTTTATTGCTGGTTTGGTAAAAGGATGCTGTCTGGCCATATGTTAGACAGCCTTGGATTCTTTGGTTTTAGGTATTGTTAGATATTTGCAATGCTTCAAAATAAAGGTTTAATATCTTTGGATTTCTGTTCTTTATTTCAGTGATGATTAACTATCAATCTCAACTGAATGAGACCCATACTTTTGCTGACCTTTGTAGAATCTTTCCATTTTCTTTTGTCCAATCTTTCCATTTTTGGTATTATTTTTATACCATATGTTGTTTGGTCGTGTGATTTGCACTATGTTATTTGGTTGTTTGATTTGCATGATAAAGTATCACCGTAGCGTTAGCATGGGCACTACACTAGTATAAAAAATAGCCCCACACATGGCCACTATAATATCCTAGATTGGAATATTGTCCATTCTACATCAAATTCTGTAGATAGACACTGGGTGAAGGCTAAAATGTGTTCTGACCTTGCAATCCTGAAGAATCTTTTTGGATCAATCTATGCCCTAGAGCTGAAACTCTTGATGCATCTCAAGTTCTCAACCCCAACATAATTGACAGCAAGTGATCACCCTGGGTGTAGCTTTGTGGGCATCAACGGTAAATAGAGCTTGTAAGCTCTATTGCCTACTTTTATAGCAATATCTTTTTTTTCTAGGTATTGCTTTTTTATTACAGATATATATATATATATATATACCTTTGGTGAGTCGAAAGCGTGTAGGAGACCTCCTGGTGTATCTAAAATACCCTTTGTTTCTTCTGTTAGTACAAATCGCAAAATGTCACCGACAAGAGAAGGTGCAACCCCAAGCCCTGAGCACGGGAAAACCTTTGAAGAGGGAGAACCACATGTCATGTGTCAGGAAGAGTTAGCCAAAGATATAGAAGGGTTGCTTAGTCAGAATTTGTTCAAAGATGAAGTAGAAGAGGGAAGACCAGGAGAAAAAGATGGTGATGATGACGACGACGAAGATGATGATGATGATGACGATGACGATGATGATGATGGGGGATATGTATCTCCCGATGATCCTCACCCATTTTTACCGAGGCATAGGCCAACGGAAGATGAGCTGGACAAGGATTTCGACCCTAATGACGAGGTAGAGACTAAGCCTTATGTAAGGAATGTTTGGTAACACTTTTATCGTGTTACAATAACTAACACTTTGGCCTCTTGTGTATATAGGCCACTCCTGAAACTCCTCCTCGTCCGAAAAGACAATGCCGACGTCCGCGACGTCTTGACGGAGAAGACACACCACAGGAACAAAGAGCAGAGGCAGCCGCCACAGAGTTGGACGTTGCCGCCTCTGCACCACAACCTCAGGCCACAAACTCGGAGCCAAAGCCAAAGAAGAAAAGGGGGGGGGTTAGAAAACCAAACCAATATCCTGAGCACAAGATATATGTGATAACAGAGGTGGGGCCACAAGGGGACATCCGTCAGCCAACTGAAGTAAGATCAAAATTTTGTAATGCAGTAGGCGCCCTTGTAAGAGATAAGGTGAACCCAGTTGTCAAATCATGGAAAACAGTATCAAAGGACACCAAAGTAAACCTGTGGGAGAAGTTAAAGAAAAATTTCATCTTTCCAGCCGATAACCAGGCAGCAGCGGAACGTGAAGCGTACAAGATGATGGGGGAGGCATTCCGACGATGGAAGTCGGATCTCAACACGAACTATATCCAAAAGGGCCTCACTCCCTTCCAGAAATATGGAAATATAACCATTGGTCAATGGGAGGACCTTGTGGCTCAAAAGACCTCAGATGAAGCAAAGCGCACCAGTGCCCTTAACACCGAGATAGCGAAGAGGAACCAACACCGCCCTCGTCTAGGCCCCGGTGGCTACTTTGCCAAGGAAGGGGTTTTCCAGAAGATGGATGAATAGGCCACCGCAGCCGGGCTTAAGGTGGAAAAATTGAATAAACGGTCAAGGAATTGGGTATTTGCAAGGAGTACCGAAAAGTCCGGTGCCAGCCTTAAGTTTGATAACCCCGAGACCGAACAGGTAGTATCATCGATGTTGAAATACGCTGAAGACAAGGAGCAGGGCTCATTCAAACCGTCCAGAGAGAGGGACGAGCTTAGCCTAGCCTTGGGAACCGCCGAGCACACAGGCCGCACCAGGGGGCTAGGAAAAAGGACAACCTGGAAGCATGGGTTCGAAGAGGACAGACCAATGTACAAGAAATATGGTAGGGACCGAGCGTCCGATCTTGAAAAGATAGTGAAGGCTCTGGTAGCTAAGGCTCTCGAGGAGCAAATACTGTCTACGGAGCCGCGGAGGATAGTGGAGCCGCCAGGGCAACTTGCAGTAGTCGGGAGCCCTCCGGAGGTCCCTAGCAGCCAAGGTTCCACTTCAGGAACAACCCCGGTCGATCGCATACGAGAACCAACTACCTGCAACTTGTTGGTTGTGATGGGAAGAACCGGGAGCTATACGCCAGAGGTCGCAAAGGGTGTGGCACATCCTCCTGGTGGCTTATGGCACAATCAAAAGGTCCATCAAGACTACACTAGGGTCGAGGTGCATAGCGTGGATCCCAAGTATGCGGATTACATGATAGACTACCCAACTCCCGAGGGAGTGAACCAACTTGGAGATACAGTGGGGCAGTTCATCCTCTGGCACAAAAGGGACATCGTGTTGACTGGTTATTCACCACCTCCGCTAGATCAACGTCTGGCCTCAGTTCTTGAACTTCAGGAAGGAGAAGTGTCACTGACCCGAGGCGGCAATGTGCTTGAGGAAGGAGAGATGCCACACTCTTCTCCGCATGTGGCTGATGAGGCACAAACTTCTTCGCCTCGCAAGGAGCCAATGCCTTGTGAAGAAGAAGTGCCTCCAAAAGAACTGCCTTGTGATGGCCAAGTGCCTCGTGATGACCAAGTGCCTCCGGGGCGACTACCTCCGGAGGAACTGCCTCGTGATGACCAAGTGCCTTCGGGGGAACTGCCTCGTGATGAACAAGGGCGTACAGGAGAAGTTGTTGCAGAAGAGGATATTTGGGAGGAGACAGAGCATAGAAAAAAGTATCCAGTCAAAATAAGGCCATGCTATAGGGATGTTAAAGGCGCCAAGTCGATGACTCTGTGGTACTCCCATGAACAGTTCAGGCCTGAGAACCAAGTCAAAGAAGTACCAGCAGCGGTTGGGACGAGTAATCGCCGACCGGCAAAGAAGTATCCAAATGTTGACAATGTCAAATGGACAAAGAAAGTCCCCAAAGAATATCAAAGAGGCTGCTCCTTCCTACCAAACGCTATCATTCAAGACCTACCACTTGGAATGAAAAAGTTCCATGATTGGTACTTGCATGCTACAGTGCATAAAGGGATCGATTTCATATCAGCAACCTATCCTCCCGGTACATTCGGAGGCTTCGCGGGGACTATTGGTTGTGGCTTCAACGACATCCAGACAATGTATCACCTTGGATCTATGGACGCGAATCTAGTTGACATGTGGTGCCTGTAAGCCCTTTTCCCTCTTCATATTGTATGATTGCAATATTTCGATATTGTTGCAACTAATGCAAGCCGTGATTCGCAGGTACCAAGCTCACCTTGCAAAACAACTTCCAAGTGTGAAAGTTGGGTACATAGATCCTCAAGTAATATCACAGTCCCTGTTTATATATCCCAAGGGATGGGCACTGGATGGCAAAGAGTTAGCAGATGGAAAGACCACTCAGGAAAAAGAGAAAATCCGGCAGAAGGCACTCAGGGAGGCGGCCATTGGTGTTGTGGCGACCATAGCCATGTGTTTCAAAAATCTCCAACATAACAAAACAATATGGCTACCATACCACTTTGGGTAAGTTCAACTATATACATAGTTTTTTTTATAATACATATTATATGGAAATGAACTAATCGGTTTCCTATGATTGAATTCATGCAGTAACCATTGGATTGCTATAGCCGTTGATCTCAGTCACAGCATGGCGTGGGTCTGTGACTCAGCCGACTTCGACGTGGCGACATACAAAGACTTCATAGCGATTCTTAAGACGTATATCATACTATCCTGTTATATATTTATACATAACCTTCTAACCTCCACCTTTTGATACTAACAAGCTGCTTTTGCGAAATCGTTTCGAACAGGGCGTTCAGGCACTACGTTAAGGAACATAAAGGGATACACCATCCAGAGAGGAAGGATGTCCTTTGTGTCAAAACAAAAGTTTGTGTAAGTATGACCTACTATAATACTGCATTACGAAGTTGCTGTTATATGAATTTGCTAATAACACTTGTATATGTGATACACACAGTGTCCCAAGCAGAGGCCCGGAAGCGTACATTGTGGATATTATGTGTGTAGTCTGATTAGTAACACCAATATCTACCGGAGACACCCAGCCGATGTAAATGCTCAGCCCCCTATCTAAATGCACTCTCTCTCTAAATTTGCTCATAAACTTCATATGCTCACTATCTTTTTATATATATATATATGCTCATTTTGTAGTTTCCATAAGAGGCAGGTACAGGTAGGCATAGGAACCCTGTTGAAGATGACAAGCTCTTGGAAATCGTCGGCGATCTTTGTAATTTCATATTGGATGAAATTATAAGCAGCAGAGGCGCATTCCATGACCATGCATCCGAGTTGGCGAGTAATCCAAAGTTTCAACATCTTCGTGAGTGGGAAAGGCTAGGCTTGGGAAGGTGAACTTTGAGGAATTGTGAATTATTGAACTTGTGACTTTGTGTAATATTGAACTTTGAGAACTTGTGATTATATGTATGTGAATGATCATGTGAATTATTGGACTTTGAATTATATATATGTATGTGAATTATTGGACTTTGAGTTATGTGAATTATTAGGCTGTGGATTATATATATTCTGTGGATTATATTATATTCTGTGGATTATATTATATATTTCTGATTTACTTTTTTTTGGCTGGGAACTGAGATTAGGGGCGGCTAAATAACCAGCCGCCCCTACAGATAACATAGCAGGGGCGGCTATGTCTCCAGCCGCCCTTAATGTTTATGAGCAGCAAGGGCGGCTGGAAATGCGACCGCCCTTAATGTTTATCAGCAGTAAGGGCGGTTTTAACTAAAACCGCCCTTATTGATTTATCAGTAAGGGCGGCTGGTTTCCAGCCGCCCTTACAGTTCTTACCACTGTAAGAATGGTTGATTAAGGGCGGCTCGTAAAACCGCCCCTACAGAGGCTTACGAGCCGCCCCTACTGAAACTTTCTGTAGTAGTGTGCTAACTTTAATTTCCCAATGCAGAAGTAACAGAAATAATCCTTGTTTAAGTCCATGCATGCGCATTGAATTAATCTAGCTTGTTGATATTCCAAGGCAATCACGTGTGAACAGGCAGCACCACGAGCAGATGACTAAGCTTTAATCATAAATGTAACACACTAATTTTCAAATCTTCAACTGCAGCAAGACTGCTAAGAGCATCGTCTAAGAGTGTCCAATTTTTGTTACCATAATTTTATATTGGGACCCAAAAAGATTTTAGGCAAAAAACATCTCGGACTCCAACGGTGACTCTATCTTTAGTCCCTAAAAACCTCTGAAAATATATAATTCCAAACAGAGGTCGTAGACTTGCGACGCGAAAAAGCCGCCGCCGCCGCCCTTCTCGCCCCGACCACCGCTAGTCACCCTCCCTTCCCACCTCCTGCAACTCGCCGGAGGTTGGAGGGAACGGGGATC
>CM014271.1:22655216-22672696 GCA_004135705.1 Alloteropsis semialata
CTTCATGACCTGATCGACCACGAGCTGGGAATCGCCTCGAATTTCGAGGCGTCGAATTCCTAACTCGATAGCTATTCTCAGGCCGTTTATCAAAGCCTCGTATTCGGCAGCGTTGTTGGAAGCAGGGAAGTGTAGCCGGATCACGTATTTCATCCGCACTCCGAGAGGCGACACGAAAACTAATCCGACCCCTGCTCCCGTCCGAGTCAACGAGCCGTCGAAGTACATCACCCAGTACTCCTGATCGACAGGGGCCGTGGGTAGCTGGACCTCGGTCCATTCCGCGACGAAGTCGGCGAGGGTTTGGGATTTGATGGCCGTGCGCGGGGCATAGGTGATGCCCTGACCCATCAGTTCCATAGCCCATTTTGAGATCCGACCTGTCGAGTCTGGATTATTTATAATCTCACCGAGAGGGAAAGAACTCACCACCGTGACCGGATGCGAGTCAAAGTAGTGGCGGAGCTTTCTCTTGGAGATGAGGACGGCGTACAGCAGCTTCTGGATCTGCGGATACCTCGTCTTTGTGTCTCCGAGCACCTCGCTCACGAAGTATACCGGGCGCTGTACTTTGAGGGCGTGCCCCTCTTCTTCACGTTCCACCACCAGCGCCGCACTCACCACCTGCGTGGTTGCAGCAATGTAGAGGAGAAGAGGCTCGCCGGCGTTTGGCGAGACCAGGATCGGCGGATTCGTCAAGACTGCCTTGATGTGGTTCAGCGCGGTCTCGGCCTCATCCGTCCAGACGAACCGCTCGGATTTCTTCAAGAGACGGTACAGCGGGAGGACCTTTTCGCCGAGGCGCGAGATAAACCGGCTCAAGGCGGCTAGACACCCCGCGACCCGTTGAACCCCTTTCAGGTTCTGAATCGGGCCCATCCTGGTTATCGCGTTGATCTTATCGGGGTTAGCTTCTATCCCTTGGCGGGAAACGATAAAGCCTAGGAGCATTCCCCTGGGTACCCCGAAGACGCATTTCTCGGGGTTGAGCTTGACGTCGTTCGCCCTGAGTTTGGCAAACGTTTTTTTCCAGGTCGGCCACGAGCTGGTCGGCCTGTTTGGACTTGACAACGATGTCGTCCACGTACGCCTCAACGGTCGGCCCGATGAGTTCGTCAAAACACTTAAGCATACACCTTTGGTAGGTGGCGCCAGCGTTTTTGAGCCCGAACGGCATTATCACGTAACAATACGATCCGAACGGGGTGATGAAGGAAGTCGCGAGCTGGTCGGACTCCTTCATCGCGATTTGGTGATATCCGGAATACGCATCAAGGAAGCATAGGGTTTCGCACCCCGAGGTCGAGTCGACTATCTGATCTATGCGCGGCAAGGGAAAGGAATCCTTTGGGCACGCTTTGTTAAGAGCAGTATAATCAACACACATTCTCCATTTCCCATTCTTTTTTCGTACAAGGACGGGATTGGCTAACCACTCGGGATGATACACCTCCTTGATGAAGCCGGCCACCAAGAGCTTCGCGATCTCCTCGCCGATTGCCTTACGCTTCTCGTCGTCGAAGCGCCGAAGGCGTTGCTTCACGGGTCGGGACCCGGCTCGGATGTCCAGGGAGTGCTCGGCGACTTCCCTCGGGATGCCCGGCATGTCCGAGGGCTTCCACGCAAACACGTCGACGTTCGCGCGGAGGAAGTCGACGAGCGCGCCTTCCTATTTCGGAGACAGTTTGGTCCCGATCCGCGCCACCTTCGCGCTCGGGTGGTCGGGGTCCAGCTGGACCTCCTTGGTGCCCTCGAGCGGCTCGAACGACGCCAGGCCTTGGGTGAAGTCTGGCGCCTCTTCGACGAGACGCGCCTTGATCGGGGCCAGCTCTTCTGTCGACGCGATGATGGCCGACGCCAGCTCGCAGCTTTCCACCTCGCACTGATGGGCCCGCTGGAATGACGACCCCACCGTGATCACCCCCTTCGGCCCCGGCATCTTGAGCTTGAGGTAGGTGTAGTTGGGGACGGCCATGAACTTCGCGTAACATGGGCGGCCCAAAATGGCGTGATAGGCGCCGTGGAATCCTACCACCTCGAACGTGAGGGTCTCCGTCCGAAAGTTGGTCGGGGACCCAAACGTGACGGGCAGATCGATCTGCCCGAGGGGGACGGCCTGTTTACCGGGGACTACCCCGTGGAAGGGCGCCCCGGTCGGGCGAACGCGCCCTCGGTCGATCCCCATGGAGTCGAGCGTGTCGGCGTAGAGGATATTTAACCCGCTCCCGCCGTCCATCAGCACCTTGGTGAGGCGCTTACGCCCTATGACCGGATCAACCACGAGAGGGTACTTGCCCGGCCTCGGGACGAACTGCGGATGGTCGGTTCGATCGAAGGTGATGGGCGCCTCCGACCACTTGAGGAAGGCCGGAGTGGCCGGCTCGGCGGCGTACACCTCTCGGCGCTCCACCTTGGCTCGCCCTTTGCTCACCGACGCCTCCGTTCCGCCGAAGATCATCAGACAGCCGTCCGGCTCCGGATAGGGGTCGGCGTCCATGTTCTGGTCCACCCCCGGCTCCTGCGGGGCCAGGTCGGGCTTCTTCGACCGAGGCGCCGGCTTGCGGGAGCCCCCCGCCATGAATTTCTTCATGAGGGAGCAATCCTTGTACAGGTGCTTGACGGGGTACTCGTGATTCGGGCAGGGCCCGTTCCACTTCTTCTCGAAGTGGTCGGGGACCTCCCCAGTCGGAGGTTTGAAGGTCGGCTTCGGGTCGGCGGCGGCCACCATGGCGGTCTCGTCGTCGTGCCGCCTGCCCTTGCCCTTCCTCTTTTTCTTGGCGGGGGGGCCCGATGGGCCTCCTTCCGCTTCCTCAGTCTGCTTACCCTTAGGGTCGGCGGACTGGTGGAAGATGGCCCCCACTGCTTCCTCGCCGGCCGCGTGGCTCGTAGCGATGTCAAGCAGCTCCTTCGCGGTGCGGGGACTCTTCCGCCCGAGCTTGTGGACGAGGGATTTGCACGTCGTCCCGGTGACGAACGCTCCGATGACATCGGCGTCAGCGAGGTTGGGGAGTTCGTTGCACTGCCGGGAGAAACGCCTGATGTACTCCCGTAGCGTCTCCCCCTGCTTCTGCCTGCAGCTCCTGAGATCCCATGGGTTTCCAGGGCGGTTGTAGGTCGCCTGGAAATTCCCCACAAAGACCTCCCTCAGGTCGGACCAGCTGCCGATTTGTCCGGCGGGGACATGCTGGAGCCAGGCCCGCGCCGAGTCGGCCAGATGAAGCGGCAAGTTGTGGATGATAAAGTCATCATCGTCGGCTCCTCCGGCTCTGCAGGCGAGTCGGTAATCCTCGAGCCAGAGCTCGGGGTCGGTTTCCCCGTCGTACCTCGGGAAGTTCGACGGGGCTCTAAAGTTGGCGGGACGAGGAGCCACACGGATCCGCGGGCTGAAAGCCCGTGGTCCCGGCGCCTCCGGACTCGGCGTCCTCTCGTCCTCGTCCTCGTCGTCGTACCGGCCGCCTCGTCGGGGAACGCGTCCTCGCGGTCGCTCGGGTTCGCCCGCGGGGGGTCGCCGCCGACGGGCGTCCAGTATGCTCCGAGCATCCTGGATCGGGCCGACCCGTTGTCGGACCGGAAGCGCGTCCCCGGGGGGACGGGGCTGGTGCACCGAGTCCCCTTGTTGGGCGCGTCCGCCGCGCCCGGCGGCCAGCTGCCTCGAGGCTCCGCGGTGGGCCATCTGCGACGCTCGTCGTCGCGACTGCGAACTCTCGGCCTGCTGCGCCGCGGCTCGCTCCAGTAGCTCGCCGAGTTCCCGCTGCGCCTTGCGGGCCTCCGGGGTCACCGGCGGCGGGAGCCCTCTCACGAGCATGGCAGCCGCGGCTATGTTCTGTCCGGCGTGGGCAAAACACGGGGGCGGGGCACCGTCATCGTCGACGATTTGGCGTTGCACGTCCCGGGCGCGCTCCCGCGCCGGAGCCGCGTCTCTGACCTGCAGGAGCTCGCGCTCGATGCGTTCCCGCTCCTGCTCGATCCGTACCCGCTCCTGCTCCAACCGGCGGCGAGCCTCTTGGAGCTCCTCCCGGCGTTGCCGGGCGTCGTCGGCTTGGGAGCGTCGTGGCGGTGTAGCCGCTCTTTGCGGGGCCGGCTGCCTTGCCACTGCCGCGGCTTGGGCCGCAACCGGAGCGGGAGCAACGGGCGCGTCGGCCGCCGGGTGACCGTCGTCAGGGCCCGCTGGCCCTGAGCCGCTCTCACTCGCTTCTCCCTCTGCCCCGTCGGGAGTGTCCGCCATGAAGCATTCCCGAGAGGGGTGGTGGCTTTCTCCGACAAGCTCCGTGTCGGATGCCTCCGAAACGGGATCGTCCAACAGGTCGAAGACCGATTCGGAGACGTGATCGATCACCCCGACGAACTCGCTGTCCGCCGGGGTGGGGCTCAGGAGGCGTGTCACCAGGCGGGACACGATCTCAGCTGCGTTGCGCGGACCGTATGGGGCCGCATACGGTGGGATGGAGTCCAGCATCCCCGGGGGGAGAGGAGCTCCTCCCGCAAGCTGAGTAGCGACGTTCGCCAGGGCGAACCTGACACAGCGCGCGTCTTCCTGCGTGGGCCGTGGCCCCAGGAAGACCTCGAGCTGCTCCCATAGCGGGGCCTCGTTGGCCCTCGAACGAGGGTTGCTAGCCTCGTCGCCAGGGGTGTTGATGTCGATGTCCGCGAGGGCCTCGGTGGCGGTCGCGACGTCAGCATCGGCAGAGTTGACCGGGGGCGTGAGAGCGACTCTCTCCAAGTCCCCGGCGTCGGTGATGACGAAATCCAAACTCCCAAGACGCAGCTGCGTCCCAGGAGTCCAGCTCGATCCGCGGGTGGCCATCCGAAGCCTGGTGATCGCCGAAACGCGCAAACTCCCCTACCTGGCGCGCCAACTGTCGGTGTAAGAAATAACCAACAAGTAAATTTAGTGGATTGCGCGTTTGGGCTCCGGATGGTTCGCGAGAGGACACAAGGGGTTATACTGGTTCAGGCACTAACGCCCTACGTCCAGTGTCGATCTGCTCGTGTTACTCGCGTTGCTCGTAGTAGGGGTTACAAGCGGTCGAGAGAGGGAGGGGCTCCCAAGTCTCTGGATGCGTCTGAGCGTGTGTGCTTTGTGGGTTGTGTTCTGGTGTGTGCGTCGTGTGTCTGTCCTCTCCTCTCCTGAGGCTTGATTTTTCTATTTATACTCAGGAGAGGTGAGGCTTTACAAGGCGTGCTCAAGAAGGTAAAAAATAGAAAGCTTGCTGAAGAAGCTCCGCCGCCTGCGGGATACTGTGGACGCCGTACTGGACGCTGCTCGGGACGCTGTTCGGGGTTGTTCGGGGTTGTTGGGGACGTGGCTCTCCCCGCGTGGCACCTGCGTACGGGCAGAACAGTGGTAGTCACATCCGTCGGCCATATCGGACAGTGCTTGGTGAGGCCAATTAATGCTGATGGGAAGCGGCATGGGCGTATGGAGACACATCCTTATGCCGGGTCTTCCGGGCGCCCCACTCCGTCCCGGGCCCACGCCGATTCGGGCGAGACGAAGAGAGGTCGGGCGAGACAGCGACAGAAGTGGGCCGGCCGAGGCGGACGAGGGTCGGCCGAGGCGGGCGGAGGTCGGCCGAGGCGGACGAGGGTCGGCCGAGGCGGACGAGGGTCGGCCGAGGCGGACGAGGGTCGGCCGAGGCGGACGGGTCGGCCGAGGCGGACGAGGGTCGGCCGAGGCGGGCGGAGTCGGCCGAGGCGGACGAGGGTCGGCCGAGGCGGTCGAGGCGGACGAGGGTCGGCCGAGGCGGACGGGGGTCGGCCGAGGCGGTCGGGGGTCGGCCGAGGCGGAACCAGGTCAGTCGAGTCAGGGGAAAATCGATCCTCCCCCGATCTGATGTTCTTCCTGTTTACGGGTTTTCTGATGTCCATCTCCTTTCTGAAACTGCGTGGTCCCACCCGTCGGTGAGAGGGTCGGATATTGATATCCGACAAACTTCCTTGTCTTAAACTTCAACCTTTACTTTGACTTCCAATACTCCAACGTGTACAGAGTGGCTCGCGCCAGATCATTCCTGAATTTCGGGCCTGTTTAGTTTGGAAAGAAAGTTTGCGAAAGAAAGTTTCCAATTTTAAATCGAAGATTAGGAGGACTAAACATGATCTAATTATAAAACTAAATACACGGATGGACGGGAAATCGCGAAACGAATCTATTAAGCCTAATTAATCTGTCATTAGAGATTGTTTACTGTAGCACGACATTGTCTAATCATGACCTAATTAGGCTCATTAGATTCGTCTCGCAAAGTTACCGGGGGGTTATGGAATGGGTTTTGTCATTAACACACGTTTATACTCCATGCATGTAAGATTCTCTTTAATGAATAGTAAAGTTTCAAAGTTTCAAAAGTTTCGTGGTGATCTAAACAGCCTTCGTTACTTTCCAAAAGCAACGAAACCCCCAGAAGTTTTCGGTGCTTCAGGCTTTTCAGGCGTCTCCCCCTCCTAGTTACCGTCCACGGCAGCAATTCCCAGCATCCAGAGCTGAAGCAAACAGAGACTCCAACACAGCTTCAGGAACCACAGCTATTACAAACAATGCAACAGGCTAGACCACACAAAGAAGCTACGTCCTCGCCCTCCCGGCCGAAAGAACCGACAGCAGAAGATTCTTGCTTTATCTCCTGGTAGTACGGTCTCCTTCGTCATGCGTTTTTTCTTCGGGTGTTGCCTGCATCCTCACCCTTCCGGAACATGATCCCTATCCGCTGCATATGGCATATGGAATAATGGAAACGCCCTGCTGGATCTCCTCGGCATCGGCTCTGAATGTGCAGGTGCTCCGGGGATATCCACTTGTGTGTACCCTTTTCTTAGCGTCAATTTAGTTGCTTGTTCTGCTATGCCTGCGCTCTCATGACCCTACCCTACCGTCCACTCACCTAACACATTCCATTATCAAACCGTTTCTAGCCGCAGTTTGGATGTGAGTTTAACTTTCTGATCCGCATATCGTCTCAACTCTCTCTCTCTCTCTCTCTCTCTCTCTCTCTCTCTCTCTCATATAGTCATATCTGCATTATGAAACTCTCTCTCTCTCTCTTCATATCCGCATTATGAAATTGAGGATAACTGTCCCTTCCGTTTAAACCCCAACTTCTTTTGATTCGCACATCTGAACCTCCGCATCCACAATATTAGAGTCAGTTGCCCACAAAATCAAGAACGACGACCAAATCCAGCATGGACACAAATTTGCGCGCGTATAAGCGAATAATACAGTATCAGCGTGTACCTCGTGCAAACTAAACAATCCCTTCTTCCAACTTGGGCAGCCCATAGCCACGCATACAGCTCAAGAATCCAATATATGTCGAGCTGTCTCGCTCTCGACGTGCTTGCTACTCGTGGGTGAAAGATGTGACACTCGTGGTAATTGTAGAAGACGTAAAGAAATCGTTCGGGACAGCTGGGACCTTGCTGCTGCAGATAGCTCCCTCCCTCTATAAATAGCTCTCGGAACTGGGAGTGCTGCAACAATTCAGCTCCAGTTCCAGCTCTGAAATGGGCCTCGGCATGGGGATGGCGAAGCAGGTTCTTGCTGCTGCGCTTCTCGCAGCACTCGTGTGCAACGGCGTTCACGCATCGTTCAGCCGGTACAGCTTCCCTGAGGGCTTCGTCTTCGGCACTGGCACGGCGGCATATCAGGTGATGATTATTATCTGCTGCGCATCTGAACCCTATCATCTGAGCGACTTGTAGCTGAACAAGTTGGTGTGTTTGCGTTTTGATTGCTTGCAGATCGAGGGCGCCTACAAGGAAGGAGGCAAGGGTACCAGCATATGGGACGTCTTCGCTCACATCCCAGGTTCGGATGAACCGGCGTACATGCATTTTCCTTTCCCTCAAGCTGCCTGTCCCTAAATCTGAATATCAACAGACAGCAGGCACTGACTGACCTGTAAGGCGATAACTGACGTGCTGAAAATCTGCGAATGGTTGCAGGTAAAATTAGGAACAATGACAATGGCGATGTGGCAGATGACTTCTACCATCGATACAAGGTGACTGGATCACTTGCTGTTAGCTCCGATCACATCGAGAATTTGAAATTGCCGAGTCGAGCTATATATATATATAATATATGTACTGATTGGAGGATGGATTCTGACGGATCTGCAGGAGGATATCAAGTTCCTCAAGGACATGAACATGGATGCCTTCCGGTTCTCTATTTCCTGGACCAGGATCCTGCCAAGTGAGCACTGGCGAGCTCTGAACACATAAACTCCAAACAGTTCATTCAGATCATTGAAATGCTTACCTTTGCTGCTGCAGATGGCACCCTGAGCGGAGGAATCAACAAGGAAGGGGTGGCCTTCTACAACAACGTCATCAACGAGGTCATAGCAGATGGTAGTTGATCAATCAACTAGTGCAGCATCTATATAAAATCCATTGTCAACGATGGCACTGACGCTATTTTTTTCTCTCTCGTGATAAGGGCTGAAGCCATTTGTCACAATCTTCCATTGGGACCTACCCCAGGCCCTCGACAGCAAGTATAAAGGCTTCCTCAGTGAAAACATCATGTATGTATCTGCTAAATGTCATCGATCCATTTCTTTTTGAGTGGCGCGTGCTCCACATTTCTAAAATCTAGGTCATTTTTTCACCCCAAAAAAAGGACATTTCAAGTTTTGATCAAAATCAAATTCATTCTCTTTTGATCAAATTTACAGAAATATACATATTAATTATGCAGTACTAAATGAATTTGTGGATCAACAAAACTAATTTGATGCCATAGATGTGGGTGTATTTTTTATGTAAGATTGGTCAAATTAGAAGTTTAACTTAAGATAAAAATTGGAACGCTTTACATTTAGGAACAAAGGAATACCGTTGTAAGTAGACATTTAGTTTTAATTGCAGTCAAACTTATTTTACTTTGATTAAATTATAGAAAAACATATATTAAATTATATAATACTAAATAAATGTACTAACAAAACGTGTCTTAATTTATAGATTCAACGAAACTAATTTCATATTATAGGTGTGGGTGTAATATGTGATATAACCTTGGTCCCACAACTAGAGAAATTCAATTTAAGTTAAAATTGAAAAAAAATTACATTATGGATGGAGTAGCGTCGAACGGTTGCCCTGATACGTTTTAAACTTCTTGCTAAAAAAAACTTGCTCACTTTCACGTACTGTGCAGCAAGGACTACCTGGCCTTCGCGGACGTGTGCTTCCGTGAGTTCGGCGACCGTGTCAAGTTCTGGACCACCTTCAACGAGCCATGGACGTATGCGTCGCTGGGCTACGGCACCGGCACCCTTGCCCCGGGCCGGTGCTCGCCGTACGTCTCCAAGTCCTGCCTCGGCGGCGACTCAGCGCGGGAGCCCTACATCGTGACGCACAACATCATCCTCGCTCACGCCGAGGCCGTCCACCTGTACAAGGCTAAGTACCAGAAGGCGCAGGGCGGGCAGATCGGCATCACGGTGGTGACCAACTGGTACCTGCCCAACACCGACACGCCCGCCGACAAGCGCGCCGTGCAGCGCAGCCTCGACTTCATGTATGGCTGGTTCCTCGACCCCATCGTGCACGGCGCGTACCCAGGCACCATGACCAGCTTCCTTGGCAACCGGCTGCCCAAGTTCACGCCGGAGCAGATGAAGTTCGTCAAGGGCACATACGACTTCATCGGCCTCAACTACTACACCAGCAACTACGCCTCGGCCGCGCCCGCGCCCAACGGCCTTGAGTCCTACAACACCGATATCCGTGCCAATACCTCCGGGTACCGCAACGGCGTGCCCATCGGCCCACCGGAGTTCGTGTCCATCTTCTTCAACTACCCGGCCGGCCTTCGCGAGCTCCTGCTCTATACTAGACGCCGGTACAACAACCCAACCATCTATATCACCGAGAACGGTACGTAGTAATCATCGAGTCGGCTTGGCACAAATTGTTGAATGGAATCCATTGCGGTAGAGAGCATCGCCGATTATGATGCTTGACAAAACCTATACATCTGCAGGCATTGCTGAGGGGAACAACCAATCCATCCCGCTCAAGGAGGCGCTCAAGGATGGGCACAGGATCGAGTTCCACTCAAAGCACCTGCAGTTCGTGAACAAGGCCATCAAGGAGGGCGTGAACGTGAAGGGCTACTTCACCTGGACCTTCATGGATTGCTTCGAGTGGGGTGACGGGTACCTGGACCGCTTCGGCCTCATCTTCATCGACCGCCTCAACGGCCTCAAGACATTGATGTGCAACGAGCTATCAAGCAACTTCATGTAACCGCGAAGGACGGACAACTCGAGTTGATTTTAACCATGCATGGGACAACCTAATCGTACGACCCATGAGAGACACCCAGGACCTCACGGGGCAACCGTTCCCATCTCTCCCTGCCATCTGCCATCAGAGCCCACTCCACCCGAGTGCACGCCCCAACGGACCCCAGGTGCCCCAGGCAAACCTGTGCCGCGGCCACTGCTACACTCGCCATCAACCCCTCGCCCAATGGAGTGGAAGTGTCCGTCAGACGTCAGTTTGAATCAAGTACTAGGTTTACCAGTTTACCACATTTCCCGGCATACGATTAGTACCTTCAAAAGCTTGACCAACTGACCACACCCTCAATGCCTTGGCCCAAAACCCTCGGTGCAAGCGGGACATTCAACTAAACAAGAATATCGTACAAGCCTCGCTTGCCGAACTTTATGAACCGATACATAAAGTAAAACCCTATATCTCGCGAGTGACAAGGCAATCACTCGTCTTCTATCGGTCTTAATTAAGCATAGCAGTCTATACGACCTACACATACTAGTATTAGGACATATGTACCTAGGGATCATGCAACTAAGGTTTCATCCAACTCCTCAAAACTTAAATGCACACAACAAGGCACAAGTAAGGAGTGTTAGTTTCACAGTGGGTTATGCTCCGGGGCATGCCTTCTTGATCAGCGGCGGCCTTGGGTCCTTCCGGATTTTGGTCCGGATCTTGCGCAGTCGTCAAGTTCAGCTCAGCAACGGCGGGGTCACTCTCGGGCTCAACCTCAAGCTCGTACACGCCGTCGGTAATGGTGTGCTCTACATGATATGCAAAATTGTGCATGAGATGCATGAATGCAGAAATAACTACTATCAAGAGTAATTACACAACTTGTGTCACTAATCAATTATGCATGGAGCATCACAATTAAGAAAGGCAACAAGCACAGAAACTGGTCTGACCGGTTTTGGAGACCGGTTAGACCGGTCTGGCACTGGCCAGCCCAAAAATCCTTACGACCAATTAGCTTTCGCACAAATTCAGATATATCATTTACAATTGATTTCTAGTCCTAAGTAGTTTTCCTAGGGTGGAACTCACGAATTTAACAAGTATGATTTGATAAATAAAACTTTTAAGCTTGCTTTTCCTACGCCTTTAACTCCACTAACTCTAAACCTACCCAAAGTTATGGATAACTTTGGCCATTGAGTGCTCAACTCTACTCTACTACTCATAACAGAACCATTGAAAGGGTTTGGGTAATTCTAGCTCATGCCTAGAATTTGTGAAACCACTGAACAACTCTCTGACACTCCTCAGTGCATGAAGCAACATACCCTTAAGCAACCCATTGCACTCAAGTTCCAAAATCCTATAGAAAACACCTTAATGATTTGGATACCTTACCACTAAGCCCCTTTGCTTCTCTTGCCTCGAGCCAAAGCTCGAGCTCGGCTCAAGGGTGGCCGGCGGCAGTCGTGCAGCTCGGGGAAAAGGCGAGGAAAGAGGAGAAGTGGCCTGGGAATGGTTCGGGCGGTGGGGGAGCGAGGTGGAGCAGCCGTGGGCTTGGTGAATCGCGGAATGGCGAGGTGAGGACGAAGAAATGGCAGTGGAGTGACTGAGCTCGGGATTGGGGCGGAAGTGGTCCACCTGCCCTCCACGGACGTGGCGCGGCCCCATGGCGTGGACCAACCCAAAACGTGCCACGAGGAACGCGCACAGGAGCTCAGGACGGCGTGGGGACGACGGGTGGCAGCACGGACGCCCATACCGGCGGCGGTTGTTGGCGACCGACTGTTGCGGTGGTGGGGTAAAACAGCCACCGCAACAATCCGTGGGGTTTAAGAATACTGTGCCGACGAAACTCGAACACAGAGCTCGCGGGCCACCGACAGTTGCGATGGTGGCGTGTAGTATGCACCGCAACAGTTGGTCGGGGATGCACCGCAATAGTCTCTCAATCTAGAGACGATTTTTACTATTTCAACACCCACCGACTGTTGCGGTCATTGCTTGGGATAGGACCGCAACTTTTGGTGGCTCGGATACTGGTTGTAAATAAAACAGCCATGGAATGTTGCGGTGGTGCACAAATGAGAAACCACCGCAATAGTCTGTCAATCCAGAGAACATTTTCAATCTCTTCCTGGTGACCGACTGTTGCGGTGGCCATTCTTCTGGCACCGCAACTTCCTGAGATTGCGGTTTTTGCACTTTTCACTTGATTTTGATTTGGAAATTTGCTAAACTAAATCTTGTTCCTTATTTTTATTAAATTGGCCACACATATACACATATGTACAAAGAAACACTATGATTACGAGATGATGCATGCCAGTATTAATTTAATTAAGTTCGTTATGATTCTTAATTACTATAGTGACACCGGGAGTGTCACACTATCAGAAGGGTCCGCTCAGAGGAAGCTGTCCAGTTCTTCACCGACATCGTCTATCGCTTTGGAGTCCCCAATGCGATCATCACCGACAACAGCACTCACTTCACGGGCAAGAAGTTCCTTAACTTCTGCGACGCCTACAACATCCAAGTAGATTGGGCCGCCGTCAGCCATCCAAAAACCAACAGACAAGTAGAAAGGGCGAATGGCATGATCCTGCAAGGACTAAAGCCGCGAATCTTCAAGCGCCTCGAGAAGTTTCACGCAAAGTGGGTCGCAGAACTCCCATCCGACCTTTGGAGCTTACGGACCACCCCGAGCCGAGCCACCGGCTGCATGCCTTTCTTCATGGTCCACGGATCCGAGGCAGTCCTCCCGACGGACCTCGACTACGGCAGCCCGAGGACTCGAGCCTATGACAACGAAGGGAACCAAGCCTCTCTCGAGGACGTTGTCGACCAGCTAGATGAAGCACACAGCGTCGCCCTGCTCCATTCGGCCAAGTATCAACAAGCCTTGCGGCGATACCACGACCGCAACATCAGAAGCCGGGCATTTCAAGTTGGCGACTTGGTCCTCCGACGAGTCCAGAACAACCGCAACCGCCACAAGCTGTCACCGCCATGGGAAGGCCCTTACATCATCAATCAATTCCTTCGCCCGGGAACTTTCAAGCTTAAAGACGAAGACGGCCGAGTTCTCTCCAACGCCTGGAACATAGAACAGCTACGTCGCTTTTACCCTTAAAAGTATCCGTACCTTGTCAATTCGCTTACGATAATAAAAAGTACTAGCTTCAGTCCGAGTACTTTATAAGCTTCAGTCCGAGTACTTTATAAGTTTCGAGCACTATTCTGAGTACTTTGCAAGCCTGCAATTGTTTTCCGAAAGCACGCCTTTCGAGCTTTCTAACTGAGCAGCGAGCGACCCCTTCCTCGCACGGGGTCACCCGCCGCTCGGGGGCTCCACCCGGGGCATAGTGCCCCTCTTTTTTTCGAAAAAATCATGACAAATGATCGCCCTCGTGTGCGATCGGCGGTACACTTTCCCGCTTAAAGGAAAAGAGAGACCAGCCTACGCGGCTTTGTGATTACGCCCGTCCAAGCCCCGAGTGCCTACGCTCCCGCGGCTACGGCGCTAGACTTGCGGACAAGATCCAAGCCCTCGGGCCGATCTCCTTTTTTCCTAACAAGCGACAAAGGAACCGTCCCAACTAGCTTTTGCTTCCGACACTTAAGACCGCTGCCCGATATGGTTCGTCCTCCCGAAATCGCTCGGGGGCTGCGAGTCCGAGTAACGCGGCTATGCGACTAAGTCAAGCCTAACTCCCGAGTTCCTACGCCCCGACCGCTACGGAACGGGGCCCGGCTGGCAAAGTCCTAAGCTCTACCATCTTGGCTCGCGGTCCCAAAGCATCTGGAAGAAAATGAAAATAGCGGGCAACAGATAAAAGCATGAGCCGCTTAACAAAAAACGAGTTCTCAACATAGGAGCGACCCTTTGTAGGGAATTAACCTCATTTACATTACAAAATGATAGTCCTAAGTTCCATACGTTTCCACTGTTCTGTTACAGCTAGAGGTCCTTCAGGGCGACGGCGATCATCTCGTCGGCAAAGGAAGAGGACTCGGCTTCAATTGCGTCGTACTTGTGGTCCTCATAGCTGGGAGCCCATCCACCTCGTAGGCAGTCCTGCTCCATGCCTGGGTAGTGCGACAAGAACATGGCGACGATTCTTCGCACCACGCTCTGCCTAAGCTCCAAGGCCCGCTCCCGAGTCCTTCCCGGGATGAGGGCGATGCGCTCCACCAGGGATGGACCGTCGCCGACGCTGAGCTCCTCCAGTAGGCGCTCGACGGCTTGGACCAGAGCCTGGTGGACCCCGGCCTTCTCCTCGAGGACTTTCTTAGTCCGCTCGGTCACCTGCCTCGACCTCCGGAGATCCTCGATAACCCCTGCAGAAATTTTCTCGTCTGAGTTATCATTAAAGAAAGAAAGCAAGAGGGAAGACTAGGGGAAGCACGACGCATACTGGCCATCTCCTCCTTCAGCTCGGCCAACCTGCACCAGTTCCTGGTTCGTGGCAAAGGCCTTGGCGACCTCGCTCTGCTCCGTCTTCAGCTTGGCCTCCAGGTCGACCTTCTGAGTTCGGAGGGCTGTACCCACGAACAAAGTCAAGCAGTTGGTGATCACTCGGAAGATAAGAGGGAAAACCATTTGTCAACTGAAAGAACTAGGAAGAACAACTTACTGGCGATCTCCTCCTCCCGCTTCTGGGTGACTTCCCCAAGGCGAGCCCCCTCATCGGTGGCGGCCTTAAGTTTGCCGACCAGGTCAACCGCCTCGCTATTGGCCTTCTTCAGGTCAAGGGCGGCGTCGTTGACGTCCTTCTGGAGGTTCGCCACCTTCGTCTTCAGGCTCTCGTTCTCCTGAGCGGTGGCCTCTTTCTCTCGGCCCGCGGCCTCGGCTGCCGTCCGCGCCTCGGCCGCTCTCTTCTCGGCCTCGGTCACCCTCGCCTTGAGGGCAGCCTTCTTCTCTTCGGCACGGGTGAGCGCCTCTGCCCCGGCCTGCTGGGCCACAGCCAGCCAAGCCTCAAGCTCCGCCTTCTCCGCCTTCATCTAATCGACGGCGTGCCACAGCCCGGCCTCTCGACGGAGGAACAGAGATTTGTCCGAGCTACGCTTCATGATTTCTGCATCCAGAGATAACAAAATATGGATAGCGCGGTCAGCCACAACGAAAGCAGAGCCGTCTCAAAAACAGAAGGAGAACAGGAACCCCAATACTTACTCGGGCGGGCTTGATGATCATACTATCGAAGGTCTTTTGTACGGTACGGAGGCCCTCGGCGAGAGTCTCGCACTCCTCCATCTCCGTCTTATCATTAAGCTCGAAGAGGGTCTGCCCCGGGTTTCGGCGGTCGACCCACATCAGCCGGCCCTCGCATGGCAGGTTGGGGTCGTCTTCAATGGACACCAGGGCCTTGAAAGGACGATCCATCGTCATTAGCCCTGGGGTGTCGGTGAAGTCCTCCGAGATCCCCCTCAATGGGCTCAGGGGTCTCACGGACCCCGAGCTCGGCTCCCCTGCGGAGTGGACGTCGGCTCCCTGAGGATGGCCTGTCGGGGAGTCCTCGAGCGTGACGACCTCTGGCGGCGCCTCCTCGGAAATGGCCTCGGGGGCTTCAACAGTAGCCGCCGAAGGAGGGGCGGCAACCAAAGGGGCCCTGGGCGCCTCCGCCTCGGCTCTCTCGGGGACGATCTCGGTCTCCGGAAGGGAAGCAACCTCGCGGCCAACTGGCTCGGCGACGTTCACCTCGGCGCCGGCCAGGGCAGCGGTGCAGAGCAGAGAGACTTCCCCTGCCTCAGGACGGCTTGCCGCCTCATGAGGGGCAGGGAGGATCGGCCCTACCAGCTGTTGCTCCAGCTCCGCCTGGTACGCCGCAAGTTCCTCCTCTGAGGGGACAGTCTGCGCGACGCCCAGGCCCGTCAAGCTATCCCCGCTGCCTTGAGGGGTCTCCACCTCCGCGGAGGGTGTCTCCCTCCGAGCAGTTTCCTCAGCCTGCTCGGCCGAGTGCCTTGGCGCCGGTGTTGGCACGGTAACCGGGGCATCGGCGTCCGGGGCCGTCGGGCGCAGTCTCTTCTGGGGAGCCGCCTCGAGCGGCTTGGAGGCTCGGCTGGAACAACAAAGGCACAGAAGCCCGACTAAGGAAGAAGCCGGACACCAAAATAGGAATTACTCAAAAAGAACGGAACATGACTTACCTCGCCGATACGGTCCGAGACCGCTTGACGCTTGTCGGCGTCGAATCCACTGAGGGCGGCGGCCTCTTGGCCCCCGACAACGTTGTCGGAATGGGGACCGCCTGCAGGAATCGGCACCTCCACCCGAGTGGACTGCCTGCAGGAATCGGCACCTCCACCCGTGGTGAGTGTCTCCTAGGGGAGCGCGACTCCCTGGGTGGTAAGCTGCCCGAGGAAACGCGCTCCGACGAGTCGCGGCTCTTCTCGTCGGGAGGGGGCCGCACTCCGGCGGGAGTCCCTCGGCTCCTCGGACACACGACAGGTGGGCGGAGGCGTGCGGTCACGCCGCTCGCGCTGGCTATGCCCGGCAGACCGATGGGGATGGCCCGACCGACCACCCTCGCTCCTCTCCGCGCCCGGCCGCGGCGTCCTCTCGCTCCCACTGGGCCTCGGCTCCCGAGCCGAGAATAAGGACGGTGCCACCACGACTGCCACGGACTTTACAGAAGGGGCACCCCTGCCCATCTCCTCCTCATCACTCTCCGTCTCCTCCGAGTCCCCCTCCGCAGTTTCCGACTCAGGGTCCTCATCCTCGGAGCCCTCATCGCCCAACCTCCTCCTCTTGGCTCGGTCGGTGTTCCTTGCCCTCTTGTCCACCTCGCGCTGCTTCCACTGCTCCCGGCGCTTCTTCTTCGCCTTATTCCTCTCGGCGGCAGCACGGTTCGCCGCCCTGTCTTCGGGAAGAGGCACCCGGGAGAAGGTGACGTCGGTGCTCTTCACCTGAAGAACTCGGGGTTAAAAGAAGAAAAGGGGCCCCAGATCAAATCAAAGGCAAGAGACAGGGTCCTTACAATGGCCTTGGTGCCGTCGTCCGGAAGCATCGGTAGAAGGTGACGCGGTGGGTACTCGAACCCAGCCTTCCCCACCGTTGCCGCCAACCGGCGCCGTACCTCGTCCACCGAGGGCGGCGGCTGCACCGTCACCGTCCCCGCAAAGGGAGCCCTGTCCGGGGTCATCTGCCACATCTCGAGGGTGCGCCTCCTCAGCGGCACGATCCCCCTTGAGAGGTAGCCGCCGATGACCTCCATCATAGT
>CM014271.1:22673696-22686520 GCA_004135705.1 Alloteropsis semialata
GATCCATGCATGCACACGTGAACAAGGGAGATATAGATTAGTAAATAACCAGAGGATTCGTGCATGCATACAGGGAAACGCTAGAGAAGAGATTAGAAAAATAATAAAAGGTATGCTCATCCTGTTGATTGATTCGGCGCTAGGTGCAGCTTTTCCAGATGGTTTTGAAGAGCGGAGTTGTTCATGTTGGTACGACGCCTCAGGCATCGTTGCCGTCGTGGCCGAGTGGACGAGGTTGTCGAGGAGGTCGGCGAGACGGCGAGTGGCATGTTGGAGTCGACGTTTGAAGTCGGAGAATCGGTGCTCGTCATGGTCGGAGCGGGCACCGTGTGCCATGGAGTAGCAGCAGTACGGGCAGCGCCGCGGCGGATCGGTTCGTAATGCGCCGCCTGGTCGTCGAGGTTGCCGGTGATGGTGGCCGAGTCTATTCGTTCCAGCTGGTGCGTGGACGGTGCCTTGGTGAGTCGGCGAACGGCTGGACAAAGCTAGCGCCGGAGGCGGCTTCTCCGCGTCGGTGATGGACACGGACTCCCCCCTGGCGGACATGCGCATGCAAGCTGCCTGCACAGCTCCATGCATACATCACGGCGACGTGCGAAGGGCCGTATGCATCACTACTACAAAAACAAACTGTAAGAACGCCTCCTTTTTGCAACAGGGGCGGTTCGGGGGCGGACCGTTCTTACAGCGACGGAACAGCCCCAGGAGCTGACCAGCCGCCCCTACAGAATTAACAGTAGGGGCGGCTGGAGTTACGAACCGCCCTTACTGTTGTACAGATTAGTAGGGGCGGTTCGTGTCTGAGCCGCCCCTACTGAAAATATAGTAAGGGCGGCTGGAATATAAGCCGCCCCTACTGTTATAGCTGTAGGGGCGGCTCAATCAGAAACCGCCCCTAATGTGGTCTGTACCAAAAACAACACAGCCCCCTCTTCTTCCTCCTCGGGTTCACTCACTCCAACTCGCAAAAAAAGGTTGGGAGGCCTTGGGCTCCTCCCAAAAATTGCTCTACTAAGGGGGGGAGGTTTTGAGCTCAAATACTTTGGTGGAGAGCTTGTAGAAGGTAAGAAAATGCTATTCCATGCCTTTAATTATTAAAGTTTTAATGGTTGGTTAGTGAGTAATTGTTGTTTGTTCTCTCTCTCATTTATGGTGTTTGAGCTATGAAATTAGCAAACTAAGGCCCTAATTTTGGAGGTACTAGGGTAGATTTGTTAGTGGATCGGATTACACCCTTCTATTAGTCTACATTGCATGATTTTAGTGGACTAGAAAAGCTAGTTGTAGCTAGGGTTCATGGTTGCTTAGGATGAACACGTGTATTTTTTCTTTTTAATTCGTGGCGCAAATTTGTAACTAGTTTATCTCTCTCCTCGAAACTCCAAATGTTATGATTTTTGTTTCGTAAATTTTGTAAAATCATTATCTATTAGTGTATCCATACTAATTGCTATAAATTTTTTCTATATTAATGACTATTTATTTGTAGCTGTTTAAGGTTTGTCATGTATATGTATTTTTTCTTTTTAATTCGTGGCGCAAATTTGTAACAAGTTTATCTTCCTCCTCGAAACTCCAACTGCTATGATTTTTGTTGCGTAAATTTTGTAAAATCATTATCTATTAGTGCATCCATACTAATTGCTTTAAATTCTTTATATATTAATGACTCTTTATTTGTATCTATTTAGGGTTTGCCATTTGTATGTATTTAGTTATCCGATTAATGGTTTCTTTAATGTACTTTCTTTTAATTGTTGTCCTGAAGGATATGGAGCATAGGAATTCTTGGATGTATGGCGAGTTAAGGTGGAAGCAAAGTTACCGTGACGAGGTGGATAAATTCATTGAAGCCGCTGAGAAGCATGCAGAGACGTTGACAGAAAATAATGATATAATAGTATGTCCGTGTTTTGATTGCAAGAACATACTGGCATGGAGAGACGTAGAGGTCATCAGAGAACATTTGGTTACGTGAGGATTTGTTAAGGACTACACAGTCTGGATTCATCATGGTGAAAATAAAGTTTATGATGATTACATGGAAAATCTGATAGGAGACGACCCCGACACCCAAAAGCTCCTCTCCCAGTATTCAGAACAGCTTGAAGTAAGAATGAACCGCGGATGTCACAATGAATTTGAAGGTGATGATGATTGGGATAGTAACGGCACAGGTGGTGATGACGGTTGCACTGGTAAGGACACAGGTGGTAATGTTGACGTTGGAGCACGTGTCGGGGATGAAGATGATGGTGATTATTTGGAGGAAATGCTTCGGGCCATTGGACCAGAAATAATCCAAAAGAGCGTGAATGGTCTTGAAAACCTAGAGAGGGTAACAAAAGCATCGAAGGAGACTGTCTATGGTGTTGCGAATGGTTGTCTGACACACTGGACATTGCTACGTTTTGTGCTTGAACTACTCATCCTCAAGGCTAAATACGGTTGGTCGGACTGCAGTTTCAATGATCTGCTGGGCCTCCTGTCATGGTTGCTACCAAAGCCAAACTCAGTTCCTGCCAACACCTACCAGGCAAAGAAGGTTGTAAGTCCGTTGACAATGAGTGTTGAAAAAATCCATGTATGCCCGAACCACTGTATCCTCTTTCGCGGCGACATATTCAAGGATCTAGATAAATGTCCTAGGTGCGGGGCCAGTCGGTACAAGAACAACGATCAGTACTTAGGGAATGAAGCCTCCATAGGGAACAAGAGGAAGAAGGGTGGAAAAAAGGCGGTACAACATTCTCAGGTGCAAGAGGACAGTCCATTAGGCATTGATTCAAAGAAGAGAAAAATTCCCGCCTTGGTAATGTGGCACCTACCAGTGAAGGACCGCTTGAGGCGTATCTTCCTAAACCCCAAAGAAGCCCAACTCATGACATGGTGGGATGATACGCGCCAGATAGATGATGATAGGATTGCACACCTGGCCGATGGTACTCAGTGGCAAAGCTTTGATAAGAAGCACAGAGAATTCAGCGAGGACCCAAGGAATGTACGGTTTGGATTGAGCACTGATGGAATGAATCCCTTCAATGAGAGGACGAGTGACCATAGCACTTGGCCTGTGCTCTTGACCATGTACAACATCCCAACGTACCTGTGTCAGAAGAGGAAGTACCTCTTTCTTACTTGTCTCATTTCTGGTCCTAAACAACCGGGCATTGACATAGACGTGTTTATTGAGCCTGTGATGCAAGAAATGGCAGAATTCTGGAAGGGGGTGCCGATGTATGATGCCTTCCGAAAGGAGGACTTTATATGTCGAGCCATAATCATTGTTACTACCAATGATTATCCCGTGTTGTTTGCCTTGAATGGACAGATCAAAGGGAAGACTGCATGCATAACCTGCTTGGACGTTACTTCATATGTGTATCTGGATGCATCGAAAAAGATAGTTTATATGAGGCACCGACGCTTCTTACAGCAAACTCACAAGTACCGCAGCGTAAGGTTCAAACATTATTACGACAACACTCTAGAGACTGAACCCCCTCCAGAGAGACGCAGGAATGGAGAATATGTATACAAAATGGTAAAAAACATAAAAATCGTCTATGGAAAGAAGAATCCAGATGGGACGATCAGAGATAGAAGTAAACCTCCTATCGAAGGCGTACCTTTTAAGAAACAATCCATCTTCTTTCAGTACTTGCCTTATTGGCCAGACTTGGAGGTTCCCCATGCCATTGATGATATGCACTTGAAGAAGAATGTCTTCGAGAGTCTCGCGGCTACATTCATGGACACGGCCAAGACAAAGGATGGTCTGAAATCACGGAAAGACATGGTGCAGCTAAAAGTGAAGCCCGAGCTTCACCCGGTAAAAGGGGCAGATGGAAAATGCACTCTGCCCGCGGCTTGCTTCAACTTCACCGTAGAAGAGAGGAGGGCTATATGCAATTACCTAAGGGGGGTCAAAGTCCCTACTGGGTTTTCGGCAAACGTCAAGAAGCTAGTGTCCATGAAGGACCTGTCAATAACACACTTGAAGGCCCACGATTGTCATGTAATGTTGACAGTGTTTCTACCTATTGTTATCAGGGCTATAAAGCCAGAATTCTTGAAAATGGCTATCACCCGTATGTGCTACTTCTTTTCAAAGATCTCGCAGAAGGTGATTAGCAAGAAAGAGCTGAAGTCACTACATGATTTCGTGGTGGAGACCCAAAACCAGCTAGAGATGTGTATGCCTCCCGCGTTCTTTGATATCATGCCACATCTCATGATTCATATGGTTCATCAGATAGAGGCACTGGGACCTTGCTACTTGCATGAAATGTGGTCCTACGAGCGGTTCATGTCTGTCCTAAGTCGATACGTGCATAATCGATATTACCCAGAGGGCTCCATGATAGAGGGGTACACTACTGAAGAAGTCGTAGAGTGCTGTCAAGAGTATCTAAAAGTACAGAGAGCGATTGGTAAGCCTGAATCTCGTCACAAGGGTAGGTTGGCTGGGAAAGGCACCAGGGGCAAAAAAGTGTTCATTGACGAAGATTACAATGAAGTGAGTCGGGCGCATTACAGTGTCTTAGCGACTACAGAAGTGATGCGACGGTACATTGATGAACACATGGCTATCATAGAGGAGGAGAGAAATGGCCGCTCAAATGAGTGGGTCATGAAACAACACAAGCAACGATTGACTGCATGGTTGAAGGACCAAAACATACCGACTGGACCAACCAAAGATGATATTACCGTCCATAGGTTAGCACTTGGGCCATCGAGACAAGTGACATCTTGGCAAGCTTACGAAATCAATGGGTACACATTCTATACCCATGCAAAGGATCAGACAAGTGTGAACCAAAACAGCGGGGTTCGAACTGAAGCAATCAACCAAAAGGGGCGAAGAATCAATTACTTTGGCATCATTGAAGATATATGGGAACTTGACTATGGAGCGGATATACAAGTGGCCCTGTTTCGTTGCCGCTGGATCAAACAACACGAACTGAATGAGATCGGGTGGACGATGGTTGACCTCGAAAATGTAGGCTACCGAGATGACCCTTGGGTGGTCGCTTCAGATGTGGCACAAGTTTTCTATTTACCTGACCCAGTGTCTAACCTTCCACCAAAGAAGAGGACAAAGCACGTGGTTGTCTCTGGAAAACAGCACATTATCGGAGTTGATGGCGTGGACGATCCTGATGAGTATAATCACTATGCTGAAATGCAGCTATACACAGACTTTACGAAGAAGATCGAAGATGTGGAAAAGAAGCTGCCCAAAGACATATTGCCATGGGAAAGGAAAGGGGTCAAGGGGAGAGTTGTTAGGGATGAATAGCTAGTTGTTGAACGTGACGTGTTCGAGAGACTACCTTTATGTATGTGAGACTATACCTTATGTATGTGTCAGACTTCATTTATGTATGTGATTTCATTTATGTGTGAGACTTCATTTATGTATGTGATTTCATTTATGTATGTGATTCCATTAAAGGCTCCATATACCCTTGTGAAGCAAGTGCACTCCAACTTTGTTGAAATGGCTTGAGATTTTTGTGGCAGTCATTTATAGCCAAAATATGATCCCACACCAGCCCCCACATTTTCCGGACAATTATTTGCATTATTATAATTTTTTCCGTGGTGCACGAGACAAAATATGGGGCGTTATACATGGAAAACACTTGGGTTATGGAGCGAACTCCACATGGGTATTTTTCCTAGGGCACAGGAGACCTTGTGGAAAATTTTGGCACCAATCCGGATCTTTTTGGGGGTGGACCTAGTTCAACGCAGAATTACTCGGGAAAGTCGCGCGGAAATTCAATTAAACTGGAAAAAGTACCAAACGAACTCCGGAAAATCCCAAACTTGGTGGTAGCTTCAATGAAGGCATTTGCAAGCCTAGGAAAAAGTTTGAGGCCAAAACTACAACTTGGACCCCACAATCCCTAAAAACCCTAGTGTAAAGACATGGTTCCATTAAAGGTTCCATATACCCTTGTGAAGCAAGTGCACTCCAACTTTGTTGAAATGGCTTGAGATTTTTGTGGCAGTCATTTAAGGTCTGTGATGCTCTACTGCTCTAGTTCGTGATGCTCTATGATGCTTTACCACTGGTGAATTTTGGATGAAAACTGCTGCCAATGGTGCTCTGTGAGTGTTCTTTTGACTGAGCAATGCCACTGCCAATGAAGGTTTTGAGGAATTAATTTCCAATTTTTAACTGAGCACTATGATGCCACTGCCTATGATGCTCTGTGATGCTGCCTGTGATCCTATGATTATTTTGATCTCTAGAACTCCAGTCCTTTTATATGTTGCAGTCCATGAGTGGTTGCAGTGCTATTTTACTGTAGGGAAAATGTTAGCATATCAGCAATTTGACAAATTATATCCCCAATCTGGCAGTGCTATTTTAGTTTCTGAATGTGAACTAGTTGATGTTGTGATCTACCTGATACCTGAATTGTGGAACTGAAGCCATGTTACTGACTTTTTATTCACTTGTGAACTTGTGCTGAGGCAGTGGCATGTGCAATGATGTGAACTTTTTATTCACTTGTGAACTTGTGCTGAGGCAGTGGCATGTGCTATGATGTGAATCTTTTTATGCTGAGGCAGCGGCGATGATGATGAGATGCCCCATATATACTTGAGTGGCTAAACTAGGACGGCTTGTATACCATATATACAAGCAACCAGTTTAGACGCGATTTGATAAGAATTGGGCACTTCTGAGCCAAATATTTAAATGATGTTTTTTTTGCCTACTTTTATAGCAATATCTTTTTTTTCTAGGTATTGCTTTTTTATTACAGATATATATATATATATATATAACCTTTGGTGAGTCGAAAGCGTGTAGGAGACCTCCTGGTGTATCTAAAATACCCTTTGTTTCTTCTGTTAGTACAAATCGCAAAATGTCACCGACAAGAGAAGGTGCAACCCCAAGCCCTGAGCACGGGAAAACCTTTGAAGAGGGAGAACCACATGTCATGAGTCAGGAAGAGTTAGCCAAAGATATAGAAGGGTTGCTTAGTCAGAATTTGTTCGAAGATGAAGTAGAAGAGGGAAGACCAGGAGAAAAAGATGGTGATGACGACGACGACGAAGATGATGATGATGATGACGATGACGATGATGATGATGGGGGATATGTATCTCCCGATGATCCTCACCCATTTTTACCGAGGCATAGGCCAACGGAAGATGAGCTGGACAAGGATTTTGACCCTAATGACGAGGTAGAGACTAAGCCTTATGTAAGAAATGTTTGGTAACACTTTTATCGTGTTACAATAACTAACACTTTGGCCTCTTGTGTATATAGGCCACTCCTGAAACTCCTCCTCGTCCGAAAAGACAATGCCGACGTCCGCGACGTCTTGACGGAGAAGACACACCACAGGAACAAAGAGCAGAGGCAGCCGCCACAGAGTTGGACGTTGCCGCCTCTGCACCACAACCTCAGGCCACAAACTCGGAGCCAAAGCCAAAGAAGAAAAGGGGGGGGGGTTAGAAAACCAAACCAATATCCTGAGCACAAGATATATGTGATAACAGAGGTGGGGCCACAAGGGGACATCCGTCAGCCAACTGAAGTAAGATCAAAATTTCGTAATGCAGTAGGCGCCCTTGTAAGAGATAAGGTGAACCCAGTTGTCAAATCATGGAAAACAGTATCAAAGGACACCAAAGTAAACCTGTGGGAGAAGTTAAAGAAAAATTTCATCTTTCCAGCCGATAACCAGGCAGCAGCGGAACGTGAAGCGTACAAGATGATGGGGGAGGCATTCCGATGATGGAAGTCGGATCTCAACACGAACTATATCCAAAAAGGCCTCACTCCCTTCCAGAAATATGGAAATATAACCATTGGTCAATGGGAGGACTTTGTGGCTCAAAAGACCTCAGATGAAGCAAAGCGCACCAGTGCCCTTAACGCCAAGATAGCGAAGAGGAACCAACACCGCCCTCGTCTAGGACCCGGTGGCTACTTTGCCAAGGAAGGGGTTTTCCAGAAGATGGATGAACAGGCCACCGCAGCCGGGATTAAGGTGGAAAAATTGAATAAACGGTCAAGGAATTGGGTATTTGCAAGGAGTACCGAAAAGTCCGGTGCCAGCCTTAAGTTTGATAACCCCGAGACCAAACAGGTAGTATCATCGATGTTGAAATACACTGAAGACAAGGAGCAGGGCTCATTCAAACCGTCCAGAGAGAGGGACGAGCTTAGCCTAGCCTTGGGAACCGCCGAGCACACAGGCCGCACCAGGGGGCTAGGAAAAAGGACAACCTGGAAGCATGGGTTCGAAGAGGACAGACCAATGTACAAGAAACATGGTAGGGACCGAGCGTCCGATCTTGAAAAGACAGTGAAGGCTCTGGTAGCTAAGGCTCTCAAGGAGCAAATACTGTCTACGGAGCCGCGGAGGATAGTGGAGCCGCCAGGGCAACTTGCAGTAGTTGGGAGCCCTCCGGAGGTCCCTAGCAGCCAAGGTTCCACTTCAGGAACAACCCCAGTCGATCGCATACGAGAACCAACTACCTGCAACTTGTTGGTTGTGATGGGAATAACCGGGAGCTATACGCCAGAGGTCGCAAAGGGTGTGGCACATCCTCCTGGTGGCTTATGGCACAATCAAAAGGTCCATCAAGACTACACTAGGGTCGAGGTGCATAGCGTGGATCCCAAGTATGCGGATTACATGATAGACTACCCAACTCCCGAGGGAGTGAACCAACTTGGAGATACAGTGGGGCAGTTCATCCTCTGGCACAAAAGGGACATCGTGTTGACTGGTTATTCACCACCTCCGCCAGATCAACGTCTGGCCTCAGTTCTTGAACTTCAGGAAGGAGAAGTGTCACCGACCCGAGGCGGCAATGTGCTTGAGGAAGGAGAGATGCCACACTCTTCTCCGCATGTGGCTGATGAGGCACAAACTTCTTCGCCTCGCAAGGAGCCAATGCCTTGTGAAGAAGAAGTGCCTCCGAAAGAACTGCCTTGTGATGGCCAAGTGCCTCGTGATGACCAAGTGCCTCCGGGGCGACTACCTCCGGAGGAACTGCCTCGTGATGACCAAGTGCCTTCGGGGGAACTGCCTCGTGATGAACAAGGGCGTACAGGAAAAGTTGTTGCAGAAGAGGATATTTGGGAGGAGACAGAGCTTAGAAAAAAGTATCCAGTCAAAATAAGGCCATGCTATAGGGATGTTAAAGGCGCCAAGTCGACGACTCTGTGGTACTCCCATGAACAGTTCAGGCCTGAGAACCAAGTCAAAGAAGTACCAGCAGCGGTTGGGACGAGTAATCGCCGACCGGCAAAGAAGTATCCAAATGTTGACAAGGTCAAATGGACAAAGAAAGTCCCCAAAGAATATCAAAGAGGCTGCTCCTTCCTACCAAACGCTATCATTCAAGACCTACCACTTGGAATGAAAAAGTTCCATGATTGGTACTTGCATGCTACAGTGCATAAAGGGATCAATTTCATATCAGCAACCTATCCTCCCGGTACATTCGGAGGCTTCGCGGGGACTATTGGTTGTGGCTTCAACGACATCCAGACAATGTATCACCTTGGATCTATGGACGCGAATCTAGTTGACATGTGGTGCCTGTAAGCCCTTTTCCCTCTTCATATTGTATGATTGCAATATTTCGATATTGTTGCAACTAATGCAAGCCGTGATTCGCAGGTACCAAGCTCACCTTGCAAAACAACTTCCAAGTGTGAAAGTTGGGTACATAGATCCTCAAGTAATATCACAGTCCCTGTTTATATATCCCAAGGGATGGGCACTAGATGGCAAAGAGTTAGCAGATGGAAAGACCACTCAGGAAAAAGAGAAAATCCGGCAGAAGGCACTCAGGGAGGCGGCCATTGGTGTTGTGGCGACCATAGCCATGTGTTTCAAAAATCTCCAACATAACAAAACAATATGGCTACCATACCACTTTGGGTAAGTTCAACTATATACATAGTTTTTTTATAATACATATTATATGGAAATGAACTAATCGGTTTCCTATGATTGAATTCATGCAGTAACCATTGGATTGCTATAGCCGTTGATCTCAGTCACAGCATGGCGTGGGTCTGTGACTCAGCCGACTTCGACGTGGCGACATACAAAGACTTCATAGCGATTCTTAAGACGTATATCATACTATCCTGTTATATATTTATACATAACCTTCTAACCTCCACCTTTTGATACTAACAAGCTGCTTTTGCGAAATCGTTTCGAACAGGGCGTTCAGGCACTACGTTAAGGAACATAAAGGGATACACCATCCAGAGAGGAAGGATGTCCTTTGTGTCAAAATAAAAGTTTGTGTAAGTATGACCTACTATAATACTGCATTACAAAGTTGCTGTTATATGAATTTGCTAATAACACTTGTATATGTGATACACACAGTGTCCCAAGCAGAGGCCCGGAAGCGTACATTGTGGATATTATGTGTGTAGTCTGATTAGTAACACCAATATCTACCGGAGACACCCAGCCGATGTAAATGCTCAGCCCCCTATCTAAATGCACTCTCTCTCTAAATTTGCTCACAAACTTCATATGCTCACTATCTTTTTATATATATATATATGCTCATTTTGTAGTTTCCAGAAGAGGCAGGTAGGCATAGGGACCCTGTTGAAGATGACAAGCTCTTGGAAATCGTCGGCGATCTTTGTAATTTCATATTGGATGAAATTATAAGCAGCAGAGGCGCATTCCATGACCATGCATCCGAGTTGGCGAGTAATCCAACGTTTCAACATCTTCGTGAGTGGGAAAGGCTAGGCTTGGGAAGGTAAACTTTGAGGAATTGTGAATTATTGAACTTGTGACTTTGTGTAATATTGAACTTTGAGAACTTGTGATTATATGTATGTGAATGATCATGTGAATTATTGGACTTTGAATTATATATATGTATGTGAATTATTGGACTTTGAGTTATGTGAATTATTAGGCTGTGGATTATATATATTCTGTGGATTATATTATATTCTGTGGATTATATTATATATTTTTGATTTACTTTTTTTTGGCTGGGAACTGAGATTAGGGGCGGCTAAATAACCAGCCGCCCCTACAGATAACATAGCAGGGGCGGCTATGTCTCCAGCCGCCCTTAATGTTTATGAGCAGCAAGGGCGGCTGGAAATGCGACCGCCCTTAATGTTTATCAGCAGTAAGGGCGGTTTTAACTAAAACCGCCCTTATTGATTTATCAGTAAGGGCGGCTGGTTTCCAGCCGCCCTTACAGTTCTTACCACTGTAAGAACGGTTGATTAAGGGCGGCTCGTAAAACTGCCCCTACAGAGGCTTACGAGCCGCCCCTACTAAAACTTTCTGTAGTAGTGCATGTATAGGTTAAAAGAGCAGATCAATATAATTAGAAAATTATAAGTGGAATCTCCATGTACGCACGTACAAGAAAAATATAACGGAGAGGCAAAGAGGATTAGAAAACAATTAAGAAAGTGCTCATCCTGTAGATGGATTCATAATTCGGCGGAGCGGTAGCCTTTGGGGATGAAATCGGTTAGGGCCGGCGACGTAGGCTGTCTCCGGCTGATTCGTCAAAGACACGGGGACAGGTGCCGGCGCAGCGGTATGGTAGTGCAACGCCACAAGATGCGTTGCGACGCCGGGTAGCGGTGCCTCGGTCGCATCCCGAGTCCTCGGTCGCAGAGACGACGTAGCTTTGTTGGAGATAGATCGCACAGGAGTCGCCGGGGCGCCGAGTTCGGCGCGAAGACAGGCGATCGCGTAGTAGATGCCGTACTTGTGGGAGGGACGCCGGTTGTGCAGCATCTCGCCGGCGGCGAAGACCTGTACGTAGATAGATCTGTCATCAAGCTTGTAGATTGATCTCGTCGATCAGCCCCTACCTGGCGCGCCAACTGTCGGATTTATGGACCCGGCAGTCCACACAGGGTAGCCTACGTGGTTGATTTGTTGAGGGACAGATCGAGGATCACAAGACGATGGTAACACAAGACGCAAGGATTGAGCAGGTTCGGGCCGTCGAGATGACGTAATACCCTACGTCCTGTGTTGGGCGCATGGATTGCTGTGTATGAAGTTCCTGAAGGATCTCCGTAGTTGGGTTCTGTCCTAGGTTGAATGATTGGATGTTGTGGTTGTTGATCGTGTTCTGGAGGGGGTCCCAAGACACCTTATATAGTCCGGTTGCCTTGAGTTACAAGTCGGCTAGAGATCATAACCTACCCGAAATACAAGGATCTGATCCTATAACGATTACAGATATCTTTCCCTAGAATTCCGGCTAGTTTATCTTGATCTCCGATCTCCTTGCGAGATACGCCGTCTGCTTGCTTGTCCCGCGCGCCGTCGTACCCGTCTCGGCTCGTCCGACTGGTGGGCCTCCCGGCTGGTGGGCCACCCAGTCTGACAAGCGGGCCCGATAGCACTCGGATTGGGCCGCCCCCTGCTGGTTGGGCCAATCCGCCTTCTGGGTACCCACGGGGGTCTATCCCCGACAAGTAGTTGTCTCTTGGTCGACATTCATCTCCTGGACAACTTCCTCTACCTTTTTGGGTCGATAAACCTGCTTGGGAGAAGAAGGCTGCATTTTCTAGGGAAACCGGTTCCACCGGTTTTGCAATCCGGTGCCACCGGTTTTGGGTGGTACATCCCAACCTGATCGACGAGGCGCCGAACGGTTATCCACCAGTCTCTCATGCACTAGCACTCTGTCATTACCCCATCCTGAATGAAAAGGAGGATATGGCATAGGGTAATATGGCATATACATCCCATTGTAATCCCACACCGGATATGGAGAATTATAATGCGGCGGCATCCACGGCA
>CM014271.1:22690529-22703639 GCA_004135705.1 Alloteropsis semialata
GACCAAATCCCCCCTCCCCGACCCCAAACCCTAACCCTAACCCTAACCGGCTGGCCGGCTGGCAGCGGCGCGAGCGGGTCGCGCGTTCGCGCTTCCGCGCGGCCCGTCTGTTAATAAACTTAACGTTTAAATTGTAGTTCACTGTTACTTTTAAAATACAACATTGACAATTCGTCTTATTCAAAAAATTAGTAAGTAGAAATGTGAGTGGTACTTTAAACTTTAAAGTACCCTTGATAATAAAAATAAGTAATAATGAAATAAATAATACTAATGCAATTTTTTGAATAAGATGAATAGTCAAATGTGCATTAAAAAATCAACAGGGGTACGCATTATATTCTTTTAAATGATTCTAAACAGGGGGCTCGTCCTGACACTGACGGCCGGCGACGGTGATCTTGTCGAGGGCTTGTAGCTCGTTTCTGCTATTATCTATTTACCTACGCTCTGCTGAGATAGTGTCCAATGCACCACCGAATACATTCCATTTTAAATCCTCTGGCCGCAATTTGGATGTGAATTGAACTCTCAGAACCGCGCATCTGAACCCTCTCTGATCCGCATTATCAGATCCACGATCACTGTCCTTTCCAGCTAAAGCGCAGCAAGTCCATCGATGCGCGCATCTGAGATGCTGAACCTCCGCATCCGCAATATTCGAGTCAACTGCCGATAAAATTAAGAGAGACGACCAAATCAAGCAAGGTAATAAACTGTTACAGTGTCAGCGACTCAGCGTGCAGCTCGTGCAACCTAAACAATCCCATCTGTCGATTTGGGCAGCCTATGGCAGCACATAAAGCTCGCAGCCAGTGACGTCGACTCGTCGAGAACTCGAGAAGTCGAGATCGGCCTGTCTTCTCTCTTGAGACGTGCAGTGCATGACTCTTCTCAATAATTAATGGGAAAGCTATACTCAGACCCGTCTGGCTGGCAGGGCTCTAACTCATCCAAAAACAGCACTGAATCTGATCGCGAAGCGGCTTTTTTTTTGGCTTTGGACTATCATGTTGATAAAATATTCGATAGAATAGTTTCTACTAGCTTTTTCAAATGCATAGAATAAGTCAAATGTCCATTGTGCTCTTAGTCATGTCTCTGCCGCTGGCTAGAGACCTGTTCCGGCGCACAGGCCACCACGCGTGCATCCCCTCCCCACGGGTAGCAGATTGGTGCGGAAACGCGCCAACGCCCCCACGCGCAGCCCCTCCCGCGCATGTCGCTGCGACGCGCACACTGAGGCCCCGCGGTCCTCCTGAAGTACAACCACTGCTGGGAACTAGGCGCTGGCACGATCCATGGACGAGCTCTTGGAGCTACCGTATGACGCTGAGGATGTCATGCATGAGCTCGACTACTACCCCATCTTGTCATCCAGTCATCCACAAGGTATCTGGAATCCTCGTCCTGTCATCCACCACTTGTGTTCACCTTTTCCTTTTCTCAGAAATAAAATTGTGACCAACATCGACACGCTCGCCGATAGGCGCGCCGTGCAGCATAGCCTCGACTTCATGTACGGCTGGTTCCTCGACCCTATCGTGCACGGCGCGTACCCGGGCACCATGACCGCTTCCTCAGCGACCGGCTGCCCAAGTTCACGGCGGACCAGATCAAGCTCATCAAGGGCTCCTACGACTTCATCGGCGTCAACTACTACACCACCTACTTCACCTCGGCGAAGCCCGCACCCGACAGGCTCGCGCAGTCCTACAACGGCGACATCCGCGCCAATACCTCCGGGTTCCGCAATGGCGTGTCCGTCGGCCAGCCAGAGTTCATGCCCATCTTCTTTGACTCCCCTATGGGGCTTCGCGAGCTCCTGCTCTATACCAACCACCGGTACAACAAGCCGGTCCTCTACGTCATCGAAAACGATAACGGTTGCCCTGCTCACCGTGAACTCAGACCCATTGCAGAACGCACCACGTATCTAACCTAACCTGCTCTGCTCCGCCTTGTCTTGTGCAGGCATCGCCGAGGAGAACAGCCCGCGCATCCCACTCAAGGACGCGCTCGAGGACGGACACCAAATCAAGTTCCGCTACAAGCACCTGCAGTTCGTGAACCACGCCATCAAGAACGGCGTTAACGTGAAGGGCCACTTCACCTGGACCTTCATGGACTGCTTCAAGTGGGGCGACAGCCGACGGGTACCTGGACCACTTCGGCCTCATCTTCATTGACAGCCTCAACAGCCTCAAGCGTTACCGCAAGGGGTCCAGAAGGTGGATTGAGAGCTTCCTCAAGAGGGAGAAGACCATGAATTCATGAGCTAGCTCCATAGCCGGCTTTGATTGTTAACTGGATATATTTACAATAGATATATTTATGCTTATTTGATATTATAAATATTGTTGCATTTTTTAATAAACTTTGTCAAACTTTGAATATTTAGACTTTTCTGTGGATTTTTTCTGGGCGTTGTTGCAGCGAACTGACAACCAAAAAGACATGATAATCCAAACGTGCTGAGAGTTGTAGTCAGCAACAATGTAATTTCCCGTGTCTCATACTGATCTTTTTTTTTGGCGAAACACCAGCACAAACGCAGACACTCACACAGGCATGCACACTCACCCCTATAAATACACGCACGTAAACATTACCCCTATGAGCACATCCGAGAGACTGGGCCGGCTGTTCCGATCTTGAGATTGACGAAGCCAGGCGTCTCGCTATCGACGGACACGTCGTCTACCACTTACCACTGAAAGAAAAGCATCGGTTAAATCCTGAAATAAATCCAGAAAAATGTGACCACATGCTAAGTCGCAGACTCGAACCCGGTTGGGCAGGTTCCAAGAATTGAACATGCTATTTTAACTTACCACTTGATTATGTGATTTCCAGCGTTGTCTACACATTGTAATGATCATGGACTGATTCATCTTTTATGACGAGGATGAAGCAGTTGCTTTTCCGGTGAGCTTTTTGGGTGAGGTTTAGATTTTGTTTTAAACAAGAATTTCTGTCTTGAAAATAGGCATGAGGGTGCCATATGTAAACAGAGCATTGGAGTGGATTAATTTCTTGGGCTGACTACTTTTTTGTGGAGTGCATGAGAAAGGCCCTAGAGCTGTTTCGGCGAGCCTGTGAGCTAGTTAGCCGGCCCAGTGTGCGCGCGTTCACGGGTTCCATTGAGATTGGATCTCGCCCATCCTCACCAAGGAGATAGCGTAGAGGCCCACTACTGTTGTTGCGTACGGCAGATCTGGACTGGGCCCACAACAGATGCACCTCACGATTTTGGGCCACGGCCCACATTCTTGGTGCACAGTACCTTGAATCTGGACGCCTTTCTTTGGCGTGGACGGGGAGGTCCACGTTCAATGAACCTGCCCGTTCAGAGAACCCGGCCGAGCACCACCACGTTTTACCCGGCTGGATGAACACCATCCACAAGAGGCAGAGCGCTGTAGCACCCTGGCCCCAGACCCCTCTACACTGGCGGCTCTTCGCGGGAGGATCGGGCCGCTCAACCTCAGGCCTTAGATTAGCATAGCTTGTGCCACCATGTCATGTGCTTGATCTTGAGCAAAGCCTTTCCCAGCTCGTGCGGGTAAAAAAAGAAACGACTTCACTGCGCTGAAACTGCTGACTATTCGGTGCAGCCACGTCTCCGGCATCAGATCAGCAGGGAACAAAGCATCGGTAGCACTGTAGCAGCATCCATGTGACACGTACTGGTCACCTGCGCCATCGCGCCGCGTCATACGATTGTACTCCCTCCGTCCCAAAAAGAATGCAATTACGTGTTGCGTGCCACTTAAAGTGGTTTTCCTTTGATCAAGTTTCTAGCGAGTTATATTTATATTTATGGTTTTAAATAAATTTATTATGAAAATATATTTTGTAACTAAGTTAATGATATTTATTTTATCTCATGAATATTTATATTTTTTAATTTATAATTGGTCAAACTTGAAATACTAAAACGTGTCACTGTGTATGCTAGAATTGCATTGGACGGACGGAAGGAGTACGAAGGATGTGCCCGCCGGCGGCGCTGAAAGTTCAGTGGTTCGCTGAGCAGTGGGAGAGTGGCAGGCACGCACGGGGCGCGTAGGTGCTGCGGGCACAAAAGGCTCGTGCACCTCGACTCGAGAGAACGGAATCGGCACGGGGCAAAAAGCGCAGGCTAGTAGTTGTGCTCGTGAGTCGTGACAGCACCGGGGCATCATCGCTGACCCGGGGAACCGGATCCTTCTGCGGAGGGAGGTGGAGGGAGCATCAGCTGTGGCCCCTGCGGGCGCGCGGCGAGATGCTCTGATGCTATGCTCCAGAACGATGATGGGTGCGGGCTTATCTGAAGTTCTGAACGATGGGGATAGAAAAGTGCAGATGGCCCTGCTGTAACGATGATATATATCTGCCGCTCGATTTGTTCAAAAAGAGGTACAAGTCAGAATATTTGTAAAGGAATGCAAGTGTTTTCACAAGATTTGCGAGTGTCTGTTTTCTTAACAAGTGGCGCGGCGAGCTTAATTAGCACCATTTCCTCCTCATTTTGACATGTTTTCTTTTATATTTTCCAAACGCAAAAAGAAGACTGATATCATAATAATATATATTAACTTTAAATTTTCATAAGACCTCACAAACCCAACATTTAATAGTTAATATCATTATAGGCTTAAACATCGTTCAACTAAGTTTGTCCTTGGGTCAGTTGGTGCCTCGATTTAAGTTAATTCTTGTTGACAAGAGGAATTGACTTCATTTTAATTTTTCAACATGACAAAAAAGACAAGAGAAGAATAGGTAAGAGTTGGACCTATACTAATATATGCTTAGACATGTCGTAGTTCACGTCTTATCTTGACAAACATCATATTTTAGTAGTAAAATGTTATATTAAGAGAGCTAACAAAGCAAGAGATATTTGACATTGTAGATCAAGTTAGGTTACAGGAACATGGTTACACGCGTGAATTGCACTGCAACACTAGTGAAAAAACATAACTATGCTTGAAAGTCATTCCGAATAGAAAATACCACTACCTGACAACCATGATGACAAAATTGAATAGCGTATTATAATGTATAAAAGTATCATATCAAATTATATTTATCGCCGCCAGATTAATCTGAGAGACGGAGAAGCCATGAATCAGTACCCTTCAATATTTTCTTTCTTTCGTGTAATTTGGCTTCGTTTGGTAATATATTCTATGCAGTTTTGAGAGGCCGAGGTTAGAGCCAGCCAACCCGTCCGGCAACTCACGGGGTACAACAGGACTAACGGAGCAGAGGATCCACCGATATACCCAACGGAGGCCTCGTGTTCGCCTTCGTCCATTCCTGCTTGCCCATTTCTCCCTTCCCTCCAGCTTCCTTCCTTCCTTTTCTCTCACTTTCCATTCGGCTCCCAAATCCCAAATAAATAGCCAGAAGAAAAGCAAATCTTCTCCTCCATCTCCCCGAGCAAATCCCTCGTTCGCTCGAGAGAGATCAAATCCATTCGACGAGAATTTCTCGTCCGTCGCTGCCACTTCGCCCTTCCTCTTCGCCGCCAGGTACGAAGCGCTAACCCCTCCCGGTTGGTGATTGCTGCTCTGATTAGGGTTCGTACTCCGTGTGCTCGGGGATTAGCGGGGGCGGGCGGAGAATTTTGCGCTTAATTTGTCGCCGTTTTTAGGGTTTGTTTCGTATACGGATTAGTTTTGGCCCCCTGAATAGCAAAATCGGTGTGACGGGGGTCAACGCGGGAGATACGGGTTCCTGTTTCAGGATGCAAAATTACCAAATGGCTGGCGGAGTAGATAGAGTTGGAGTGTTTCACCATTTCGGTCTGTTTCTGCCTGTAGTACTGACAACATTTTTTTTCGGGTTTCGATTGATATAGGGCCCAGTCTCGGGTGGACAGGTTGCTGTGAATTCGATCCTCTGTTTGAATGGCACAGCGCAGCTAGCTACGGCAGGTTTCCTGTGTTTGATGTGATTGGGCTACCAAAGTGGTAGTTCTTATGGATCAACTTGCCATGATTGCCACGGAGTTGGGTGACTCATCAGATTTTGAGGTTGAGGGCATCCAAAACCTCACTGAGAATGACGTCAGTGATGAGGAGATCGAGGCTGAGGACCTGGCACGGCGGATGTGGAAGGACAGGGTCAGGCTGAAGAGGATCAAGGAGCGGCAGCAGAAGCTCGCGCTGCAGCAGGCCGAGCTGGAGAAGTCGATGCCGAAGCCGATATCCGACCAGGCGCTGCGCAAGAAGATGTCGAGGGCGCAGGATGGGATCCTCAAGTACATGCTCAAGTTGATGCAGGTGTGCAATGCCCGCGGGTTTGTGTACGGGATCATCCCTGACAAGGGTAAGCCTGTGAGCGGCGCTTCAGATAATATCAGAGCTTGGTGGAAGGAGAAGGTGAAGTTTGATAAGAATGGGCCTGCGGCGATTGAGAAGTATGAGTCTGAGAACTTGGTGAATGCTAATGCCCAGAGTGGTGGAATGAAGAACCAGCACAGTTTGATGGATCTCCAAGATGCCACTCTGGGTTCTCTGCTTTCATCATTGATGCAGCATTGTAATCCACCGCAGCGCAAGTACCCTCTGGAGAAGGCCACTCCACCCCCATGGTGGCCTTCAGGGAATGAGGATTGGTGGATTGCCTTGGGCCTTCCTAGCGGTCAAATACCTCCTTATAAGAAACCACATGACCTTAAGAAGGTTTGGAAGGTTGGTGTGCTTACAGGTGTGATCAAGCACATGTCCCCCAACTTTGATAAGATCAGAAATCATGTACGCAAATCAAAATGCTTGCAGGATAAAATGACCGCAAAAGAAAGCCTAATTTGGCTGGGAGTTCTGCAGAGAGAAGAAAGGCTTGTTCACAGAATTGACAATGGTGTGTTGGAGATTACTCACCACAGTTTTCCAGAAGACAGAAATGGGGAAACAAACAGCAGCAGTAATGAGTATGATGTTGATGGTTTTGAGGATGCCCCTCTTTCTACATCATCTAAAGATGATGAACAGGATCTGATTCCCGTTGCGCAATCTGCTGAGGAGCATGTCCCAAAAAGAGGGAGGGAAAGGGCTTACAATAAACGCCCTAGTCAGATCGTTCCTAGAAAGGTAGAAACAAAACAACCACCAAAGAGAAAAAGGGCACGCCACAGCTCCACTGTTATTGAGCCTGATGTACAAAGAATCGATGATGCACCAGAAAACTCAAGAAATTTGATTCCTGATATGAATCGACTGGATCATGTAGAGATCCAAGGTAGGGCTACCCAGATTGTCAGCTTCAACCATGGGGGCACCACAAGTGAAGTTTTACAACACAGAGCAGACACTCAAGTACAGGTCCATCTTCCTGGTGCTGAGGCTAATAGCTTTGATAGTGGCCCAGCTGCAAACGCTACTTCTGTAAGCTTATACACAGAAGGCCAGACTTTACCTTATCAAAATAGTAACAGTGGCCGGTCAAGATCTCAAAATAATTTTTCAGTGGATGCTGACCCTGGTTTAAATAATCTGCCCAGCGGTTATCAGGGCTTACCTCCGAAACAATCACTACAACTAGCTATGATGGATCATCATGTGGTTCCCTTGGGTATCAGGGCACCTACTGATAACATTCCTTATGGTGACAATATACTAGGTGGAAGTGCAACTTCTGTTCCTGGAGACATGCAGCAGCTTATAGATTTTCCTTTCTATGGCGAACAAGATAAGTTTGTTGGCAGTTCTTTTGAGGGCTTGCCTTTAGATTATATCAGTATCAGTAGTCCAATCCCAGATATTGATGACTTGCTGCATGATGATGATTTAATGGAATACTTGGGGACATAACCTTAGGTAAATTCAATACATATTCTTTTCCTTGCTACTTCTTTATATTTGATCATTTGGTTTATTTTTTTCTCATCTCGTTTTCAGGTTTGGATGAGGTTGATAGTGTTTGTTCTTCATCCATTCTGTCTCGCCAGAATCACCATCCTAACTTGAGTATGGAAGGCTAAACTTCTCAATTTGTTGCCGGTCTTGTTATTTGAGACCAACCTTCTGTAGTATGCTGAGTGAATAACTTGCATTCTTTCGCAATAATGTATCACATAGTGACAAAATTGTACATTCGGAAGGTGAATATGGCCTATATTAGATATGATACCTTTCTGGGGATAATGTCTGGTGAAGAAAGGAAAGTTTTTGTAATTTTAGAATCTGTGAGCTGTGAGTGTTTATGTTTTGCTATTCTGCATCCTCTCTGGCTCTCTTTCTCTATGGCCTTTTGCCATCTACATATACATCGATAATCCAACATTGTATATGCAATAAAGGAATGAAAAAATTTCAATTGAGGCCCCACTCTATACATCTTTTATTTTCTGTGTTTGATTTAAATGTACTAAACATAAGGTGTTGTAGCATAACAAAATCCACGGCCGGTCTCATTTTCTGATTGTTGTCACACAGCGGAAATTTTGTTATTACAATGTAAAAGAATAAAGAATTGAAACGACCACCTTTGCGTATTAAAGTTCTGGGGTGTCTCAATGTAGTAACAATAGGCTATTATAAGTAAATTACAAGTGGCACCAGCACTGTTAAATCCGGATCAAGGCCAAGATAACCCTGAAAATATGTACAGTAGGCTGTTTTTTTCTGACCATTTAGTGTGACTGGTGGTACAGATTCTGTCTTTGCGACAAGTTGCTTGTCATGCTTGTTATTTTTCAAAATTATACATGCAACAAAGTGTCCAATAAATAAGAATATAGGACACATGGTTTCTTGTGTCGGAAGCCTACATATTACTAGAGATATTCAAAACAGTGTTGCTTGTAGATTTGTAATTTTAGGCTTTCAGCATAAAAATTTGGCCTACTCTCTTAGGCTTATGCTGGGCTCTATAGGCGCCTTCTTTTCTCTTTTAAATTTTCTTTCTGACAACTAACATATAGTTCGCTTTGTTCTCTCTACTTGGTGAATCATTTTTCGGAAATTTTCCCACTGGACAATTGAAATGTGTGTTCTTTGCTGAATTTGGGACCTTTATCAATAGTTTCTCCTTCATATGATGTGCCTCAAAACTACTCACACTCGAGAGCTGTAACAATTACTCCATTTCTTTTTTTAGGCATTTTAGCACTCAGCACAAAGATTAACAAACCACAAGAAAATGTGCTATTCTGTTGCAGAAAATAAAATGTGCAATCAGTGCTGCCTCCTAGGTTGCACGCATGAACTGGATTAATAATGTGAGACGCTTTCATATAAGAATTTGGAGCTCCTTTTTTATCCTAGAATCTTTAGCTGAGCTATTCGACATTGCTTAGCTGGTTTAGATTTCAGATTATAGATCCTCCAGCTTTAGCTGGTTGCCCATCTCTTCTTATGAAAGTACAGCATTTTTTGCCTATATATGTTCTGTTTAACCAGCCAGTTAATTTCTCTCGTGTCACACTGATGAATTTCCTGTATGTGTATTGACCTTCTGTTTGCACGCCATTGAGGATGTGGAATTCTAGCTTATTGTGATGTTGATCATGACATCATCATCCCACTAATTTATAAGGGCTGTGTGTTCAATTACTCACAACTTGCCTCAGTTTATACGTAAGTATAGTCCTCAAAGAAATGCAAAAAATCAGTTCCAATGCCATTTTACTTAATAAGGAACCATGCATCTTGGCTTCCTCGCAGGGATGCAAGTATCTTCTTCAGTGCTTTGGTCTCCTCTAAAGCCTATCTGTAAGTTTCTTGACCACTGGTCTTGCTGACAGAGCTAATGCTTATCTGTATGCACTCCCAGGTCTGTCGTATACTGGTATGCACTATGTAGGTTATAGATCTTAGCTGTTCTTCTTAAAGTAGAGTTAAGGTCAATTTTATTATTCTTATTTGGTTATACTTTGTAACATTGTCATATCCTCTCCTGCAGATGAATGGACATAACACAAACGTTTGCTAACATGTTATGGTGTTAATGGAAGCTCTGGGTGTACTATGAAATTGATGACTATTGAAAAACCGGTAACTATCGAGAGTTGCCAAACTAAGACATATATGGTTTTTGTTTGATTACATTCTCCACAATTGACAAGCTTAAGCTAGCTTGTCTGACCATCAAGTATTAACTACGCTGCAAGTGGCAAATCAGACTACCATATTGCTTTAGTTACAGAAAGCAGACTTATGGAAACACAGTATCAATAACATCTTAAATTGTAGGGCACTAGGGCTAAAAATGGGCACAACAGACAATCATGGGTTTCAGTTTGGCTACTAGCATTTTTCCTCCTCGGTGTATGGTACTGATTGTCCCAATTAAACGGGTACATATCAGACTTGAAGCGATATATTTTACCTTTTCATTTTTTCTTATATGTTGTAGATTAGAATTTATAAACTGTACTGCTGCCTGAAGTCTTCAGCTTTTTGGGTGCATGCACCTAATCCAATAATAACCACTGGATTGGAACAAGTAGGTGTTTCTTCAGTTTTTATATACATTAGTCCAAGCATAAGCAGATAGCGTTTAACAACTTTGATAGTCACAATTTGGCATAAATTAGGGCACTTAAGTTGGGAGTAGTTTGAAGTCTGAACGATTGTGACAAATATTTTGTAAAGAAATGCCAGGAGCCCATGACACAGCAGCCTGCAACGGTGCTTTATTGTCGAGTAAATAAAAGACATGTGTTACTTGATTTACATTTACTACTGAAGCTTTACCATCATCATCAATAAGCATAAACTCTTATACTCTTTTCAGAGAATCAGGAATTTTGAGTTCCAAAATGCTTGATTTTCCTGCTTACCACTGTCCATTGACTAAGTTTACATAGCTTTGTTATTGTTCAGTATCAATAATAAAGGTAGAGATCAACCCATGCCATGATTGTGATTGTTACTCTTTTGAAACCCAAATGGTGGAGGGTTGACATAGGGGTATTATGTTAACTCATTCTTTGGCCATGTTGAATCAAGTCGTTGTTACGAGATATTTTCTGTACACGTGAAGCAAATGGTATATCTTTTCTGCAATTTATAAATTGGTGAGCTCAATGTTAAGCAACTAAGTTCCAGCATATGCATCTCAGTATCAGCATAGAGCCTTGGGTCTATCCTCCTCTGTTTTTTTACTGCTGTCTTCATTTGATGTTTGGGATCAGTCTGGTTTGTGTGTTTTTAGCCTTATTCCTTTTGCTCTGTTCTTTTGCGTGAATGGTACAAGATTCATATCTCTTGGCATGGGTGTTGTTGGACTGCGGGTTGCCCTCCTTGTGCGCAAATTGGCAGGAGGCAACACCTGTGGGGTCCTCTAATCATAACCCCGTTGCAGCAATTCTGTCACATGCATGGCAGGCCTGGGAGCATCTCAGGCGATCAGGGATTCAGAATTCAGAAATACTGGACCAGAAAAGGAGCCCTCTGGCGAGCAGAATATCGAGCCGTGAAACGGGATGTCAGGTACTAACCATTTGACTTTTACCGGGGAATGCAGTACTGTACAGTACTGGGCTACTGGCTTGCGTCCACAGCCGTAGTCAGTCTGTTCGTTTGGCTTATCAGCCACCAGCCAGCAGTACTTTTCTTTCACAACAAATCAGCACCAGCCACCAGCCAGCCGTACTTTTCTCTCACAACAAATCAGCACCAGCCGCTAGCCAACCGAACAGGCTGTCCTTTTTTTTACCTTGCAGAGAACAGGTTGACCTGAGAAAAGGACATGTCGGCCCACCTTCTAGCGTAGCGAATCGCTTGGCAAATGCAGAAATGCTAGTATATGGAGTACTTCTCAGAAGAATAAAATGTCAGTAGATGTGCTGAGGCTTCTTCAGCAAACTCTGTGTTCTAATCTTTCTCGAGAGGGGAAAAAAAAAGAGAGCCTCGGTTTGTACACTGAATATGAGGCTAAGGCGTCAACGCTTCTTCTGATCTCTTGTACGTCAGCTAAAGAAATAACCGATGAACCAGTCGGCACAGTTTCTGTAACTGCTCCATTTTTCACTGAATCATTTACGCCCACTGCTTTCTCCGACCTGAAAAACTTCGTAGCAGACATGAGCCTATTCAAAAGTTTAAAATTCAGGCATGTCTGTTTATATATATCTGATCTGACTATCGTTAGATGAGCTACTGCTGCAAAGTGCAAACTTTCCAGCATGATGTTTCGTAGAGCAAGCTGACGAATTCCCCTGTCCCTGTTCCCTCGGCATCGGGCAGCGCTTGACGTACGGCGCTGCTCGAACCCGGGCGGGGGTGTCACATGTTGCGAGTTGAGGAGGCCTGTTGGTGACCACACGGACGCACCATACTGACGGACTGTTGCGAGTCTCCAGCTGACATGAGCAGGCAGCGGCTATTCTGCACACACCGACTGAGAAAGCTTCAATTCTCTACACTACACCAGGCGAAGAATAGTTATAGTCGCAGAGAGGAGAGTTGGCATCTCGAGATCGCCAATGTCAAGATGTCATGCGCCCATTCAATTCCTTCAGTACTCCTTCAGAATTCCTCCCCTCTCGCCCATCAGTTCTGAATCTCCTTCCACCCTATGCCAGGGGGAATACTTTTCTTTAACCTTAGCCCCATTGATCCAATCCCTTTGCACGAAGCTAGTAAAAGGACTGAGTCCGTTTCGAACTATGAGAGGAATTACTGTCTCCGAATCATCGATGGAATCGAACTGATCTGTTCGAATTTCACACGAAATTCAACAGAATGTGTTAGAAAGCACAGGCGACACGGAGAGAGACAAAGTAGAAAGAAAAGTTCCTCCGGCTTCCTTTTCTCATAGGGCCTGTTTAATTCCGGTGAAAGTTGAAAAGTGGTGAAAACTTTTTGTATTGGAAAACGTGTTCTGTGAGAGGGGGCACGGTTGTCAGTGTGGAAACTTTTTGGTAACTTTGGAAAGTTGCTGGAATTAAACAGGGCCATAATAAAGTTGGAAACCCTTACTTCTCTATTTATAGGTGCACATAAGTGGCTCAATTACATCCTCGAGTCGTCTCAACCACTATATTCCTGGCATATTCGAAGGTAGAAAGGTATTCTCCGGCATGGAGACGGACCAGCGTGTCAGGCGCCTCGGCTTGTGGCTCTTACCGAGCCATGTCTCCCCCTAACGATCGCCTCCCGAGTCCACCTT
>CM014271.1:22704639-22729688 GCA_004135705.1 Alloteropsis semialata
GATAGAGTGAGTTGGCTCTTTTTGGTTTTATGTGTGTGCTTGTGTGGAATTTGTATTTGAATTCAAACCATTCAAATACAAATTCAAAACCTAACTAATTAACTGATCCTTCCCGGACCCAAATACCCTTAGCCAAACAACCCGGCCTGGCCCAACTAACCCTTTCTCCCTCCTTTTTCCACTCAGTCCAGCCCGACTCCCTTTCTCTCTCATTCTCCCCGCGCTCGGCCCAATCCGGCCCAACACCCGCCGGCCTTATCTCCCGCACGGACGCCCTCTCTTTCTCCACTGACACCCCGGCCCTACCGAGCGCCCTGTGCTTCTTCGTCCCCATGAAGCCGCGCGCGACGCCGCTTCCCCGCTCCGCACCCGCGCCAGCTTCGCCTCGCGAATCGCGCTGCTCGCGCATCCGTCCCGACCCACACCCATGTGCCCCTGCCTCCTCTTCCCCTTGGCCGCCAAGGAAGCGCCGAGCCCAAGCCGCCCCGCTCCATCTTTCCCCTCCCCAAGTTTTTCCCTCTATAAAACCCGATCCCTCTCTCTGCTCTCCCCATCGCCATCTCTCTAGGGCGGAGCCCTGCCCAAATCCACCCCGACTCCAATTCCGAGAAGGAGAAGTAGTAGAAGCAGGAGGAGAAGTGGAGGCGCAGGCCGTGGAGGAGAAGCTGCTCGGGAGGCCGCTGTCTGGGAGGAGACACTGCGCCGCCGCACCATCATCGCCGCTGCAACGCCGTAGAGGACGAAGGAGCCGACGAGAAGACCGTAGCCGCGAGCTCTGCATCCTGCTCGTCCTCACGCTCTTCTTCCAAACCCCACCGTGAGTCCCATCTCGCCTTCCCTCTCACTGCGACGCCATGGATGCTCTATTTGCCGTGCCCTGTTCCGCTCCGCCGTCGCCATGCTCGCCGCTCGGCCTTACTCTGTGAACCCCGGCCTTCGCACCGCTCATACCCATGCCAGACTGGCCTTCGTGCCGCTATTGATCTCTGCAGGAACCCCAATCGAGCTCGAATCCCTCTCTTCTCTCTGTGACTTCCGCCGTCGCCGTGGAGCTCGCCGCCGGCCGCCTTGATTTCCATCCTTCTCTGTTCTGCCCACTCGCGCTCTTGTCCTTCGCATTGCTCACCACGGGCAGGAGGCCCAGGCCGTGGATCGCGAAACCACCATTGCTGCTACCTTGCTCCGAATTCTCGCCGTGGACCGTCTCCCGGTGTCATCCGCCGTGCTGGCCCGTCCATCTCCCCTAAACCTCTTTCCGCTTGATCCTTGTTCTATCTAAGAAATAGGTTTATCTAAGAAAATTCATAATAAATTGATCCTAGCTCAGAAAATTATGAAACCAGTTTCTATAATTATCTAAAATCATGACCTACGCGTTAGAACAGGAGTTGAGTGCTTTTGGCTCTTCTTGCTTTTCTTTGAAGTTTATTTAAATATAGGAACCGATGTTTTTCTTTATTTCTTGTGAATAGGACCAGCTGAGGAGGAGCAAGGAGGAGACGGCTACTACCACCACTCTGAAGAACAAGTCGAAGAGGACTACTACCAGACGCAAGGTTCACGCCCATTCCGCTTTGAATCCTATTTAGGCATTGCAACTAGTTGCTAGCGCTTTACTTTATTGCATGATGATGAATATGACCTATTGCATAGCCTTGTTTAATTACCGTATTCCTTGATAAACCTGCTACACTTGATGCTATGCTTGCATGTGTTATGGGATGGTTGTGATAGGATTCTTGGCGTGTGTGGGGCAAAAACCCGGGAAAGGAGTAAGGGGTTTTGGGAACTTTGCGGGGGTGAGCAGATTAACTCGATCTTCGTATCGAGGGCTGGGGTGTGTACTTGGGCACATCCTATGGAGTACCTGTGGCGGGTACATGTTCTTTATGTTACTTGAGGAGTTTGGCGGCAATACCTGTAATGGGTGCACGAGCGGACTACTGGAGGTGGATACGCTATTTGACGGTGACGCTCACCCCGGCACCAAAAACCGAGTTGGTTATAACTTTTCCCTGGACTTTCCGTGCTCACCACTTACATCTACGGGGGGTGTTCCAGCCAGCCTAGTTAAGTGCGGTACCCGGACTGTAAGGAGTTAGCGGAAGTGTGTGGAGGAACTGGCGCTGGCCTTTGTCCCCCGAAAGAGGCTCATACCCCGGGACTTGGCCACCGCGGGGGAGACCATCACAGTTCTCGGACACCGAGTTGCGTCTTCAGTATATCCTAAGCCGGGAAAAGCAGGAGGGTACCGTTCACTGACTAGGGTCTGTGCTGTGGGTTGTGTCTCAAGTTGGCGACGGCCGGCTTTGCAGCCCGAGTGGTTCCAGGAGTACAAGCTCTGCAGAGTATAATCTATATATATAGCCGCCGTCCGCGGACAAGGGACGATTCCTATGGAAACTGTTATTTCCGCCATTGTTTTAGGGATTTCTACCTCCCTTCTAGAGTAGGCCTGCCTCGGGCAGTTGAGATGCGAAGGGTGGGAGCTTTCGCATCGCCTAGAGAGTGAAGAGTGGAAGATACATGGTGACGGGTACCTGGTGCGCCAGGATTGCTCGTGGGTGATGTGAGAATGGTTTTGGGACGAAGATGCTGCTTGCATAGGAATAACCTTAAGCATATCCTTGATATTTCTTATACTAGAATTAGGCCACTTAAAGCTTGCATTTCAGATGGTGACGTGGAACTGTTCCATTCCTTGGGAACAGCTTGTGACGACGCAGGTTATGAATCGGAGTATGATAACAATGCTGATGGCTGGTACAATTGAGGTTGCTGCTGCGCTCGAGCTGAAGAGCCTGTGGGGATGATTGCCAAGACAGAAGACTAGCTACCATCTCGTTTAGTATTTTATATTATCGCAATTAGCCCAAGAGGCTTGTAATAATCGTACTTTCAGAGTTATCCACTTTCGTAAGACAATTATGTAATGTTTAATGCTTAAATTTGAAGTATGGATGTGATAATCTACTGGAATAAGTTTTATACGTGTTAGCTGTTGATTCTGAAACTAACATAATGGATACAAGAAGTCGGATTGTTAGAAATAAGAATCCGGGTCATTTCAGTCAACCGCCAAGACATTCCGGCGTTACCCGCATCACCTTACCCCGTTCTCGATAAAGCACTGAACCTTCGTCCTTGAGACACGCAACCACTGCAAGAGAAAGAGCACGAGGGAGTTGCTTGGCATGTGTGGACCGTGCATGAGGAATCGAAGCAAAGCGAGAGAGGCCCAACAAAAGCCTACTACAAAAGTACTTTGCGCACAGCACGGTAGCAGCAGCCTAGGCCGGCGTATGTGGCCGCAAAAAGACAGGAGCCTACGTCAAATTCTTTTGGCGTCAATCTGCCAGCAACTTCCCGCGAGTGCTCTGCGTCGCTGCATCTGCTCTGCTGGACCAGATAGCCAGCCGAGAGAGGCGAAAGCTAGAGCCACCGAAAAGAAGCTGCGCGAGCCCGGCCGGGCCTCCCCTGCCTTTGGCGTCGTTGCCCTGCCGCTGCGTGCCCAGCGGCAGCGGCCCTGCCCACCATGGCATGGCAATTGGCATGGTACCGCACGGCGCGGCACCACCGTCCTGGCTGATCCATCGATACATCCGAGGCGGCGACGCCGATGCCCGTGTCCGTGTGCCATACGGCGCAGTTGTGCTTGTCACCTGCGGCTCCTCCGGCTTTGGCTTCTCATGCGCAACAGTGTCACTGTGCGCGAAGCAGGGTCTGCAGTGGGGTGGTCAGGGGTCACCACGTACGCTGCTCTTGTGCGAGAGTGGATTTGCTGAGCCTAACTGCGCCCTGTGCTGTGAGGGTGGGGTGGCGATCTCGTAGGGTTCCTGTGAGATCGAGCTGTATTTCAGTCCTGCAAAATTTATGCAAAGGCTCACACGTTCCAAACATGCTGTTCGCCATTCGGTTTCGGGCAAAGGGCTCATATCGTTGGTACCATTTCTTGCAGCATTATCGGTTTTATCACTAGCTAGGCTTTTGTTCCATCTGGTCCAAGCTAGCAGGGTTACAGATTTCTGCTGCGACAGAACCCTCGTCACTTGGTATGGCTTGTTTTTGTGTATGATTCATGCAATGTGAGCGCCTCCCCCCACCCGCAGGCCTCTCCAATGGAAGGTTCTATGCTGCTTCTATATAGAACCAGGTTTCATACATCGTGTGTCTGGATCCATATAGAACCTGGTCTTTTGTATAAAACCTGATCCTAAGCAATTGTATATTGGATGAGTGAGAAGTGAGGAGAGAGAGATAGAGAGAAGAGAGAGGGCGTGGGTCCTGTTTATAGATTCACCCCGGTTTTATACATTGGAGCAAATTTAACATATGACGTCAAAATCATCATAAGTTCTATCTAAAGAACGAGGGCAGTCCTATACATTGGAGACGCCTTCCGGTTGTAATTCCGGCAGCAGAACACCGATGATTGAAAGAAGGAGCAGGTTAACGTAACCAGTAACCTAACCCAACCCGCCGTAGACAGGATCACAGGAAGGACTAGGAGTTCACATGCATATGTTTTTTTTTTGCGAAAGACCAGTACAGACGCAGACGCTCACACACGCACGCACACTCACCCCTATGAATACACGCACGTAAACCCTACCCCTATGAGCACCTTCGAGAGACTGGGCCGGCTGTTCCGATCTTGAGATTGACGAAGTCACCACAGGCGCCTCGCTATCGACGGGCACGTCGCCTACCACTGAAAGAAAAGCGCCGGTTAAATCCTGGAATAAATCCAGAAAAATGTGACACCCATGCCGAGTCGGAGACTCGAACCCGGGTGGGCAGGTTCCACCACAAGGAACCTAACCAACTAAGCTATGCTTGTTCCACTTCACATGCATATGTTGACACGCACGCTCGATTAATTTAAGGGCTAAGCAGCCTTCTAATACCACCCTGTGATCCCGAACAACAGCCCAGACAAGATTAGCATTCTAGGCCTATATGTCCTTGTTGTGATTTGTAAAAAGATTAGCAAAAGCACCACCACCCCTATCTGCATCATAGACAAAACAAGAGATTCAAACACAGGGCCCAAGTGTAGTGGATGGGTTAGTGGGTGGTATAGCAGCAGGATGGCAACTGGATTATATTAAACAAGCGTGCATCGTCCTAGAAGGCTAGAACAGACAGACATCCTTCCACAAGGGTATATGAAGCTCTGAACATTCTGCAGCCCTGCATGGCTCTGCCTGCTCTACAAGCTGTGATTTTGTTCCTTTGCTTTGGGCCGGGACAAAGGCATCCTTGGGGGTGCCTACCTGGTTTCGTTTTCTTGCACATTGGCCTCTTTGCTCACACCTTTAAAAAAGAGCAAAATGGGGATTTAAAAAAGGGACATAAAGACAGAAAAAGGTCCATATCAAAGTTTAAAGGGGGTGGATACTCTCAAAGGTCTTTTGTTTAGGCCCCTTAGGGCTATCTTGTTGCACAAAGAAGAATTATCATCTTATTTAGAACACAGAGTGGTATAAACGTATTCCACATAATCTTTTACAGGATCAAATTAATGCTTTAAGATGATACATGTGTAAGTTTTTTTTAAAAAAGATTCATCTATACAAAAACAGGCCCATCTATTACAACATGATCTGAATTGCGTTTCATGATAATGCTCAAATAATTGGAAGTCTTGGGTTAAGGACCGTATCTAGGCTTTACCAGTAGCGCCAGAGCCCTGTGGGCTGTGGATTGACAAAGAGACGTCCCATCCTGTTCGCCCCATGGAGTAAGATCCATCTCGCTAGGCGCCATTGGAAAAGCCCTCAAAGTTGCAAAGAGAAAGCGAAAGGATAGATCGCCTTTTTGTTGGTTGTGCCGTCTCTAACCTAGCCTTTTTATTTCCTTCTTCCAAATGGCTGATCTTCTGATAATGCTGCCTAGAACTGCTCAGAGTTTTCCATTGTCTGGTAAAGGACTAAAGGTAAGCATGATTAACCTACCCCTTTAACTTATCCTGACTTGTGATCCGGGAAACTTTTTTTGCATTGTTGGCCGTATGATACAGCTAGGACCTTGAGCTTTGCATCTGCTACGAACTAACCCTGTTCCAAGGGTTCTAATTTAACTTACTGGCTTGGGATCTTGTTAACTTTTGCAGTAACCTTTTTGACTATTCGCTAGGCTCAAGACAGTGCCACGAAGAACAGGCTCCTAGAGATCCTCCCAAGCATTAGACAACCCAAGAAAAAGTGACTTTGGAGCTCTTTTTTTATTGATGAGGAACAATAAGAATGTTTTTGTACAACGGACCATTTTTATCCTGAAAAAAGAAAGTAAAAGTCAAATTGAAGCAAATGGCTTGCAGATTCTCTCTTCTTTTTTGAATGGTTGTTTGCAAGCAGTAGTATTTGGCGGCAGGGTTTTAACAATGTCCAGACTCCAGACAGAGCTTCTGAGACTTTGGCCACAGCAATTGGCCGACGCCCTGCATCAGCAAAACAGGCCAGCCAGGCAGAGGCAGCAACGCAGGAAAGCATGCAGGGCATCACTACAACATGTTCATTAACTCAGCTCGTTTCATAACCAATGGGGAAGAGAGGGCATGAACATTGTTTGGCCCACCCCCAACTGCCAACCACTCCAATAGTTATGGAAATGCAAAACCCTAAACATATCGCTAGCACTACTTGTATTGACGAAATTTCATAAAAAGGAAGTTAGATTTCTACAGATTCAGGCAGCAGCTTTGTGTTTGGATTTTCTAAACAAAGCTTACTGTCACTAACTAAAAGCGTTCAAGGCCAGAGTTTACTATTCTAGCATGTCATAGCCCCAAAAAAGATAGGAATTAAAAAATTTCCCAAAAGACGCTGCAGGCACTGTCAATCTCTTCAAATGTGCTGTTCCCTCCACCACCGTCACCCACCTCTCTGGCTCTCTCCCCTCAAGAATTCTCTGCTACTGTTGCTTGCTTGCCCATTCCTTCTCCTCACTCTCACCCGTGCCGAGCCTGCTCTGCTGCCTCCACTCCACCTCCCACAGTCCCACTACGCTTCCAGAATCCCAAGGACGCCCTCTCCTCCAGCAGCGGCGGCAGCCTTGGAGCCAAAGGGGGGCAGCCTTGGACTCGCCATGCCCGTGGCTGCCGCCGGCGCTGGGGGCTTCGACCCCGCGGCGCCGTCCCCGTCCCGCGCCCCGGCCTCGCGCCAGGACGTCCAGGCGGCCATTGCCAAGGCCGTCGAGCTGCGCCAGCTCCACGCCGCCCTCCTCCAGCGCGGCGCGCCCAATGCCCGCGCCGGGGCCGGCGCCAGCCGCAGCCCGGCCGTCATCCGCCTCCCGCCGGTCGCGTCCCCCGCGCGCTCCAGGACCGCGGACGAGGAGTATCCCGTGTTTACTCCGGTGAGCTAGCTATCTTATATTCTTATTAACACGTGTTGGCTGTGCGGCCTTGAGGCCTGAAGCTCACCGTCAACGACAATGGCGTCTCTAATTGCTTGGTTGCCGTGCTCGGCCAGGCCTACGACGACGAGGAGCACATGGCCGCGGCTGCACTGAACCACATTTGCCAGGACAACCGGAGCCGGTCGGAGAACTGGGCCGGCGTGGCCCTGGACCACGGCGGCGGCGGCGGCGACGACGCGGCCCTGTCCGACTACGACGGCCTCAACGCCTTCTCGTCCTCCAACAGCGAGGTGCTCTTCCCTTCCTCCAACGACCACCGCCTACGGAACAGAGGCGCGGCGTACAAGATCCACCCGGCCTTCCTGCACTCCGCGCCCTCGGCCGACCGCTTCCTCCTGTCCGCCGGCCGCGCGGGCTACACGTCGGAGCTCAAGCTGCCGCCGGCGACGTGCAACAATGCGATCCGGCCGGCGACGATCAGCAGCAGCAGGGTGCCGCCCCCGTCGGCGCACTCCCGGACGAAGAACAGAGCGCCGCAGATCCTCTCGTGGCTCTTCCCCAAGTCGAGGAAGAAAGCCAAGCCGCCGGAGATGGCGTCGCCGACCGCCATCGAGCGCGGCAACATGTCGCAGCTTCTGACGGAGTGGGGCGCGCTGTCTCTCGAGTCCCTCAAGAAAGAGCTCGCGGAGGCCAACGCTCACCGCGACGCCGCGCTCCGAGAAGCCGCCGAGGTGAGGTCGTCGCTGGGGGAGCTGGCCACCAAGCTTGTGAGCGTGGAAGCCTACTGCACGGAGCTCAAGAAGGCGCTGCGGCAAGCGACCAGCTCGCCGTCCGTCTCCCGGAGATCGACGAGGTCAGTCGAAGCGAGCCGAGAGCTCCCGATGCCGGTGAGCCACGACGTGATGGTGGAAGGCTTCCTGCAGATCGCGTCGGAGGCCCGGCTCTCGGTGAAGCAGCTCTGCAAGGCGCTGATCCAGCAGGTGAACGAACAAGCCGGCGACGGCCTGTCCGACAAGCTGAACCTCCTCCTCCGGCCGCACCAGCTCGCGCTGCCCGGCGGCTTCGGCAAGCACTGCTCGAAGGCCGTGCTGTACCACCTCGAGGCGATCATGAACCATGCCATGTACCAGGACTTCGAGAACCCCGCGTTCCAGCGCAACGGCGCGCCGAGGTGCCTCGACCCGGCGGAGGACCGCCGCCGGAGCTTCGCCGCGTTCGTGGCGCTGCGCAACCTGAGCTGGAACGAGGTGCTTCGGAAGGGCACCAAGTACTACAGTGAGGACTTCAGCCGGTTCTGCGACCGGAAGATGAGCGCCGTGGTGGCGACGCTGGGCTGGTCCCGGCCGTGGCCGGAGCAGCTGCTGCAGTGCTTCTTCGTCGCCGCCAAGTGCGTCTGGCTCCTCCACCTGCTGGCCTTCTCCTTCGGCCCGCCGCTGACGATCCTGCGCATCGAAGACGGCCGCGCGTTCGATCAGATGTACATGGAAGACATCCAGCAAGACAGGCAACAGTTGCAGAGTCCTTGTCAAGTGAAGATCATGGTGATGCCGGGGTTTTATGTCCAAGATAGAGTGCTTAAGTGCAGGGTCCTCACCACCAGATCAGCAGCATGATTGTGTCTCATATCTCAGCTTTCTTTGACCAACAGCTACTAGTGTGGCGTCAACGTCCAAGTGTAACTTCTTTTCTTGTCTTGAGCCAAAGGTACAGTAATTTCAGACATGCTGAGCCATATGTTTGCCGTAGATTTGCAGTAAAAACAACTGACAAGCTGAAGTTGTGAGACACCCCAGGGAAATGTGGGAGCCATTGATTACTCCATTGTTATGTCATGATCAACAAAAATGTGCCATCACAACATAATTTCCAGATATTATGAAAGCCTCATCCCTGATTTGGCCAGAAACCCAGAAAGGTTCTGAACATTTTCAAGGAGGCGTCTGCATTCCTGCAGCACAAAACTGAGCATACCGCCCTAGAGAACTAGATAAGATCAAAACATGCATATACACATCAGATGCCTGTATAACAGAATTGAAACCTGGAATCACACCCAGCTGCTCTCAAATGAGAGATCGTCAAGCCGAAATGACAGATCCCCAACATAGTCCTGTTCAGTATCAATTCTAGGCTCAACGCTCTCCACCATGAGGTTTTGGTGTGGCTGAGGGAGCAGCGTTGAAGGTAGGGGTAGCTTCTGTGAACGAATGATCCTCTCCACTGGACCAGCAGGCTTCTCCCACGCGAGCAGATGCAGCTGGATGGGGCGCACCGCGAGTCGGTGCAAGGAGAGCTTCTGGCTGAGGGAGATGGTGTCGAAGCAACGGACTGCCCCTGTACTGGAGATCATCCAAGGGAGGACCTTCTCGTTGGACACCCTTGATATAACCAGCAGCTTAGACGCCTCTTTGGCCTGGTTGAACAGATCACGGAGCCCAGATCGCGACGATGGCGCCTCACATTCTTTGTCGTCGCTAACCACCGAGGATATGTAGATAAAACCCTGACAGAAAGAAACATGGCAGCAGGCTCGAATGATAGTTCTAATGGCTGAAGTAGAACATAATTGCCAGCATCGTGCAGAGTTGCTAGTGAAAAGGGACCTCTTCAGTTCGACTGATGGCAAAGCCAAGCCTCGTGTCACCTTCTTCAAGTGGGATCTCCAGCAGCAATTCTCCTCCTGTGCAGCTGTACCAAAGCCGTGCTGCTTTCACCACACCAATGTCCACCCCATGGTAATCTTCGAAACCATAAAGCGTTGCATTAGTGACGTTCGACAGATCAGATAATGAACCTGAATTGACAGTTGCAGACGCTGTCTCTCCAGATATCTGCACATTTCAGAATGTGACAGTGAGAAGCTTTGAAAAAAATCTTTCAGAATTAAGTACAACAATCTGAGGGTTCATTTCTAGGCTTATTTAGGCAAAGTCAAACTAGCTGAAGGTTCATTCTAGTATGTAATTGGCAACCTACACTGAGATGTTCGAATTAGAGAGCTTGTATCTGCACCTTGGTGAGAAGAGCTTCACTCTGCACATTCATGAGATCAACGGGGATTCCTGAGGCCTGTGATGAGCTGAGCCATGCATTGGCACGCGCCAGTGTGTCGTCAAAGGACTCATAGCGACAGGCATTGGAGTCCAGAGCCTTGGGAAGGACGAGCATAGAGAGGTAGCAGATAGAGTTGGGCATGCACAGGGTGTCACGCATCTTCTTCTCCCATGGATATGCCACGTACCCATCCTGGAGTTGTGCCTTGCTCAATGCTGATGCCACTCTTGTGCTCCTCGTGCCTAAACGGAGATACAGATGCCATATTGTGTTTATGTGGAAACTTCAGAGTTGATAAAAAAAAGTACATTAACATGCTCATACTGTAAAGAACATTCAGAAATAAAAGCATCATCAACAGTGATCAGAAGCGCGGTCAAAACTCCAAAAAAGAAACTTCCATTGTAGACAGCGGTTTTTTTAAGGAGTAAGATGGATAGTTGGACGTTGCAAGAAAACACATAACAAGCAATCAAGCATCAACCTTTATATAGATGCAAGTGTTGATTGTTTGGTGTGAAGTCTGAATTTCATGACATCATTTTTTTGAGACGAACGATTCAAGACTTCAATCAAAATTCCACTTTTCAAACAAGTTTTCCCCCCAGCAGAAAAGGAAGTTTTTTAAGGATTGCAGAAGAAAAATTCATAGAAAATTGGAAGCAGTACATGTGACTGTTCTAGCGTCCTTTGGGTGAGGTCAATAGTCTACCAAACTAAGCAATGCAATATTCCCCAGAAAATACGTGAAAAATGAGCGAACATCGCTATATGTAGAAGAATTGACCGCAACCGAGACAAACTACCCATATCAGTGACAGCAATGCGCTTGGCATTGTTACAGAAATGTCTTTCCGTTCTCCCTAGTTTATGAATGTTTCTTTTCCTTTGCTACCTTTAATTTTCATTATGTAGCTGTCACTCTGACAACTGCCAACCATAAGCTCCTTAGCTTTCTCAGAGCGAAGACAAAAGAAATGAGCATATACTCTGTCTAATTGCAGAATTTTGCTAGAAATGATGGCCTGGAATCATATATTCAGACATCAGCTTATCAGAATATTTTCCGACTTATTTGAACCTCTGATTTGACAGGAAACTTTCCTTTTTCACACATGTAGGATGAAAAATGTGTACTCGAAACTGCTCGGTCCTCAGCACGGTCAGACTCCCGGCTTGAACAGCCACGGGCCGCACCCGGCATGGCCACGCCCACGCGACCGCGCCCTGATCCCTGTTGCGGGCTTGCGGCCCTCTGAGGCCTCTCCCTTTCCACACTCGACATCACCGTAGACCTCTAGACTCCTGAACACCCGCCTGGACGCACGGTCTCGGACCGCCGCCACCGAGCAGAGAACTCGTTTCAAATTAGAAGTTGAGAGAAAACGGACATGGGCACATGGCCGAGGCGCATCTCCTTTCTCATGCGATGCAGGGCAACTATGACGAAGCAATTATTCAGATTGGTTACCTTGTAAGACGAGGCACTCGCTCTCGAGGCGGTCGACGAATCCGAGCACGTAGTTGGGGTCGTGCATCGACCGCAGCACGTACTGCTTCCTGCCCCCTCCTCCGCTGCCCCCGCCGCCGCCGGGGCTGCCTTGGTGCGGGACGACGCAGGCCTGCAGCTCCCTGCCGCCCCGCACGCGCACCTCGACGGAGGTGTCCCCGCGCTTGAACGCGGCGTGCAGCGCCTTGTGCAGCCCGGCGCGCCCGCCCTTGAACGGCGCCTCGAGATGCAGCGCCGCGGCCGACCCGGCCCCGCCGCCGCCGCCGCGGCCCACGCGGACGGCCTCCACCACGTCCCCCTCCTGCACGACGCCCCCGCCACCGCCCCACTCCTCCGCCTTGGAGCTCCCCGCCACGCACTCCAGCGCCACGACCGGCGCCTCCGCCTCACGCCGCCGCCTGCTCCCGTCCTCCTGCTCCGCCATAGCTCCCCAACGGCCCAGGGATCACCTCCCGTGGGTTGCTTTATCGAGTGGGCGGCGGCTGGGGGACGCGCCCCCCACGTGCCGCCCGTGACACCCTGAAGAGACAAGACGGGATCCGCCGCCGGATTCCGCTCGTGACGGGGATCTCGGACGCGCCGCCGCGGGGGCAAATACAAAAACGGCGCGGCGGGTTCGACTTCGAGTCCGAGTCCCCCCGATCGATCAAATCCGTAGCGAGCGCGCACGTTCCGAGATTCCTCGGTCTCTTCTCCTCGTACTCTATTCGCTTCGGGGCTTTCGGTCCACGACGCTGGCCAATGGCTGGATTGCCTCCCTTCCTTGCTGCACGGAGCGGGAGGTTTTAAGAAGGGGGCGGCGGGTAAGTCGCCGTCGCGGTGGACGAAGCCGGCCAATCGCGTCGCGTCCGGTGGCGCGCGGCGGCTACCAGCCGAGCAGAACCGCGCGCGCCCCGTCCGGCTGCCATGTGGGCCCCGCGTGTGGAGATTGAGCAGTTACGTGCGTGGTGAATGGATTGTTACGATCTCGGGTGCCTTTCAGGTCGGTCGTCAACTCGTGCAGTCGTGCTCCTGCAAAGGTCTTGTTTTTAGTTCTAGACAAGTACTGTTCGAGTTTTTGTTTGCGATGGCCCGCGCAAATAGCACGGAAAGCTAGTGTTTGTTTTCTGAACAAACGGATTTTGAGTTCAAATTAATAGATAAAAAATAGTTTTATTTAGTTCTGTTATTGTAATTATTTATCCTATAAACCGAGAGTAATATATCATAGTTTTTTTTGAAACATGAGTTCAAGTGAGAAGGAAATAATTTATATAAAATTTTAGTTTTAAATATAATAATAGAAATATTATATATTTTTAACATGGTTGCATTTTTAAAATTTCTTTCTGGCGATACACGATTTTCGTTGAAAGTTGTAGTGAAGTTGATGAATTAAATTTTTCATGTTCAGAGGGAGATATAGGTTATTGGCTCAATGAATACCATTTTCATTAATAGTTAGAATTTAACTTTGAGTTTGAATTTGAAACCTTAATGGGCAATATATGCATCATTTTTTGCTTTTGTCCCATGCATACCATTAACATTTAATTTTTAGTTTAATTTAATTTTGAGTTTGAGATCTAGGTTATTGGCTCAATGCATACCATTACCATTTCTTTTTTTTTGCTCCCCCAATATCCAATTGCTATATCCCCATGCATGCTGTTGAGTTATCGGCCCTCACTATGTGTGGTCTCTTCATTTGGTTGTGTCTCTATCTCCATCACGTCTTTTTTCTCATCTTCCTTTTACTCTATTAGTTACTCAAAGCACTTATATTTGAAGGATGTAAGTCCCTGTCTCTCACGTTTGTCTTCCATCAGATGTTAAACATTTGTTCAAATTTTTCTAAAAAATACATATAGTTTTATTTCTAATGGTGGCATTTATTTATTTTTTTCTAGATAGATCAAACTAAGGTTTCTTCTATGTTTTTCACCATTTTTATTCTATATATGCTTTCATAATGATTTTTTATACATTCATTATTGCAGCTGGCATGGTATAGCCTTTTTCTTTGAACTCATCCTCTCTCCTGCTTTTGCTTCCAAGGAGTTTTACCCGCTATGCTGCGAAGATGTATTCCTGATGCTTAACATTTTACCATGCATGTTCTTTCCTCTTTTTGAATGCAACCTTCAGCTTGCTACGGACGGATGTTCATGTCATGTCTCGATTTTCATGTTGCTTTGTTATGTATCTTGTTAGAACTCTGCACGTAATTGCATCAGATCTCATTGGTCCACTAATCACAATACTACATAGCAAGACATCGTCATATTTGTAATTTTTATTTTTGCTAGTGGTTTATCACCACGCCTTGGTTGCATTGGTAGGACGATACTCGGCCTTGATTGCCTAATTCTAATGCAATTATGTAGGGGCTATGACATGACTCCACAGCCATGCTATAATTGTTGTGTTTCTAATATTTGTATAAGTAAAATTCTTCAAAAATAAACAAATGAAATACCATTTTTCATTATTTTCTTGTATTATATCTATTTGTATTTTGCATGTAATTTTTATTTTCTATCTTCTTCCAAATTCATATATAATACTACTGATTATCTATTGTTAATTGAATTTAACAAATTTATTGGACTAATTTGAATTATTAGTATTATTTTATAAAATCAATATTGTATATTATTTTTTATTAACATGGTAACTTCAGATCCTATGTCAAAATTTAGCTTTATTTGTATCCATTTAATTCTTTAGTAATTCTTTAGTATTTGTATTTAATGTGTGCTAATAAATGTATATATAATATTGTTTTAGTTACCATCCTAATTAAAAGATTTATAATAATATAATGTTAATTGTATTTGACACATACTTTTTATTTACCTATATATTCCTTCCAAATTCATATACAAAGCAACTATTGATTTCCTATGATGAAATAAGTTATGTATTTATTGTATTTGATATAGACTCTTGAGTTAATTACTAATTTGTATTTTTTTTAATTTGTAGTTTATCTATTTACTATTTGTATTCGATATGTACTCTTTGTCAAGTGCTAATTTTTATTTTATTTCAAATTTAACTATTTAGTAATTATATTTGATGTGGATACTTTGGTGCTAATTTATTAATTTTTTATTCTGAAATTAGCTATTATTAATTGTTTTCAATAAGGACCTTTTATTAGGATAACATAGATCGATAAATCATTGTAACGGTGTATATTTTTTTCTTTTCGATTCATAAATCTAAGGTTATCTACGTTTGCTACAAACAGTGGCTGGCGGAATTTCTTTGTCATCAAATTTGGTGGGATACTATTTGCACTAAAAACTCTTTATACCATGAATTAAGTGTAGTTTAGTTGCTTAGATTTCTTGTGATGGATGTCACCAAGTTTGAGTTCCTAACTCGGTGCGGGTGTCGCACAGCGAGACGTCTGTGGTGCCTTCGTCAATCTCGATCAAGATCAGAACAGCGGGCTAAATCTTTCGGAGGTGCTTATAAGGTTAGAGTTTATATGCGTGTATTCATAGAGGTGATTGTGCATACATGTGTGAGCGTCTGTGTCTATACTGATGTTTCAAAAAAAATCTTCATAACCCGACTCTAATGAATTGGTCATCCTATCTTTTTTTTCTTGTATGTATCTGCCTGGAGATTGTCCCATCTATTTAGTGGCAATATGGGATTATCCAATAAAGGGTCTAAAGATTCGATACATTAGCATGCGTGTAAAACACGTCAATTTCATCAATTTCTTCCTTTGCACCACTATGTGGCTAAGGGTAGCATCTTCTGATGTCATCTATTTGTCTATATGGCAGAGCATCTAACATATTGAATCACACAATTCCAAAACAATGCAACTCATATGTGCACGCAACTTATATGGCCTCCTTGATCTGGTTCACAACCGATCTGCACGCTGTCATTGTCATCGATTGTTTTTGTATTTCAGCCAGCCATATGCGCACGACGTGGCCAGTATATATGCAATACTTCAGCTGGTCATGAGCCCCTGAATGGACGCAGCATGCGGACACGACTTCAGCCTTCATCCATATCATTGCTCAGTTTTCACAATTTGGTGTGCTGCCTGCCCGCTGCCAGCCAGAGTCTCACACACATCATGGCTCGAATAAATGCAAACTCGGACACGAAAACCGGTGTATCATGTGTTTCTCTAAGATGCTCCCGCAAAAAAGTTACGCATGAGTCATGAAAAGTCGCCAACTTCTAATAATGTTTTGGCTCCGTATTTGACGTGGACATTTGTTGCTAATTTACTTTTTTATTCCAAAATTAGCTAACAGTGTATATTCTTTTCTTTTTTTGATTAATGTACCATAATCGACGTGGATACTTGTTGCTAATTTACTTTGTTTATTCCAAAATTAGCTAACAGTGTATATTCTTTTCTTTTTTTGATTAACGTGCCGTATTCGACGTGGATACTTGTTGCTATGTTACTTTGTTTATTCCAAAATTAGCTATTACTAATCATTTTTTATGAGAACTTTTAGAGGTAAGATAGACCGTTAGATATACATAAAATTCAACATTGTATATTCTTTTTTTTGGATTAACATGGGAATTTCTAGAACCGTTAGATATACATAGATCCAACGGTGTATATTATTCTCTTTTTTGGATTAACGTGGAAATTTCTAGGACCGTTAGATATACATAAAATCCAACAATGTATATTCTTTTTTTAATTAACGTAGAACTTTCTAGGACCGTTAGATATACATAAAATCCAATGGTGTATATTCTTTTTTTTGGATTAATGTGAGAATTTCTAGGCTCTCTCGGCGAACGTGGTGACTTTTTTTAACTCTGTTGTATTAAGATAATTGATTGATTGATTCCGGGGAGTCATTTTTTATACTATAGTAAAATATAATCTTTACAAGTCGGAGCTATTTCTGAAATACGTTTCTTGTAGAAACAAATCCTTCTTTTTTATGAAACGAAAACAGTCTCCTTTTTTTTTGATGAAACGAAAACAAATCCCCTATACCAAATGAGACTAGAGTCTTTGAAACGAGAGAGTCCTTACCAAACGGTTTAGGGATTCAAATAAAAAACATACAAATCCCTAACAAACTTGTCTGCACTCTTTTTCAAGAAAAGCCAAAATTGTTTCAAGAAACTTCTGAAACATTTCAGCAAAAACACGTCGCGTAGCGTACTGGTCTTAAAAATGAAGGTCGCTTTGTACTTGCCGCGGACACAGCGTAGTCCTGTTTGGCACTTGACAAATTTTGGAATACCTTTGGCCGGCAGAGCGCTGGTCCAACAGTCCCATTTCCAACTTGCATTGATTCTTCAGACCCGTACGGCCGTACCTTACAGGTGTATCACCGACCCTTCCATGCTTCCAGCGCCGGCATTCGGCAACCATCCGTGCAACTTGAAACCAGGGCCGTGTTCGTTTGGGGATCAAAAAAAATTGATCCCTGCATTAAATGCCTCTTTGACCGTTGATTAAGGGTATTAAATAAAGTCAGTTTACAAAACTACCTTCACAACCTCCTGTCAAATACGCGAGACGAATCTAATGAGGCCTTTGACCGCACGATTAGAGGATGATTACTGTAGCATTACTGTAGCAAATCGTGGATTAATTAGACTCATTAGATTCGTCGCGCAAAGTTGCACTCATCTGTGAAAAGGTTTTGTAAATAAACTTCATTTAGGGCTCCATGCATGCAAGATTCCAATTGATCCAAAAATTGTGGGTTATCTGAACACGGTCCAGGTATCGACTGTTGAATCTTGAAGCTTCTATACGAAAGGTCCCCATCGCCCCCACTGCTATTTTTTCAATTTGGCCCTTTTACGAAACTATTTTTACATTTGGACCCCCGACGAAACTTATTTCAAAAAATGGACCTTTTTCTCGGCGTACAGACCCTCCACGCCGAGATCCGTGGCTCGGCGTGAGGCAGAGACACGCCGAGGTAGCCACGTCAGCGCCACATGTAATGTTGACGCGGCGCTGGTGGCCCACCTCGGCGTGCAGCACCTTCACGCCGATCTACATAACTCGGCGTGAGTACGTGCCACGCCGAGGTCTGGCCTGCCTCTCCACTGCGGGTGCGGGGAAAGTCACGCGACTTGACGCGACGCGACGCCATATGCAGGTACAAGCATACAGTTTTTACAGGTTCAAGCATACAATAATCTAAATTATATTATTGTAGCGTCGATGTTGGAAGTTGATGCTGCGCCCAGCTGTTCCTCAGGGTCGTTGGATCCCCCTGGCGCTTGTCATAAATTTCGCACCGGCCATCTCATAACTCCGAGCAGCATGGGCCTCTGGAAAACCTGTGGTTGCCTTGCATGCTGTTCTCGGAGTAGTTCACCAGATTGCTAGTCCCAACCTGCATGTGGCTCTACAGTCACTGGATTGAGAGCTACACATTCATGTCGACCCTGAGGCCTGAGCCATCAGCGACACTGTGCGCTAGGTCCTGGCCCCTGTGCTAGTTCTCTCTGTGCTCCACCTTCATTTCTTGATGGGAAATTGGGAACCAACGGTGGCTGATCCATCAATATGGTACTTGGGCGCACACATCCTCGAGTCAGGACAAAAGTGTACAGTGATAGCAGCACCAGGAAAGAAACACGCTCTGAAAATTCCTTTTTTTAAAAAAAAGGCTCTGAAAATTATCGAAATAGAGTTGCATAAAATTGGAATGACTTACAATTTGAAACAGAGAGGATAACTGTTGCGGAAAATGACTGAAATGAAGATGTGGCTTGCTTTACTGCCCTGCAGAGTTGGTTTAGTTCTGTTGACCATATATCCGTCTATGGAGATCGTGCTGCGCGCCGTGGCCAAGACGGCGCGCGACCTGGGCGCGCCCGACGTGCTTGTCGTGCCGGCCGACATCACCAAGGCATCCTCTTGTCTGACTTTGTCATTGTCCAACCCATTTATATTATTGTGTATTCAATTGAATTATAGAATATGCCTTTGTTTGAGTCATTGTTCAACCTATTTATATTATTGTATATTCAATTGAATTATAGAATATATGTGTGTCTATGCGCGTTCTATCATGCATATTTGATAATCTAAATAAGCATAATTTTTTGTCGCGCCAATTTTATCGTTTTCTATAATTTTGTTTCCTTCTCGTAGCAACGCACGGGCACGAACCTAGTCAAAAAAAAACAGAGGTAGTGAACAGATAGTACACCGTGAAGCAGCGCACTGTGCATACACTGGTGATCCCGTCCTCACCTGCTCTGGACAGGGCAGCAGACGTCTCTGCCAAGCGGAAATAAATACGAGGCCTGCTATGATGTCTTCATGCCCATGCTGCCCAGGGGGATCCAACGACCTGAGGAACAGCTGGGCGCAGCATCAACTTCCAACATCGACGCTACAATAATATAATTTAGATTATTGTATGCTTGAACCTGCAAAAACTGTATGCTTGTACCTGCATATGGCGTCGCGTCGCGTAAGTCGCGTGACTTTCCCCGCACCCGCAGTGGAGAGGCAGGCCAGACCTCGGCGTGGCACGTACTCACGCCGAGTTATGTAGCTCGGCGTGAAGGTGCTGCACGCCGAGATGGGCCACTAGCGCCGCGTCAACATTACATGTGGCGCTGACGTGGCTACCTCGACGTGTCTCTGCCTCACGCCGAGCCACGGATCTCGGCGTGGAGGGTCTGTACGCCGAGAAAAAGGTCTATTTTTGGAATAAGTTTCGTCGGGGGTCCAAATGTAAAAATAGTTTCGTAAAAGAGCCAAATTGAAAAAATAGCAGTCGCCCCCACGTCTACGAGAAAAATACTCCGTCTAGAAGAATTGCTCCCAACTTCACACAACTGTTCTAGACGACCTGAGCTATGCTGAAAGTGGAAACAAATACCACATCAGGTGGATGAAATCTATATTCCGTGCCCCTAGCATCTTGAATTAGAGGAGACCCGTAAATTTCGCAAGTCACCATCAGACCGTAACAGCATAACCCTCGCAGCATATCGAGAGACAAATTAGATGCACTGGTCTCCAGTGTGCTTAACTGGTTAATGTCTGTAACATGGTGATCTCCTGGACAGAGAAGCAGAAACCCTGCAGGGCGGCAGTTCAGAGGGGGGTTCTGGACAGTTGATAGGCAAATGGTTTCGCCATGGGAAATTTTCTGTGGAAACGAGAGCATGGGGGACCATACTAGGTCATAAAACAAACAAAAGGAACGCTAAACTATTTCAGAAGTATGAACTCCAAGATCCCGACAGATAGATTAGTCCACTGATTATATATATAACCGATAGATTCAAGAGAGGGGAGACACCGACTGTTGAGATCCAAATGACATACTATACATTGGAGAAGATACCAACGATGAAGCTCGGCACCACATGGTCCATCTCATGACAGACATAAATTAAAAATTAAAATGCAACAACTTGCAGCCATACAGTTTTACCAGAAGACACCAGAAGCCAGGAAGCTTCACTCAGACAGTTCATTGTCTCATCGATCAGGGATCACCAACATCTGTCAGATTCATCTCTTCCAACTCTGAAAAGGCAAGAGAATAGTTTGGTCATTATTGTGATTCACTTCTTAAAAATCAAAGAAAGCATTGTTCCAACTCTGAAAAGGCAAGAGAATAGTTTGGTCATGCTTCTGATTGTCACAACATAAATTTCTTCTTTTTTTAAGAAAAGAAAAGGCACTTTGCATCCACATCAATATCAAGAAGCAAACAAAAAAAGGCGCATACACAATCTATATTTTCCTACATGCGCCATAAAAGTCTTTGGGAAACATCAAATGGATTTGGGGGGAAATTTCAGGGAATAAAAAATCTATAGCATGTTAGGGAATTGAATCTCAGCAAATAGTTCACTCTTATGTCAGGTTCTTCGAAGTAGAATATCTGTACACTAGTTTCAGCTTATCATGTTCCTTTTTCTTCTTCTTTTTTTTTAAAAAAATATGTTGATTGCATTAGTGCTGAAACAGAAGCAGCAATGCCAATGATGGAGGAAGCCAAGCAGCAAAAACTAACAGATAGGTAGAGTAATTCCTCACAGATTAACTGAAGCAAACAGCATGTTTGATTTCTTTTCTAGGACAAGAACAGCAGGTCAATTCAATGATGCAAGAAGTGTACCTATCAGGTAATGACTTCTTGATGGCTAAACTCTACACCCATCTCCTTGTAGCTTTATTCCTTGAATCTTGCTGACTTTGTCGTCTAATCCTTTTAAAGTCTCCATTAGAGGATGTAAGTTGCTTCTGTCTGCCAAATGCATCTGTTTCTACTTTTGGATTAATCCTGATCTCTTTTAAAGGGCTAGTTGAGCGCAGCTTGTGAGAGAATGACACTTTTGATGGAAGTGGCGTTTTTGCTACAGATACTGCACAACTCCCCTTGGAATCACTGTCTCCTAGAGCGCTATCAACAAGATGCTCATCAAGGTATTCCCTCGGTGCAACAGGAGATTCAGAATCTGATGATGATGGGCTAGAACTGCTCATATCATACAGAACATTGTTTGACATCACTGGCAGATCAGTGCAGATTGGACTTATGGTAGAAGATGCTCTCTTAGCCCTTGATAAATCAACAACCTATCGAAAGAACATAAGAGGTTAGCACTTCGCCTAGACACAAACAGTCAGCAAGGTCTTGGAGGAGCTGCTTACCATCTGCTTCAGAGCAGCCATGTCTTTCTTCAATTTAGAGATCACCAAGTTTTTCCTTTTAAGAACTTCCTGCAACTCCGCAATTCTCTACATGCAAACAAGAAACAAAGAAATTACTAATACTCTAATAGTATATTACCTGATATTTTGACAAGCAACGAGATTCTATTTACCTTGGCATCAGCAGTACTAGATGCATGTGCAGCTGCAGTTAGTTCCCTGATGGTTGCATCCTTCTCTTCACATTCCTTTTGAAGATTGTACACTTGTTGATCTGCTGCCAGGAAACTTAGCTGGATACAATTTAGCATGGTGTCACCACACAACTAAATTATGGCATGGATACAATCAGGTATATACAAACAATAGATGCTTGGAAATAAAATTTCATGGAAACCACAGAAGATGCTTTAGCCACAGAGAAGTGCTAGCTTATCTACCTGATCATCCCCATTTATCTGGTTATCAACTGATGATACAACACTCCAGCAGAAATCTGAGAGGTCTGACATACGGCGCTCTTCATGATCCACAAAAGATAGACTAGATCTATCAATCACATCGCTCCTAGCATCATCCATCACACGAGGATCCTGCAGAGTTGTTGCATACTCTTCAGTAAACCGGATCTCTTTTTAAAAGCAATAAGTAAACAGTTTTTACCTTTGCCTTCTGAGGAGTGGCAGCAGCCTCTGGCCTCGCGCACACACAGCATCTAGATCCCTCTTTATCTCCTATCTTCTTGCTGTCTGTAATCTCATTCTTTTCTCTTTCAGTGGAAATGTAACTGTCACACTTCACGTACTGCTGTTGCAAGAGGTTCATCTCGATGAGCAGATCATCCAACTTCTGCTGCATGCCTTCCAGCACCTCATCCTGCAAACCAAAAACATTATTAATCTGGAGAAATCACCGAATATCCAATCAAGACATAGACACGATCGAGGAGATCAATAGAGGCAAACCCTAAGATGAATCGATATCTGTAGCTGCTCGATGCGGCGGGCGTCATGGGAGCGGGAGGATGCGGCGGCGACGGTGGCGACGAGGAGAACGCGGTGGAGCGGACTGAAGAGCTCCCACGCCACCGCTTCGTCATGCGGGAGGCCTGGCGCAACCGAAGCGGCCGACGACGCCTCCTCCGCACCGACGAGGCGGCCCTGGAGGGAGACCCACGCGTGACGCCGCGGGGCCGCCGGCTCCCGGAAGCGGCTCGCGAGGGCGCAGCGGCGGCGGGAATAAGGCGAGGGCGAGGATACGGACACGCGGGATGGTGGGAGGTCCGGGGGCGGGGTCGCCTCGCCGGCGGCGGCGGCGGCGACCATGGTGACTAGACTGCAGAGGGTTTGCCCGTTTGTGGATTTCGAATTTTAAGTTGGGGATTTTTGTGCCTTTGAGCGGGGTTCTCAATTTCTTTTTTTTTTCGGCGTTCAAAAAATTTTAAAATTGTTTTATTTTAACGGTTGATTTTAGATCTCATCCGCAACTGTCTCGGCCCAATTGAAATCGGGCGATCTCCCGGCCCATCTAACTATTGGATCCTCCGATCCGTCAGGCCCGCCCCTTCTCTGTTGCTGGCGTACATTCCACGAACACACATGGAACCGTCGCACGCTCCCGCCGCGGCGGAGGCCGGCGCCGGCGCCGGCGCGGTGGCCGCCGGCGACGCTTACATCATCCGGCCGCTCGAGCTCGCCGACCTCTCTAAGGGATTTTGCGATCTTCTCGCACAGCTCTCCCCCTCCCCGCCGCTCTCAGAGGAAGCCTTCCGCGCGCGTTTCACCGAGCTTGCGGCACTGGGCGACGACCACCTGGTGCTCGTCGCGGAGGAAGCGGCGACGGGACGGCTTGCAGCCGCGGGGGCGGTGCTGGTGGAGCGCAAGTTCATCCGGCGCTGCGGCCTCGTGGGCCACCTGGAAGACGTGGTGGTGGATGCTGCCGCGAGGGGGCGGGGGCTCGGTGAGCGAATCGTGCGCCGCCTCGTGGAGCACGCGAGAGGGAGGGGATGCTACAAGGTCATACTGAACTGCACGACGGAGCTGAAGGGGTTCTACGCCAAGCGCGGCTTCGAGGAGAAGAATGTCCAGATGGGTCTCTACTTCTGATCTAGGTTCAACTTTATCTGATCACACTCTCTATTTATGTTGTCTTCAATTGATTCGTGGATTCATGAGACTGCGATGGGGAAGATCTGTATGTTCGCCTGTTTCTTCGAATAACTGTTTGTAGTTGCCTCTGTGAGCAAGTGATTAAATGCTGCTTGTAATGCATTACCTCAACATAATTATGGGATGTGTGACAAGTTTATTCAATCCAATTGCAATGGAATGTTATCAAAAGTTACTATCCATCCCTTAGCAGTTACTAGGCTTTAAGATGATTTCTTTGAGTGCAAGTGCTACTGAATAACATTTCACTTTCATTTAGTAGAAGGAAAACCCGAACAAAAAAGATGGCAGTTGTTTTTTCCCTGAGTTTGGTCCTTGCACCTAGGAGCTTATGCAAGGTTTGAGACTTTATGTATGATAAAACTTTCTTCGAAGGCAAGTGGTGTTATATTGGATATGGTCAGTGTCAGTTGCTGAGCATATATAGATTTTAGAGGATGCATCTATTATGCACATTATGCAGTTAACATAATTTATCTTACTGCAAATTTATCTTAGAATGTAATACGTGCAAGACACAACTCATGCTATCAGGTGCGAGCATAAAAATTTCGCACAAATAGTGAAAGTAACTAATTATTTAGTGTCTCACATTCGTATATGTGTACCAAGAGAAAGGGTAGGAAGTGGGCACCAGGTCATTCAAGATATTTGTATTTGTCCATGATTGGAAAATGATATCTAAACTTATCTTAAAGATGAGGCATAAGCAATTTTGTGTGTTTACTATTGCTGAAGCCATATGTTAAGCAGACCTAACCAGCTAATTTTCTTCCATTGCTAAAATCCAATAGTGTGTATTAACCAACTAATGTTTGCTTCAGGATTGCTTTTACATTTCTGTAATTTTTTAACAGGACTGTATTTGTCCAACCTTTTCTGTTATAGGCAGTATGTTTAGATTAGTGGTATGATTTGAGCTATATAGATCACAGGTCTCGGGTGGTTGTGCCAGAAAATCCAGCTGCTGCGAAATGAGCACTCCTTTTTTCTTATAGATAGATTATTAGATTATCATGTCTTTTACTGTATTTTCATGGATAGTATTTCTGTGCCGACTATCTATTGAGGCAAATATCTAACATGTTCAAGGGTAAAACAAACTTTCCCTTGCCTAGATTTAGTCTACACCTTGGTAAAATTTGAAACTTAGAAAGATTCAATCGTCAAGTGGAATATTTCCAAATGAATAGCAATCTTTACAACTAAGCATGCCTTTGAGAGCAACTGAGTATGCCTTTGAATGTTGATCATGTTTCTGATCTTGGCTTGCAGGCCTTGAGAAAAAGGAAGCTATTTAGGCCCTGTTTAGTTG
>CM014271.1:22730356-22766901 GCA_004135705.1 Alloteropsis semialata
ATTTAAACAGGCCCAAGGCCTTAATAACGTAAATGAACTATAGCTTCTAGAAAATCCTCTAGTTCAGCTCATCTCAATTCTCATCAGTTTCTCGGTATTCACCACCTATGAAACAGTTCATAGACCCACCTAGGAGTAAGGATGATTAATTAAGTTTTCCAGGAACAAGTAGTACCCGGAGTTCTCCAAATGCATATTATTACTACAAATGCAAGCTACATTAACATAGGCTTGGATGATTTCCCATCCCGTCCCAGCACGAAGTTGGAACACTTATTCCTCCAATATGTAGGCGGTAGGTCTAAGCAGATCCCAAAATATATCAAGCTGCAAGCCACATAAAAAGAAAAAGAAAGCGGGCAGTGTTTTCTAGTGAATACATCTCATTGAAATTCCAGATTGATAGCTAGCTGCACTGTATGTAACATTTTCTTGTTGAATACAGATTTGGGTAAGAATTTAAATTTGCAAAAGTCAGCACTCAGCGCTGCAGAGTGGTCCAGCCACACTCAGCAAAGAACAATATATGGATTAAGAAGAGCTTCTCAAAGCTCTGTAGCCTATCTGGATTAATCATAAGAGTTTCAAAGATTTATTTTCAAATGATTCGCCAAAGCATAACCTGTTTTTACTTTATTTTGCTTGAGGCGCACTTTGATATCTCTTTTTCTTCAGCTTTTGGTCAATCAATATGATTCATGTGGCACATGACTCCGCAGTGGGTCAATTGTCAATTTGCCATTCTAAGTCAGGTAACAATTCTATTAGTGTACCAGGACTGGGCTATTTCTGATTGTCAGTAGGCAAGTTTTACAGAGTCGTCATGATGGATGAATTTTCCATGATTGACTTGCATTCGCTACGACCGGCGAGTAGTGGAAAGAACAAGTTGAGAGCTGTGCCATTCGTACAGAAGGGCAAGGTGAAATGATGTCTGAATAGTGCCTGAAGATAATACAGCCCAAATGTTGGATGGTAGTGGATCCTGATTCAGCTTGTGCTGGGCTGCATATTTTCCCTTATCTTAACTAAGTCTCTGCTAGGTTTCCAAAGTTCGTTTGATCAGATTCTTTTCACTACTTTGCCTTCTCTCTGAATAAGCTATAATGCTTTCTGCAACTTAGACTTCAGAGTGCCCAATGGTGATTGGCGAAGAACTCTACTGTTTAAAGTTCAGGGCTTCAGGCTCATCTTTTACAGGCATCTTTGATTGCATATTGCCCCTGTAACAATGGAATCTAGTATTTCTCCTTCATTACTCATAAAGGTCGACCTTTTCTGTTCATGCCACTCTGAAAGATGGCCTCTTTGGCTCTGTCATGGCAAAGGTGCAAGTGCGGCGCGTGGTGCAGCATGCGAACATCAGACCTGCGCGGCATGTTTCCTTTCCCCAATCAGAACCGGCATTCCAGTGGCGGACACAGGATGCAGGATAAGGGGGGCTGAGAGTTCCTTCTCTCTTTCCTATTCTCTTCTTCCTCTCCCTCTTCTACTCCCTTCTCCTCACCCTTGTTTCTCCATTGATGCACAGAAGTCGGTATCCTCTTGTGTGTACCTCTTATGCCACTGTTGTTTAAGCTTCCTGGAATGCTGGTGCCTGGTGGTGGTGCGGTATTTGTGGACTTGTATTGTGGTGGCAACTGGCAACCATGCTGTCCAAGTGCTGCAGGGACGCGCTCATGATTTCTTACCGTTACCGCCTGAGCATGTCAAGCTTTCGGCTCCTTTGGCGTTGTGGTACTACTACTATCTGTCTGCCTCGGACCAAAGTACCAAACCAATTCAGCCACTAGACTTTTGTGAGAACTGGTGGCGGTAGGCAAGATGATCATTGAACCACACCCGGTGCCTGTGGCTGCGTCCGTCGTCCAATCAATCACATTCAGACGCTCCCGTTCGTTGAGATTTGGATTTGGTTTCCTCGGATTGTAGTTGTAGCAACGGGGGGACTCCAGAGACAATGCTTGCACGTTGTAGCTAGAAATTAAATGGAGCATCGATTACATTTCGAACAGCAAGACTCATGCCACACACCGGGGGCGGGGAAAAGACAGTTTTAGGCTCCTTGAAACATTTCGCTTTGACAAGGCCTAAAACTTTTTGCGTTCTTGAGGTCTAAAAGCCTAGAACTGAACAAACATTTCGTGAGCGTCCATTTCAAGCTCGTTAACGAGGTAAACTTTAAAAACACGCTAAACTGGCTTGCCTGATTCTAATCAGAAGGTTTGGGCAATATCAATATTTCAAAGAAATATATACATCCGTATCATCTGTGCCCGCGGTACTGAATCTCAGAGGTGTGGCATAGCCATCTTCAGTCTCCACTGGATGACTAGATGACTGAATCGCAGATATCAATTCTCCCCAATAGGTAAAAACATGAAAACAAAGCAAGCATAAATAGGAAAACAGCATGTAACAGCAAAAATCGCAGCCATCAATTCTCCCAGTAGGTAAAGACACCACAACAGAACAAGCATAAATAAGAAACATAGCATAGCATGTAATAGCAAAATAGTCGCAAGTAGATATCAAATATAGGAGCGAATACATAGTCCTCACTCCCACGACACCAACCATAGTACCAAGTCTCAGATTTTCTGACAGATACTTAAATCAAAAGGCTACCACAAAATATAACAAACGACGACAGGATTTAGAACTGTGAAAGTTTCTAAATTATGGAAAATGCGGTGCTTCAAAACTGGAGACTTTGATGGAAGACCTTCAGGCGAAACCTTGAGCTGAAATTTATCAGTCCTAAACTCTACCAGCCCTGTTAAGGCTCACCATGCGTGCACCACCATCACCACCTCTCGCTGAAGAACCAGACTGGTTGCGACCCCTTCCATCCTGAAATCGTGAACCGCCACTATAGCCCCCACGGGAACCCTGGTTTCCCCTGTCCCTCTGGTATCCACCACCCTGACCAGAGCCTCCACCTCTACCAGCATATCCAAAACGGTTGCCACCACCCTGCCTCCCTTGTGACGAGACAAAGTTCTCCTGCCACTTACCCATATTTGATGAGTCCTGACCATCACCCCTGCGCCTTGGCGGTATGCCCTCAAGAGTACCACCAGTTCTTGCCTCATATGCCCTCTCGTTGCTTTCCACCAGGACTGAGAGCTTATCTGCCATCTGGAAGAGTAGCCCCTGAAGCCTAGTTTGATCCACACTTTGGAAAACGATACACTTTGTTGGTTGGTCCCAGCTAGCATGAAGCTCTTCATGCATCATCATCTTGCTAACAATGCTGTGTGCATGCTGCTCACTGAGATCAAACATGGTGGTGAGCTGGTTAAGGCTCAAGGACTCATAGCAAGAAGAGTATGAGAAGAGGTAGGTTCTAAGGGCTTCCTCCTTGATCTTAAGCTTAAGCATCTCAAGAACATGCTCCCTGTTCCTCAAAAGCTTCCAGATCTCCAGTGAACTTACGACACTGAAAGCCTTTTGGTGGTCCCCCTTATTCAGGGCTCTTGTGGCAGCCATCACATGGTCCCTCACATTTTCTGGAGGCCCAACAAAAGTCTGCCTTTCACTCACTTCAAGAAGCCTGCGGAATGTTTTGCTCATCGGCCTCCGCTTGTCAAAGGTACTGGAAGCCATATTGGGGATTTCAATCAGCATTGCACAAATCAGGTGTGTGGCTTCCAAAAGCTCGAGGTTTATATGCATATGGTATGGCATCTGCCTTCTCCTCTCAAGTCTTTCCTGCAGGAATTAGAGTGGTTACATAATTAGAACTGATAGTCACAAGAATAAAACACCTTATCCTTGCATAAAATATTCCAATTGAAGTCTACCAGAAAATGAATACACAAAATAAGACTAGGGAGCAGTTTACTCTTTATAAGGCAAAGAGCCACTGGCTGCAAATACAGTAAAGCAACTATATCTGTGTTATTAAAATACAGACAGCCCAATATAAAAAAATGACAATTTGGAATCAACACCAAAACTATAACATATTAAAGAGCAACAGAAACAGAGAATTAAAAGATGCAAGATATTGAAATAATACTCTGTGAATATTAGCAACCAAAACATATTTGACATTTTTCTATGAGCGTTCTGTGCATGTGAATTGTGAGTAGGGGTCATGGGCTCATCATTTATGTGACAAGCAGAGTGAGTTGGATGATAGGATTAAAGTTACCTGTTCAGGAGTCTTTTCATGGTATCGGCTTTGTTGCACACCTTGTGCAAGCAACTCTTTCACCCTTCCAGTAGAGTAAAGCTCAGTCAAACAACCATGAGCTTCATTTATCAAACCAGCCCTGAAAGCACACAACCCTAGCTGTGCCATGACTCTATTGAATAAAATCTGTGATGAAATGTCCATAAGCTGAACACCATCTTGCAAATGGCTCATCAAAAGCAAGTCGCGAGCGACTGAAAATTCATCAGAGATTGCATGGTGATATATGTCACACAGCATTGCACGGGCTTTGGTCCTTTCATCTCCATACTTGTAAATTAACGACATCAATCCATCCATAAGAGTTCTGCCACTCTCTGGAAAAGAAGGCTTCCTGGGCACGACCTCTGGAATCACAACAAATGGCGGTGGTCCCCTATTGTCATCCACTGCTTGGTGCTCCTCGCCAGCCTCTGCATCACCGTCCTCCACACTCTCCTCAGGCTGCTCTGCCAGTTTTCTCATAGCATCATATACTTCTTGGGGTTTGTAGTACACTAACTCAACACGACGCAATGCAACCTTAGCAGCAGCTTTGAGGTTCCCAACCCTTTCCAGGTAATCTTGGACATTCTGTGCAACAACCAAGAATAGGGGCTCCTCTCTAAGCCTCTGAACATAATCTTTTGTGTATGGATCTGTGCACTGTAAGGTCTTGAAAAATTCAGTGTCCAGTCTCTCCAGGAATGCAACAAGGTCACCTGTAACATGTATTGTTCCATTGTAGTCTGCACCCTTCTGAGTTTCTTTCTCATCAGGCTCCACTGAGGTGTCTACTACAATATTAGGATACTGCTGGAGTATATCGAGCACAACAAGCATGTTATTGACACACTTCTTCCACACATTAACTGGCATATGCCCAAGTAAGCTAGGGTTGACATCAAACTGTGCAGAAATCACATGGAAGAGGATTTCAAGCTTCTGAGCGGGTGTTTTTGCCACACGGGTCAAAAATGTTAGCTGCTCAACACGCTCGATCCTTCCAGTGCCTTTCTTTCCCCTTGATGCCACAATCTCCCTGAGTTTCTTATCAACAATATCCCAGGTGATTTCACTTGGATCTTTCAAGAACTGTTTGTCCATCATCTTGTCTTTCTTGTTCGTCATCTTTTGCCATGGACCTTCCGCGTCGGCATCTTCATCAGGATCCACTTCTGATTCTGACATAGTTATCTTCTCAGGATCCTCAATCTCAGCATCGCTATCATCATCTTCATCATCATCCTCGTCTTCATCGTCTTCTGCAGCTTCATCTTCAAAGCTCTCTGGATGCTCCCTGCACTTCTGGATCTGCTCTTCATACTGCTTGTTGTTCTTCTTGAGCTTTTGTTTCATTGCATTGAGTGCCTTCGCATTGCTGCTGCTCATTTTCTTCTTAGCCTCCTTGTTTGCAAGGGCTTCAGCAAGGAAGTCCTCTAGTAACACAAGAGCTTTGATATACATCTTTGGAATCTCAGTAGATTCATTGACACGTACAACCTTCTCAAGATGTTTGTTGAGCTTCTCAAAGCTCTCCTGCAGGCTCACCCAGTCATTGATCTTCATGGCATTACGCATCTGATCGACAATAGATCTCATCTCCTCATTGCGCTTGTCCTTCAAAGACCGAATCACGCGGTGACCTGAATCAGACTCATCACTATCATCTTCTTGGGTCTTCAAATAGCGGTTTTGGGTTCCACGTCCATTGCGACCATCATCATCACTATCACTGCCCTGTTCTGATTCGACTTCTTCCTCCTCCTCCTCAGATTCGCTGTCCCCCTGAAGTTGCAACGAACCAAGCAGTAAGCATTGCATCAACGACAACAGTAAGTATCAACTACAGCATATGGACACAACACATATGCTGCATAATGCTGGGGTCATTACAAGAGAGAGCATGTACCTGTCCCCAGAAACGGGATGACTGCATGTTTGCTGCTGCTGCTGCTTAGCTCAAGCACTGGAAAGTAAGGAGGATGATTATCAAGGAAAAATAGAAGAAAGAATGGAAAATAAATTTAAACATGAGGCAGAGCTGATAGGAAAGCAAAACAATCCTTTGACTAAAAACTTTTAGAATGATTCAACGAATCCTAATAAAAAATAAACAGAAGAATAACTACGAAGCAGAAAATATCCACTACTTCACAATCTACTGCAGATTGCCCGATTGAAAACCGCATCAATCTAGCACGCTGCAAATTACACAAACAGATTTATAGTGCATACAAGGAACGAAAAGAATGATCTGAGCCCTCGGAATAAAAACACAGCGCGCAATTCGCAAGGGAATTATATGGAAGACAGATTCGTAGCCCAAAACCAAATCTTAAACAAGTTAAACCGAGCTCCCAAGTCCCAATCTCACAGCCGACTAGAACCAGCACGAATCAATACTCCTTAGAAGCTCTAACACCTCACACGAGCCCGGGACTTGGGATCTAAGTATAACCTACGAATCTGCCGGCAAAACCAGCACGGATAAAATGGGGGGCATATATACAAATACATGGCACAAGAGAATTGATTACAGGTCCCAAACGAATAAACCGAGATGCAGGAACGGGAAGCGCTGGATGCAAGGCGATACAAACCACCGATCCGGCGGGGACGAGTTCCAACGAGGGCGACGGGGCTTGCAAAGAGGGATTGAACGACAGGGAAGGCGAGTGCTCACCTGGAGTTCGGGAGAGGAGGCGGCGGCGGCGGCGGCGGCGGCGACGTCGCGTGGGTTGGGACGGAAGGGGATGCGAAGAAACCCTAGAGCGGATGGCGATGCGTGGGTCGGATTAGAGCGTGGCGCTGTGCCTTGTAGGGATCGGGAGGGCCGACAGGCGGTGGGGTAGCTATTTGGGCCAGGAACGCCGCGCTCAGGCCATGGTGGGCTGGGCTGGGTCCAACAAAAATATTTTTATCCAATTCTTTAACCGGAATTTTTTTTAATTTTTTTACGATTTTTCAAAAAGAACGGACGGGACCTAACCGCCGTATCATACGGCGGTAAGGTTTGTAACCGCCAGATCATACGACGGTTTCAAATACCGCCGTATGAATTAGCTATTGAATTTAAAAATATAAATTTCCTCTATGGGCGGAACCTAACCGCCAAATGGTTTGGCGGTAGGTGTCGGCACCTGGGCCCGGCCCTCCTAACCGCCAGATCATTTGGCAGTAGGGGGAGGCCGGCCCTTGCCGCGCCGTTTGATCCGGCGGGAAGCCTTCCCGCCATCGGATCCACGGCAGCAGCCCCCACCGCCGAATGATTCGGCGGTTAGGTCGCTGTCGCTTATATAAGGCGAAATTGAGTTGAAAATTTCATTCTAAATCAGAAAAAAGAAAAACTAGGGTTAGAGAGGAGGGTTAGGGAGAGGAAGAATCAGCGGCGAAGCCTTGCCGGTTCTGCGCTTCGGTTTCAGGTAAAATCCGATCTCGTAGTTATAACTTCAATTTGATAGATGTATGACTTTGTAGTCATTTTAGTATTTAGTTTACACGTTACAAAATCATAGTATTATTTTTGAGTTACTGATATTAGACTTAGTTACTGAAATTAGTATTAGAGGCAGTTACTGATATTAGATTTAGTGACATTAGTTTGAGTTACCTTATATTTAGTGACATTAGAGATAGTTAGAGTCATTACTTTTAGTGATATTAGATCTTTATTAATATATCTTTTTATATTAGAGTTTTAATTAGAGTAATGACTATATATTAGAGTTTTAATTAGAGTTTATATTAGAATAATGACTATATATTATAGTTTAAATTAGAGTTTATATTAGAATAATGACTTTATATTAGAGTTTAAATTACAGTTCATATTAGAGTAATGACTTTATATTAGAGTTTAAATTACAGTTTATATTAGAGTAATGACTTTATATTAGAGTTTATATTAGAGTAATGACTTTATATTAGTGTTTATATTAGAGTGATGACTTTATATTAGAGTAATGACTTTATATTAGAGTTTATATTAGAGTTTACAGTAGAGTTTTATTGATATTAGATTCTATATACGAGTATTATGCATAAATCTTTTTATGAGTACAAAATCGTATTAATTTTTCTTATTGTCCTGGTTTGGTTTTAGGCATGTCTGAACCCTTATGGTTCCAATTGTACTATGGATCAGGAGAAGTTAGATATGGTCCTGAAGGGGTAGACCTGTCAGAATTTAGTTCTACCACCAGAAAAATAGCTAGAGCAGCAGAGAGAAATTGAGTTTCAATAACAAAGTGGTTTTATTATTCATTTAGACTTGATGAGGCCCAGCATGACCTATCAGTGATGGCAGTGATGAACAGAAGTTCAACTACGTATTGGGAACTTGTTCCGCTTGAAGGAACCCAGAACTAGAGGTCATTTGTGACAATTTGTACGCAGCATGGTATGCCGCTGGTGTTGCTTGTGTGAGCCTTCCACAAGGCTGGGTCCGGTAGTGAAGTGCACGAAGAAGTTGAAGATGCTGGACGGGAAAACCTTCAAGATGCTACTGGGAAGGAAGGTGAAGAAGTGGAAGAATGGGCAGCCGGACAAGATTATTACGCACCCCTGAACCATCGGGGAGCTTGATGAAGCAGAAAAATTTTCTGAGATGGTTTTGGAGGCAGAGAGGGAGGGCACAGAGCATCAGCAGTACATTGAGGAGGATTTGTCGGATGATGACGACGACGAGGGGTTGCAAGTACCAAGGAACTGGGACAACTATGACTTCTCACAGCTTACGGTAAATGAAGGCCAACAAGCCCCCTGGGAGTACAGGTGCAACGAGGTTTGCGTCGGTTCGTGCTACAAGAGTGCTGAAGAAATGAATGATGCAATAAAACAGTGGTTCACTTTGTGTTTGCAAAGGGAGTTCAGGGTTCTTAAGAGCAGCAAAAAAGTCTATGACATATGCTGCGTCACAGAAGGGTGTCCTTTTAAGGTTCACGCTTTCTGTGGTAATGGAGGACTTACTGGGAGGTGAGCAGAATCGAGTATCACACCTATGTGCTTGAGCAGTTGGACACAGACCACCGGAACGAGCGCGCGGTGGGCTACAGCGAGTTCACCAGCACGCACGGCCCCACCAAGAAGTGGTTGCTACAGTTCAACGTAAGTACCTACACCATTCATTACACGTTTCTCCTTGAATTAATTACAATGGCTGACTGGTTATGTCACTTATTACAGGCGGACTACATGAAGGCAAACGCTGACGACGAGACCGTCGAGCGTCACTTGAAGGCGTACTGCTTCTGGCTCTTTGGGTGGGTGATGTTCTGCAGCTCGCAGGGGGACTCTTGTCCCAAGGTCCTCATCCCTTACGCGACGGCCGTCGCGACGTTCCCGCTCGAGCAGATGCCCCAGGTCAGCTGGGGCTCAACGGTGTTGGCCCACGTACAGGGGCCTCTGCATGGCGCGTGCAGAAGGTTAGGAAGGGAGAGCCCATCTTCGTCGGCTGTCCCTTACTTTTGCAGCTGTGGTCCTACGAGCGGTTCCCAGTGGGCAGGCCAGCGATGAGCCCCGAGCCATACGGCTGGCAGTCTCCTGACACGGACCCGCGCGACTACCCCACCATGGGGTCTTTGTGGTGCCTCCGGAAGGTATGTGTTGAAACATTTTTTATTTTAATATCCTTTTGTTGTTGGGACTTGGTATATTATTTGTATTACTTGTGCAGTCGAACTGGGTGGGCCAGCAGACGAGGAAGTCGTACGCAGACTTCGTCGGGCAGTTCGACGGGCTCGTTGACGCGGACGTGCGTTGGACCCCCTACTCGCCTGACGCGATCCACGCTCGGGCACCGCAGGGCCTATCCTCCTTGTGCCAGCGCGACCAGGACTACTGGATGACGAAGAAGCCCTTGGTCTTCGACGTCCACGTGGAGGAGTACTCAGTGCACCGGGTGATGAGACAGTTCTACCTGTACCAGGAGTCACTGCTGCCGGTCATCCACACCGTCGAGCCGACCCACACAGGTACATGTGTCATTTTCCCGTCTCGAGTGTTTTGCATATTTCTTAACTTACGTAGTCAATTGTTGAATAGGTGGACAAGGAAGGGACACACAGCTGGCACACTCTGGGAGGCCGCGGTGGCGCCCTACGTGGCGAGTTGGGCAGAGGCGTTGAACGACGTCGTCGACGAGCACCAACCGCACTCCGAGGAGGCCTTCGCGGCGTACCTGCAGTGGTACTAGCCTCGGACCCATGTTCGGGTCCTCCGGGTTCCGCCCCAGGCCACTTTCCCCACGGCCCAGGTGATGACTACGTACCCAGTACGACGCAATCAGAACTACGCGATTGGGGTAAGTACTACGTCCTTACTACTATAACACATTCGTACGGTACGCAATTTAATTAACATAATTAAGCAACACGATGTGCTCGCCGAGATCGACGCTACAGTTGCGAGGAGCCGAGCGAGGGCAGATTTCATGACCCCCGCCGAGCACGTGGCGACGTACGACCGCATTCTGGGCCTCCTCACGAGGTTCAGGCAGGCGGTTTCGTGCCGGCACGACGACGCTCCGGCGATTCCACGCCACCCCGCCTCGTCCTCGAGCTCGGCGTCGACTGGACGTTCGTACCACGCACCGTCCAGCTCCTCGCGGCCACCCTTCCCTCCTATGGGAGTAGGGCTGGATAACGAGCTGGCTCGGCTCACTTCAGCTCGTTATGTTAACGAGCTAGCTCGGCTCAGCTCGTTAACATAACGAGCTAAGAGTTGAGCTCGGCTCGGCTCGCTTAATGCTCGAGCTGGCTCATTCCAGTTCGCGAGCCACAGCGTGAGAGGGAAGATGCAATCTTGCAATCAACTAAACATCGAAAAATCGAAAAAAATTGAACGACGAAAACTGAATCACGAATGACTCGCTAGGCTCTGACCTCTCACACACACGACGCCGGTGAGTAGTTTGGGGTCCCGCAGCGGCCTCGCCGGCAGGAGCGTCCAGGACAGGGACGTTCTTGATCTTGGGCGGGCGGCCGTAGACCTTGGCATCCCAGCCGTGGCCTGCACGTCAACAGCGTCAAGCATTCTGCAAAGGCACGGTGAGGATGCTGACTGGAACGGCGCGACGACGTGTTGGCATCTCGCGGCGCTGGCGGCGGCGGCGGCGACCGTCGCGGCATGAGCCGAGAAGTGCGATGCAGGATGTGCTAGCTGCAGCCTACCAGTGCTTCGTTGGTTTAGATTTGGAGGATGTCTGTTGGGCTACTTATGGGCTTTGCTATGAAGAAAAGGCCTGCTGACTGCTGTTCTGGCTCAGCTCATCTGGCTCGTGAGCTGCTCACGAGCCAGCTCAAGCTGGCTCGTTAGAGAAGCGAGCAAAATGACATACTCGAGCTGGCTCGTTAGTGAAGTGAGCCGAGCCGAGTTAGCTGCAAGCCGAGCGAGCTAACGAGTTACGAGCATTTTGTTCAGCCCTATATGGGAGCAGGTCCGTCGACGGTAGCTCCCGCGCTCAGCACTCCTCTCCCGGTTCAGAGCGCTCCCTCGGAGATACCCACGTACACGCTGAGGCTAGCAGCTGTCTACAGCACAGGTACACCATAGTATCCACGTTTTATTCGTAACATCCTACCATTGTGTAATTACGTTCTTGACTAACGTTTTATGTGACAGGGCAACCAGGGATGACCACAGGCGGCGCGTCCACGTCGACAGCGCACGCCGTCCACGGCTTAGGTACGTAATTGACCAAACGATACGACTATATGCTTTTACTTGCATACTAACGTGATTGTGTATAATGTAGCGTATGCTTCAGGCGGGACACCCGACGACCCAGCCGAGGAGCAGCACCCAGCGCCGACCCAGTGGACGGTCCCCTCCGAGATTGAGCGGTGGTACCGACAGGGGCAGGGGTCACAGGACAAGATTGGTGGTTCGCAGTTAGTTGGTGCCCCTGTACCTGCTACTCAGTTCTCGCAGCCACCATTCGCGACACCGCCTCCTGCGGATGTAGGGCGCCCGAGTCGGCAGGCACCGCCACCTGACCCCCTTACGTACTCCGCTCACCACATGAGGGCTGCGCAGCAGGCGGCCAGGAGGGTCAGGCCTAAGGTGGCGGCCAAGCGAGGCCGCATTTAGTTTTTTACTTTTTACGCTCGAGTGATTAAGTATCGTACTGGATGTTGTATTATACTTTTCATGTTCATTTGTGTCGGATATCAATATCCGACCCTCTCACCGACGGGTGGGACCACGCAGGTTCGGGAAGGAGATGGGCATAAGAAAACCCGTAAACAAGAAGAATATCAGATCAGGGGAGGATCGATCTTCCTCTGACTCGGCTGACCTGGTTCCGTCTCGTCTACCTCGGCCGACCCTCGTCCGCCTCGGCCGACCCGTGTCCGCCTNAGCACTCCTCTCCCGGTTCAGAGCGCTCCCTCGGAGATACCCACGTACACGCTGAGGCCAGCAGCTGTCTACAGCACAGGTACACCATAGTATCCACGTTTTATTCGTAACATCCTACCATTGTGTAATTACGTTCTTGACTAACGTTTTATGTGACAGGGCAACCAGGGATGACCACAGGCGGCGCGTCCACGTCGGCAGCGCACGCCGTCCACGGCTTAGGTACGTAATTGACCAAACGATATGACTATATGCTTTTACTTGCATACTAACGTGATTGTGTATAATGTAGCGTATGCTTCAAGCGGGACACCCGACGACCCAGCCGAGGAGCAGCACCCAGCGCCGACCCAGTGGACGGTCCCCTCCGAGATTGAGCGGTGGTACCGACAGGGGCAGGGGTCACAGGACAAGATTGGTGGTTCGCAGTTAGTTGGTGCCCCTGTACCTGCTACTCAGTTCTCGCAGCCACCATTCGCGACACCGCCTCCTGCGGATGTAGGGCGCCCGAGTCGGCAGGCACCGCCACCTGACCCCCTTACGTACTCCGCTCACCACATGAGGGCTGTGCAGCAGGCGGCCAGGAGGGTCAGGCCTAAGGTGGTGGCCAAGCGAGGCCGCATTTAGTTTTTTACTTTTTACGCTCGAGTGATTAAGTATCATACTGGATGTTGTATTATACTTTTCATGTTCATTTGTGTCGGATATCAATATCCGACCCTCTCACCGACGGGTGGGACCACGCAGGTTCGGGAAGGAGATGGGCATAAGAAAACCCGTAAACAAGAAGAATATCAGATCAGGGGAGGATCGATCTTCCTCTGACTCGGCTGACCTGGTTCCGTCTCGTCTACCTCGGCCGACCCTCGTCCGCCTCGGCCGACCCGTGTCCGCCTCGGCCGACCCAGGTCCGCCTCGGCCGACCCTCGTCCGTCCTGATCAACCCTACGCTATCTCCTCCGACCCTTCTTCGCCTCGCCCGAATCGGCGTGGGCCCGGGTCGGAGTAGGGTGTCAGGAAGACCCGGCATAAGGACGTGTCGCCACACGACTACGCCGCACCCCATCAGCATTAATTGGCCTTACCGAGCACTGTCCGGTATGGCTAAAGGATGTGACTCCCACTGTTTAGCCCGTCCGCCGGCGCCGCGCGAGGAGAAGCACGACCCCAACAAGCCCGAACAGCGTCCACAGTGTCCCGCAGGCGGCGGGGCTTCTTCAGCAAGTTTCCTATTCTTCACCTTTTTTAACACGTCTTGTACAGCGTCACCTCCCTTGAGTATAAATAGAAAAATCAAGCCTCAGGAGAGTGGACGAAAACACAACCCACGAAACACACACGCTCTCTCACGCTCAGACACACCCAGAGACTTGGGAGCCCCTCCCTCTCTCGACCGCTTGTAACCCCTACTACGAGCAACGCGAGTAACACGAGCAGATCGACACTGGACGTAGGGCGTTAGTGCCTGAACCAGTATAACCCCTTGTGTCCTCTCGCGAACCATCCGGAGCCCAGACGCGCAATCCACTAAATTTATTTGTTGGTTATTTCTTACACCGACAGTTGGCGCGCCAGGTAGGGGCTTTGCGCGTTTCGACGATCACCAGGCTTCGGATGGCCACCCGCGGATCGAGCTGGACTCCTGGGACGCAGCTGCGTCTTGGGAGTTTGGATTTCGTCATCACCGACGCCGGGGACTTGGAGAGAGTCGCTCTCACGCCCCCGGTCAACACTGCCGATGCTGACGTCGCGACCGCCACCGAGGCCCTCGCGGACATCGACATCAACACCCCTGGCGACGAGGCTGGCAACCCTCGTTCGAGGGCCAACGAGGCCCCGCTAGGGGAGCAGCTCGAGGTCTTCCTAGGGCCACGGCCCACTCAGGAAGACGCGCGCTGTGTCAGGTTCGCCCTGGCGAACGTCGCTACTCAGCTTATGGGAGGAGCCCCTCTCCCCCCGGGGATGCTGGACTCCATTCCACCGTATGCGGCCCCATACGGTCTGCGCAACGCGGCTGAAGTCGTGTCCCGCCTGGTGACACGCCTCCTGAGCCCCACCCCGGCGAACAGCGAGTTCGTCGGGGTGATCGATCACGTCTCCGAGTCGGTCTTCGACCTGTTGGACGATCCCGTTTCGGAGGCATCCGACACTGAGCTCGTCGGAGAAAGCCACCACCCTTCCCGGGAATGCTTCATGGCGGACACCCCCGACGGGGCGGAGGGAGAAGCGAGTGAGAGCGGCTCGGGGCCGGCGGGCCCCGAAGACGGTCACCCGGTGGCCGACGCGCCCGTTGCTCCCGCTCCGGTTGCGGCCCAAGCCGCGGCAGTGGCAAGGCAGCCGGCCCCGCGAAGAGCGGCCACACCGCCACGACGATCCCAAGCCGACGACACCCGGCAACGCCGGGAGGAGCTCCAAGAAGCTCGCCGCCGGTTGGAGCAGGAACGGGTGCGGGTCGAGCAGGAACGGGAACGCATCGAGCGCGAGCTCCTGCAGGTTAGAGACGCGGCTCCGGCGCGGGAGCGCGCCCGGGACGTGCAACGCCAAATCGTCGACGATGACGGCGCCCCGCCCCCGTGTTTTGCCCACGCCGGACAAAACATAGCCGCAGCAGCCATGCTCGTGAGAGGGCTCCCCCCGCCGGTGACCCCGGAGGCCCGCAAGGCGCAGCGAGAACTCGGCGAGCTACTGGAGCGAGCCGCGGCGCAGCAGGCCGAGAGTTCGCAGTCGCGACGACGAGCATCGCAGATGGGACACCGTGAAGCCTCGAGGCAGCCAGCCGGCGGGCGCGGCGGACGCGCCCAACAAGGGGTCTCGGTGCACCAGCCCCGTCCCCCCGGGGACGCGGCTCCGGTCCAACAGCGGGTCGGCCCGATCCAGGATGCTCGGAGCATACTGGACGCCCGCCGGCGACGACCCCCCGCGGGCGAACCCGAGCGACAGCGAGGGCGCGTTCCCCGACGAGGCGGCCGGTACGACGACGAGGAAGAGGACGAGAGGACGCCGAGTCCGGAGGCGCCGGGACCACGGGCCTTCAGCCCGCGGATCCGTGCGGCTCCTCGTCCCGCCAACTTTAGAGCCCCGTCGAACTTCCCGAGGTACGACGGGGAAACCGACCCCGAGCTCTGGCTCGAGGATTACCGACTCGCCTGCAGAGCCGGAGGGGCCGACGATGATGACTTTATCATCCACAACTTGCCACTCCATCTGGCCGACTCGGCGCGGGCCTGGCTCCAACATGTCCCCGCCGGACAAATCGGCAGCTGGTCCGACCTGAGGGAGGTCTTCGTGGGGAACTTCCAGGCGACCTACAATCGCCCTGGAAACCCATGGGATCTCAGGAGCTGCAGGCAGAAGCAGGGGGAGACGCTACGGGAGTACATCAGGCGTTTCTCCCGGCAGTGCAACGAACTCCCCAACCTCGCTGACGCCGATGTCATCGGAGCGTTCCTCACAGGGACGACGTGCAAATCCCTCGTCCACAAACTCGGGCGGAAGAGTCCCCGCACCGCGAAGGAGCTGCTTGACATCGCTACGAGCCACGCGGCTGGCGAGGAAGCAGTGGGGGCCATCTTCCACCAGTCCGCCGACCCTAAGGGTAAGCAGACTGAGGAAGTGGAAGGAGGCCCATCGGAGCCCCCCACCAAGAAAAAGAGGAAGGGCAAGGGCAGGCGGAACGACGGCGAGGCCGCCATGGTAGCCGCCGCCGACCCGAACCCGACCTTTAAACCCCCGACTGGGGAGGTCCCCGACCACTTTGAGAAGAAGTGGAACGGGCCGTGCCCAAATCACGAGTACCCCGTCAAACACCTATACAAGGACTGCTCCCTCATGAAGAAATTCATGGCCGGGGGTTCTCGGAAACCGGCGCCCCGACCGAGGAAGGCCGACCAGGCCCTGAACGAGAGGGGGGCGGGTGAGAACGCGGACGCCGAACCCTTCCCCGAGCCGGATGGATGCCTGATGATCTTCGGTGGGACGGAGGCGTCGGTGAGCAAAGGGCGGGCCAAGGTGGAACGCCGAGAGGTGTACGCCGTCGAGCCGGCGACCCCGGCCTTTCTCAAGTGGTCAGAGGCACCCATCACCTTCGATCGAGCCGACCATCCGCAATTCGTCCCGAGGCCGGGTAAGTACCCTCTCGTGGTTGATCCGGTCATAGGACGTAAGCGCCTCACCAAGGTGCTGATGGACGGCGGGAGCGGGCTAAACATCCTCTACGCCGACACGCTCGACTCCATGGGGATCGACCGAGGGCGCGTTCGCCCGACCGGGGCGCCTTTCCACGGGGTAGTCCCTGGTAAACAGGCCGTCCCCCTCGGGCAGATCGATCTGCCCGTCACGTTTGGGTCCCCGACCAACTTTCGGACGGAGACCCTCACGTTCGAGGTGGTAGGATTCCACGGCGCCTATCACGCCATTTTGGGCCACCCATGTTACGCGAAGTTCATGGCCGTCCCCAACTACACCTACCTCAAGCTCAAGATGCCGGGGCCGAAGGGGGTGATCACGGTGGGATCGTCATTCCAACGGGCCCATCAGTGCGAGGTGGAAAGCTGCGAGCTGGCGTCGGCCATCATCGCATCGACCGAAGAGTTGGCCCCAATCAAGGCGCGTCTCGTCGAAGAGGCGCCCGACTTCACCCAAGGCCTGGCGTCGTTCGAGCCGCTCGAGGGCACCAAGGAGGTCCAGCTGGACCCCGACCACCCGAGCGCGAAGGTGGCGCGGATTGGGACCAAACTGTCCCCGAAATAGGAAGGCGCGCTCGTCGACTTCCTCCGCGCGAACGTCGACGTGTTTGCGTGGAAGCCCTCGGACATGCCGGGCATCCCGAGGGAAGTCGCCGAGCACTCCCTGGACATCCGAGCCGGGTCCCGACCCGTGAAGCAACGCCTTCGGCGCTTTGACGACGAGAAGCGTAAGGCAATCGGCGAGGAGATCGCGAAGCTCCTGGTGGCCGGCTTCATCAAGGAAGTGTATCATCCCGAATGGTTAGCTAATCCCGTCCTTGTACGAAAAAAGAATGGGAAATAGAGAATGTGTGTTGATTATACTGCTCTTAACAAGGCGTGCCCAAAGGATTCCTTTCCTTTGCCGCGCATAGATCAGATAGTCGACTCGACCTCGGGGTGCGAAACCCTATGCTTCCTTGATGCGTATTCCGGATACCACCAAATAGCGATGAAGGAGTCCGACTAGCTCGCAACTTCCTTCATCACCCCGTTCGGATCGTACTGTTACGTGACAATGCCGTTCGGGCTCAAAAACGCTGGCGCCACCTACCAAAGGTGTATGCTTAAGTGTTTTGACGAACTCATCGGACCGACCGTTGAGGTATACGTGGACGACATCGTTGTCAAGTCCCGACAGGCCGACCGACTCGTGGCCGACCTGGAGAGCACGTTCGCCAAGCTCAGGGCAAACGACGTTAAGCTCAACCCCGAGAAATGCGTCTTCGGGGTACCCAGGGGAATGCTCCTAGGCTTCATCGTATCCCGCCGAGGGATAGAAGCTAACCCTGACAAGATCAACGCGATAACCAGGATGGGCCCGATTCAGAACCTGAAAGGAGTTCAGCGGGTCACCGGGTGTTTGGCCGCCTTAAGCCGGTTCATCTCGCGCCTTGGCGAAAAGGTCCTTCCCCTGTACCGCCTCTTGAAGAAATCCGAGCGGTTCGTTTGGACGGGCGAGGCCGAGGCCGCGTTGAGCCACATCAAGGAGGTCTTAACGAACCCGCCAATCCTAGTCCCGCCGGACACCGGCGAGCCTCTACTCCTCTACATTGCCGCTACTACACAGGTGGTAAGTGCGGCGCTGGTGGTGGAGCGCGAAGAAGAGGGGCACGCCCTCAAAGTACAGCGCCCGGTATACTTCGTGAGCGAGGTGCTCGGAGACACCAAGACGAGGTATCCGCAGATCCAGAAGCTGCTGTACGCCGTCCTCATCTCCAAGAGGAAGCTCCGCCACTACTTCGACTCGCATCCGGTCACAGTGGTGAGTTCTTTCCCTCTCGGTGAGATTATAAATAATCCGGACTCGACGGGTCGGATCTCGAAATGGGCTATGGAACTGATGGGTCAGGGCATCACCTACGCCCCGCGCACGGCCATCAAATCCCAAACCCTCGCCGACTTCATCGCGGAATGGACCGAGGTCAGCTACCCACGGCCCCTGTCGATCAGGAATACTGGGTGATGTACTTCGACGGCTCGTTGACTCGGACGGGAGCAGGGGTCGGCTTAGTTTTCGTTTCGCCTCTCGGAGTGCGGATGAAATACGTGATCCGGCTACACTTCCTTGCTTCCAACAACGCTGCCGAGTACGAGGCTTTGATCAACGGCCTGAGAATAGCTATCGAGTTAGGAATTCGATGCCTCGAGATTCGAGGCGATTCCCGGCTCGTGGTTGATCAGGTCATGAAAGAGTCAAGCTGCGAAAGCGAGACCATGACCGCGTACTGTCAGGAAGTACGAAAGCTCGAGGACAAATTCGACGGCCTCGAGCTTCGACACATCAAAAGGCGGTTCAACGAGGCCGCCGATGCCCTGGCTAAGAAAGCGTCCGGCCGGGAACCCGTCCCGACCGGAATCTTCGCCAGCGACCAGCGAACCCCTTCGATAAAACTCCCCTGCGCGGAGCAAACCGAACCGCGCGACCCAGGCTCCGCGGAACGGAGCGCCCCGGGCTCGGGTGCTGGCGAGAACGGGACCAAGGACGCGGAAGGGTCGAGGGCCGGCACCGAGCCGAACGACCAGGCTCTATCCAACCTGCTCGCCCTTGCGGTTGCAACGCTGACCGAGGCCCAGGGGCCGGACCCCGGCACCTCGGATTGGCGGCAATCATTCCTCGACTACTTGCTGCGGGAACAGCTCCCGACGAGTAAGACCGAGGCCCGCCGGATCGCCCGGCGCGCCAAATCTTACGCCATCCTGGAGGGCGAGCTGTACCGACGTAGCCCCACAGGAATCCTACAACGGTGTATTCCCGCTGACCAGGGTGAGGAGCTGTTGAGGGACATCCACGAGGGCGCGTGTGGCCACCACGCCGCTCCTCGCAGCCTTGTCGGAAACGCGTTCCGGCAAGGATTCTACTGGCCGACGGCGGTGAGGGATGCCACTAAGATCGTGCGCACCTGCGAAGGGTGCCAGTTCTTTGCAAGGCAAACGCACCTTCCTGCACAGGCTCTACAGACGATCCCCATCACTTGGCCGTTTGCGGTCTGGGGCTTCGACCACTTGCTTGTCGCCGTTGACAAGTTCACCAAGTGGATAGAAGTCCGACCAATCGCGACGATCCGATCGGAAGAAGCCGTCAAATTCTTCCTCGACATCGTCCACCGCTTCGGCGTCCCCAATTCGATCATCACAGACAACGGAACTCAGTTCACCGGGAAGAAATTCCTGCGTTTCTGTGATGAATATCACATACGGGTCGATTGGGCTGTCGTCGCACATCCACGCACAAACGGGCAAGTAGAGCGCGCGAATGGGTTAATCCTGCGAGGGCTCAAACCTCGGATATTCGAGCGCTTGAAAAAGTTCGGAGGGCGATGGGTCGAAGAGCTCCCGGCGGTGGTTTGGAGCCTGCGCACGACGGCGAGTCGCGCGACGGGTTTCACCCCGTTCTTCATGGTGTACGGGTCAGAAGCCATACTCCCGACCGACCTCGACTACGGGTCCCCGCGCGTCCGAGCCTACGACGACGAGGGCAACCAGACCTCCCTCGAAGACGCGGCCGACCAATTGGAAGAGGCCAGGGAAGTGGCTTTGGCCCATTCGGCGAAGTACCAGCAGTCCCTACGGCGCTACCACGCTCGGCGCATTAGGGGCCGAGCTTTCCAGGTCGGCGATTTGGTGCTACGCCTCGTTCAAAGCAACAAGGGCAGGCACAAACTCTCGTCGCCCTGGGAAGGCCCATTCATCGTCTCCCAAGTCCTCCGACCCGGCTCGTACAAGCTGAAGAACGAAGAAGGAGAGGAATACGCCAACGCCTGGAACATCGAACAGCTACGTCGTTTCTATCCCTGATTACTCTAGGCTACTTTCCTGTTATCGCTTGAACGTACTCCTTTTCGTTTCAAAGAGCGACGCCCGACCCTCGCCCATTGGCCAAGGGTCGGACGTCACTCGGGGGCTAACCTGCGTCCCCCGGGTCCTTGACCCTCGGCATATTCGTGTACCCGAGATTAAGGAAAAAGGGGGCGCCGGATAACAAAGTGACGTGCGCTCGCCGGTCGGAATGCCAAAAGGACAAAGGCCCCAGAGGCAACGGTTCTAAAGGCTCACTGGTGAACCCGCTTCAGTCCGGACATACCCCGACGGCTTAATTAGAGAAACACGAAAGGCCGAGTGTTAACGACGCAAACGCTTAAGTTCATTACAAGAAATGAGTTTAACTGTCTGAAAATCAAAAGAAAAACAAAAACTAATCAGGGCGCCCATGGCCCCTCCTCTTTTGCAGTCTTGGCGGTGAGCACGGACGACAGCGGCGACACCTCCTCCTCGAGCGCGATCACCTCCGCATCCGTCGTACCGGGAGCGAACCCGTAGGCGAGGTACTCCAGGCCGATCTCGGAGTAGTGGGAGCGGGCGACGGCGAAGACGCGGCGCACCCCGAGGAAGAGTCCGTCGCTCGCCATGGCTCGGGCCCGAGCTGGGATGCGCTCAACGTCGGCGAGCAGCGAGCTTGGACCCCGCTCCGACCGCACCTAAAGGTCGCTGAGCACAGCGCCGACCGCCATCCGAAGCGCGTCGTGCTCATCTCCCTCCTTCTGCAGCAGTCCTTCGAGATTGCGCGCCTCGGACGTGAGGCGCTCGATCGCAGCGCGATCCGTCGCCACCGCTTCACCCAAGGAGGCACACTGCGCCTCGGCCTCTTCGCGGGCCCCCGCTCAACCTCGAGGGCTCGGCCCGCAGCCTCAAGGTCGCGGGTCTGCACCTCGACAAGCCCCCTGGCCTCGTCCCGCTCCTCCACCGCCTGGGCCAGCTGAGTGCGGGTTCCCTCGAGAACGGCGATGACCCGGTCCCGGTCGGCCCGAAGACGCTCCGCCTCGCGGACCAGGCCCAGCCGGACTTGCTCCCGAGCCGCCGAGTCCCTCTCCCAAGAGATCAGGACGTCGCTCTTACGCTGGTCGGCCTCATCGGCATGCTGGCACGCCTCCGTAACCCGCCGCCGCAGGGACTCGATCTCCCGGTTGGCTGCGGCCAGCTGCCCGTCGAACTCGCCTCGCGCATCGACACGGGCGGAAGCGGCTTCTTGGCGGGCGACCGCCAGCTGCTCCCTCAGGGCGTCGCGTTCGGCGATGATCGAGGACAGACGGCCCCACGAGTCCTTCTCCCGACGCAGGAAGAGGGACTTGTCCCGGCTGCGGGCCATCAAAGACTGCCAAAAACGAATCAGAATCAGAAACCACTTGCGAAAAGAAGAAAGAGAAAAAGCGGATGAGGGAAAGCTTACCTCCCCGCAAGGAATGGCGACGTCACGGATGGCTTCCAGAGCGGAGTTGAGCGACCGAACCGCCAACCCGACCCCGGCACGAATCCGGGAGGCCTCGTTCTTCTCCTCGGCGTCGTCCAAAGAGAAGACGACGTCGCCTGAGGCGCGGTCGGTCCAGGTGACGCGGGGGCCCCCGAACTCCAAGGGGTCATCCCCTTGCCGGACGATCTCGCGGCCCTCCGGGGCGTCAGCGGCAGAGCGGGTCCCCTGACCCGAGCCCGACCCCACGGCGTCCTCCGTTCCCGCCGCGGGAGGAAAAGGCGCCATCACCTCGCCCGAACCAGGCGACGGGTCGGTCAAGGCGGCGGTGGCATCAGGTTCGGGGATGACCTCCCCCTCCTCGCGGCCGGCGGCATTCGGGGACGCGACCGGCGTCGAGTCCCTCTGGACCTCCTCTTCTTCGTCCGCCCCCACCTCGGGCAAAAGCCCGACCGCTCGGGCCGGGGGGATGGGATCTTCCTGGTCACGACCAGGACCGGAGGGCACCATCTCCTCCTCCCCAGGCGCATCCCCGTCCGGCGCAGCCGACTCAGGCGGCACCACGTCCTCCGCTCCGGCCGGATCATCCGCGGGCGGACAGTACAGCCCGACGAGGGCCTCCGGAATCGCCTCAGCCGAGTGCGCAAACACGTGCTCGACACCGCGGCGAGCTGCTGCTCGGGAAGAAGCGGGTCGAACACCCTCTCCACCTGGGGGTCGCCCAGGTTGATCCCTCGGCTCGTCGCCACCTCGGCGGTCTGGCGTGCGAGCCGCTTGATCGGCGCCAGCCCCAAAGGAGTCGCCTGACTTCCCCTCCTGCAAACAAAGGGAGCCTTCGCACACTCGTCTCGACATAGGCGAAAGAGGATCGACGAGAGAGAGGGAAGAAACTTACCGACTCGACATGGGAAAGCCGCGGGACGACCGCTTGACCGGCGGAGCCGTCTCCGACCCCGATCCTTCCTCCCGCGGCCGCTTGCCCCGGTCGGCCCTCGGTGGAGTCCGCCCTCGGGTCGGGGGTGAAGTGGGCGCGGGACCGCCATCGCGTGACGGCCCCGTGACCTCCGGCGTGCCCCGACCGGCCGAGGACTCGCGCTGGGAGGCCGGATCGCTCCACTCGGATCCAGTGGAGGAGTCCGAGGCATAATCAAAGCCCCCTCGAAGGGGCCCTGATCCTCCCTCCACAGCCCATCCTGCCGAGCTTGCCGACGTCGCTCGAGGTACTCCGCCTCGGCCTTCTCGCGGGCCAGCCGCTTCTTCTTCTTCTTCGCCTCGTCCTTCTCCTTCTTCAGACGGGCGGCCTCCGCGCGCGCACGGTTCGCGGCCCGAATGGCCGCGTCCTCGGGAAGCGGGGGCCGGGAAACCCTGAACGACAGGGGGTGCTGAAGAAAAAGAGGTTCAGATGAATCGCCGGATTGAAAAAAGGAACGACAAAGACAAAGGAAAAACCCCAACAACTAACCGAGATGAGGGACTCGCCCGTGGGGAGCATGACGGGGTGATCCGGCAGCGGGTACCCCACGGACGAACGCTGGACCGCTTCACGAAGGCGGGCGCCCACCTCCTCGTTGGAAAGTTCCCCAACCGCCATTACCGACCCTGTCCAGTCTGCCGCCATAGTCATCTGGTCCGGTCGCAGCCGGTGGGCCATCAGGGGGAGGACGCCGCGCATATGGTACGCCGCGATAACCCCAGGGCCGGTAACTCCTAGCTCGCGAAGCCGGGCGACCGCGCTACGAAGCCCGGTCAGGTGATGCCGCTCCGCCCGGGGCGGGCCCCAGTGCCAGCAGCCTGGCCGTTCCTCGATAAGCCTTCCCGTGAAGGCCGGGAAGGGAGCGCCCGGGTCGTTCCGCAGGTAAAACCACCTCGGATGCCACCCCTTGTTGCTGGTGATCAACGGAAGCGAGAGGTAACTCTCGCCCTGACCGGTGCGCAGTCTCACCCCAGCGCAGCCGTGTGGCCTCGGCCGCCCATCCGCCTTCACCTCCTCGACATGGAAGTAGGACCTCCAGAGGTCGAAGTGGGGCTCGATGCCGAGAAACCCCTCGCACAGGGCGACGAAGACCGCCACGTGAAGCAGTCCGTTGGGGTTGAGATGATGGAGCTCGATCTCGTAATAACGCAGGAGCCCGCGGAGGAAATAGTGAGGAGGAAGTCCCAAGCCCCGCTCATGGAAGGGGACAAAGGACACCACGTACCCGTCGGCCGGAGCAGGGACCTCCTCGTTCCCCGGCGCCATCCATTCCACAAGGTCGGTTCGCGGGCACAGAAGCCCGCGCCCCACCAGGCGCTCGAGCTCACCCTCGGTGACGGAGGAACGGGACCAGGCCATGACCGGGAGGCAAAGAAGACAAGGGGAAGAAAGGTACGGGCTTTTCTTTGCAGGCGGCGGCGGCGATTTGAGGGCAGGCGGGCGGAAGAAGAAGAAGGTCCGGGCCCCCCTCCTCTCTGCCTTAAATGGGCAGGTGAGGGAGCAGGTGCGACGCCTCGGGTCTCCCACCCGCGCCTCGGCCCGCGTGGGCCACGCGGCCCACGACGCGCGCCCTCGATCTCCCACGTCTCTCACGTCCCGGGATTCGCGCCCAGGCACTCTCTCTCTCCCCCTCTCTCTCAACCCCTTCGCATTCCATATCCCGCCTCTCTTTTATTTATTCCGCGTCTATTCCCGTTTCCTTCTCTTGCGCTTTTTGTCTTTCAGGAAAAACAAAACAAGCCCGGGCCGTTCTTAGGCCCAAGGGACACGACGCGAAATCGAAAAAACAGCCCAAGAGTTCGAAGGCCGGCCCTAGGGTCCGACGGCCGCTCTGAAGCGTCCGAGCGAAGGGGCAGAGATGGGCGGGCCCACTAGAGGCCATAGTCTCGGCACACGGGTGTCGAGGACGCCCAGACCTGCGTTCGAGCCTAAGATTCCTGACCCCATGTATCTCCACGAAGAGAGGCGACGAGCCCCTGTGGTCGGTCGAACGACCACGGGAACTAAGGGGGTCGGGAACTCTGGGGATTATCCGAGGTCGATCACCAGTTGATCCGACGGTCCTCTCTCGGAGGAGGACCGAGGCCTCGCTCGATCTAGCCCGTTAGTAGCTCACCGGGAGCCGTGTTTCGGCCTACGCGGTAAAACACGAGGCATGCCCTTACCCTCCGTCCCGCGGAGGGATCGCGTGAGGGGAAAACGATAAAAAGACGAAACGGCTTCCCGCCCGACCGACTCGGGGGCGCACGGGGGAGCTGAAATCGCAAAAAGAGGCCGACTGCGCAGCCGCAGAAAGACACCCAGAGTCAACCAGATTCCTTTATTTCTCAAATAAGGGCAAAAAATACACGTGGCCAAGGGCCGTGAAATAACACAAACGGGTCCCGCCACCCTCGGTGACGAAATCAAGCGACGAAGGGCGCAGGAGATCCGATGCAACAAGAAGGGCCGAGCTGCGAACGTCGCAGTCCTTCTTGTAGCATCCCCCCGCCCGCCGACGCTACGAAGGGAACTCGGCGGAGGATCGCGCTGTGGTGCCGTGACAACGGAGTATCACCACAGACTCTCTCCGTCGTCCTGGGGCCGACGGTCGCTGGCGTCGGCATCACATCGGCGCCCAGGAAAGGAGAGGAAACGCGCAGGTGGCTGTATACGACCCCTGCAACTGCCCTGGCGAGGCAAGTCGGGGGAACGGCGACAGTTCCGCTCATGCACTCCCCCTCGAACCCGTTCCACCGCCGCCGAGGCAGGGCGAACGGGCGGGAGGGGCTGCTGGAGCTAGAGCCGTCCTTCACTTGCGACGCCGAGCAGCGCTCCTCCACGCCGGGACTCCCCGAGGTCGCAGTCATTCTTGTGGCATCAAGCGACTAATCTCCCGCCTCCCGGACCAGGAGGACGCCCTCGAGGTGGTTCACTGACCAAGGATCTCATGCTAACAAGAGAAAGAAGAAGCGGGATAGTTGCATGCCCCAGGAAGAAGGCCCGGGGGACCCTATTTATAGCCCGGAGATACCTGAGTCAGCACTCAGGCAGGGTGCGAGAACGCGCCGCGTGGCCCTCCATGTAAAGCGACAGAGCCTCACCAACGAACAGTGAGCTCAGAAAGGACGACATGACGGCTCGGAAGGGCGACAGCGCCTCTGAAAAAAGCGGATCATGGTCCGGCCCATTGGACAAAACACGGCGTCATCCCGTAGGGACCGCACAGAGATGGCAAAGTCTTACTTCAGCCTATAGGCGAACCACCGTTCCCCTACAGGCTCGGGGCTACACCCACCGGGTGCGCTCACGCGCCCCGGTGGGAAAAAGGACAAACTTTATTCCAGCCTTTAGGCGAACCAACCGTTCCCCTACAGGCTCGGGGGCTACACCCGGTGGGTGCGCTCGCGCGCACCCCCGAATGACATCCGAACAGGCATCAAGAAAGAGCCTACACGGAGAACTACCTGTCCTCCGAGCAGGCTCGGGGGCTACTGTCGGATATCAATATCCGACCCTCTCACCGACGGGTGGGACCACGCAGGTTCGGGAAGGAGATGGGCATAAGAAAACCCGTAAACAAGAAGAATATCAGATCAGGGGAGGATCGATCTTCCTCTGACTCGGCTGACCTGGTTCCGTCTCGTCTACCTCGGCCGACCCCCGCCCGCCTCGGCCGACCCTCGTCCGCCTCGGCCGACCCGTGTCCGCCTCGGCCGACCCAGGTCCGCCTCGGCCGACCCTCGTCCGTCCTGATCAACCCTACGCTATCTCCTCCGACCCTTCTTCGCCTCGCCCGAATCGGCGTGGGCCCGGGTCGGAGTAGGGTGTCAGGAAGACCCGGCATAAGGACGTGTCGCCACACGACTACGCCGCACCCCATCAGCATTAATTGGCCTTACCGAGCACTGTCCGGTATGGCTAAAGGATGTGACTCCCACTGTTTAGCCCGTCCGCCGGCGCCGCGCGAGGAGAAGCACGACCCCAACAAGCCCGAACAGCGTCCACAGTGTCCCGCAGGCGGCGGGGCTTCTTCAGCAAGTTTCCTATTCTTCACCTTTTTTAACACGTCTTGTACAGCGTCACCTCCCCTGAGTATAAATAGAAAAATCAAGCCTCAGGAGAGGGGACGAAAACACAACCCACGAAACACACACGCTCTCTCACGCTCAGACACACCCAGAGACTTGGGAGCCCCTCCCTCTCTCGACCGCTTGTAACCCCTACTACGAGCAACGCGAGTAACACGAGCAGATCGACACTGGACGTAGGGCGTTTGTGCCTGAACCAGTATAACCCCTTGTGTCCTCTCGCGAACCATCCGGAGCCCAGACGCGCAATCCACTAAATTTATTTGTTGGTTATTTCTTACACCGACAATTTGTTTGTTGTTTGTGATATTATTCTGTTCGATGTTATAATTTCCCTTCATTGCAAGCACTTTTAAAAAATTTACGGTTGCACGTACAAATTACACCACTTTTTCAATGCAAAAAAGAAAAAAAAATAAAAACAACCTACCGCCGAATCATTTGGCGGCAACAAAAACCGCCGTTTCATTTAGCAGTTTCTTGAAAAGTGGCGGTTAATTCTAACCACCGGTCCATTTGGCGGTTCAAACTCTTCGTATCATACGGCGACAGCCATATAATACGGCGGTTAGGTGACAGATTTGCACCCGTCCGTTCTTTTCGAAAAATCGTAAAAAAAGTTAAAAAAAATTCCTTTAANCTCTCGCAGCCCAGTACTGAGACACGCGGATTACCCAATGGGTGGGGGGCGCTTCAGCCTGACTTTGCCATGACGCGCCAACAGCCCATCAATCAGGAAGGATGGGATGGGACAGAGATTTGTCCTAAACTTTCTCGTGAGACTTCTGTCTCAGCTGCTCGTTCTCCCTCCAGATAGCCTGTTTATTTGGGAAAGTTTGATGAAGTTTGGAAATAAAGTTGTTATTGAGAAGCGTGTTCTGTGAGAGGAGCACGGTTGTTAGTGGAAAGAAAGTTGCCAGTTGCCGGCAAAAGTTGCCAATCTCAACATGGCCTGATAAGAGATTGTTTAGGCCGTCTGAAGCGTCAAATAATTCTATCCGGAGGGAATACAATTATACAAAATAAGTCCGTGTGCTTTCAGCGACCATATATTTACTTTTTGGAGGATAAGTTAAGCCCTCTTATTTCTCCAATGCTTAGGTCTAACCAGAGCCAAATAGATAGCAACCCACAATGAAAGAAAAAAAAAAAGACAACTGCTTATATTATTTGCCCCATTGCAAATGAACACATCTCCTTCTCATTGGCAGACCATGTATCGTTTGCTTTGTAAGTTGTTGGCTACAGGGCTTGGGAATGATCTAAAATTTGCAAACGCCAGCACTCAGCTGTCTCAGCACTGCACAGTAGATCATCCACACTTAGAGAAAAGACAAAATGTGGATTACTATATCATATAAGAGCATTGCGAAGCTCTGTAACAGTTTCAGAGACTTGTTTTCGTATGACTTCGACATCTCTATTTCTCCCCATGTTTGATCTATGAATATAATTCATGTGGATCCTGAGCTCGTGAATCGGAAATGCAGTATTGATCTGTAATTACTAATTACTTTTTCGTTGATTCTGTTTCACAACTTTGTTAGTCGTCATTCTAAATCAGGTAGGTACACAGGATGGTCGTTTTCTGATTGAGCAGGCAAGTTTTAGGAAGTCCTCGTGATGGATGAATATTCCATGATTGACTCGCAGTGTACTCGACCAGCGAGTAGTGGGAAGAACAACAGATTGAAAAAGATGTCTGAGTAGTGTCTCAAGGTCGCACTCGCACAGCTAAAATGGCGGTCGGTAGTGGATCCCTGAATCAGCTTGTGCTGGACTACATATTCTCCCTGATTTTGCTCTCTCTGCTGGGTTTTCCAAAATCCGGTTGATCAGCTGCTGGTATAGCCTTCTTTCTGAAAAAGCCATAATGATTTCTAAATCTTTCTTTTAAGAAACTACAGCAGGCAAATTGTCGACCTCAACATTGCACACAGCATTTGCGAACATGGGAAGAAAGAAGAGATGTCTCAAATGCTTTCTGAATCTTCAGGGTGCCCAGTGGGTACGAAGAACTCTGTTATCCGAAGTTCAAGGCTTTCGAAATCTCAAACAGACAGCTCCATCTGCTTGTGTACATCTGTCATGTTTTACTCACGTTTTCAGTTCATGCCACTCTGAAAAGATGGCCCTCTGTTGCCCTGCCATGAAGCCGGTGCAAGTGCGGCGGCGGGCATCGAAGTAGATTTTTACCTGACGACGGCCTGGAATCTCCATCTTTTCACATGCGGAATCCCCATGGTGGAGGACTGGCGTGGCGTGGAGGCAATTATTGGTGATTTTGAAGCCACCGTATGGCCCTTGTCTGATCGAATGAATCGCCGCCATACACGATCCCGTTGCGGTGCCCGGTGGGTGCTCCATTGGAGGAGCCGTTTCGTCCCTGATCTGCGCCGCTGTTCCCTTTCCCCGACCAGAGCCGGCAGCCCTGAGGCATCTTCGTGTGGCCGGCTCTTGTGCTCCTGCTGTTTCAGCTACGACGACTGGCGATCTAGCGCAGTGCACTGGATGTCGTCGTCGGCAGTGGCCGTGGCAACTTTGGGGGTGTTTAGATGCCCACTTTATGCATAAAATTTATGCATTAGACCACGTGCATAAAGAGAAGAAATAAACCGACACGATTTTCAAGGTAAAAACTTTATGCATTTTGTGTGGAACTAAACACGTCGTTTGCTGCCGAAATGCTGCAGAGATACGAGCCCTTTTGCCTGGCATCCACATCCACTGTTGCTGTGGCAGTGGTTTTCTCGGTCATCGCTGCTGCCCACTGGCCACTGGTGGCACGCTCGCGATTCTTACCAGTTTGTGCGCTTCAAAACAACTGAGCGCCTGTTTGGAACAGAGGAATCCAAAACAGAGGAACAGGAAAAAAATGTAGGAATTCGATGAAGGGTGAGGTGAAAAACTATAGGAATTGAAAACACAGGAATACTAAGTTTAGGTTGTTTGGATCGCAGGAATTGATAACACAAGAATCACAAAATGTTAGGTTAATAGAAATATTGTTTAGATTTTAGTGATAAAATTAATCGCAGGAATTGATAACACAAGAATCACAAAATGTTAGGTTAATAGAAATATTGTTTAGATTTTAATGATAAAATTAACATAAGCAAATGATTAAAGATGGCATTTGTTACGGTAAAATTAATCAAAGTGAGATTCTTTCTCCGTGACCATCTTACATGTGGACCCATGGTTATTTTGCTAGACCATGTATCATCATCCTTATCCACACACGCACACTCCTTTGCTGTCGTCCTCCCTGAACCAACTAGCTCAGGCGCCATGCTCCGTGGGTCAATGGGGCATGGCGGCAGGCCAGCAGAGCATCAAGAGGTGAGCACTCACATCTTCAAGCGCGCCTGAAGCAGCTCTCCTTCTCAAACCGAAGCTCCCCTCGCAAACCAAGAGAAATGGAGCTCTCTCTTTCTGGGCAGAGTTCTTTCTTTCTTCTTTTTTTTTGAGAATTGGAGTCTGGATTCTTGGAATCGCTCAAGGGATTTGTTAGGCACTTGCTTAAGTTGAAGCTGGATTCTATTTTGTCTGTTTGTTTCTTTATTTCCTCTTGTTGCTCAAATGAAGCTTTCCTCCCGAAGCTCAAGCTGTGTGAGAGGAGGAAGAACACGAGGTAAGCTTTGATTAGCGCGAGAGTGTGCGAGCAAGTGTTGCAAGAAATTTTTCCCTGAGCTCGAAGCACATTTTTTGTTTCCTCCAAAAGTACAGTCTTTCTTGCCGTTCATCCGGAAAGTTTATCTTCAATTCCTTCATTCCAAACGCGCAACTTGATTTCCTTTCCTCCGGAACTGAAACCTCCATTTTTCCTACGTTTTTCCTCCATTCCAAACGAGGCCTGAAGGTTACCTGTCTGTCCGTCTCAAACCGAACCTATTCAACTACCCGGACGGCCGGACCCGGTGGGGGTAGGCTCCCCGGTGCGGCGTGGCTTCCGTCCCACGATGAGGTGGAGCCGGCGGCGCATCCGTAGCACGCCGTACCGAGCCGCCCGAGCGCATCGATCGCATTTGGACGGGCGCGCACTGCGGTCAACCGGTCACGCGTACGACGACGATGGGTCCTCGCGCACTCGTCGTCTGCCTCGCGGTGGCCTGTCGCCTGTGCAAGCGCAGGCCCCCGCCGCGCCCGGCCCCTTGCAGCCGCAGGCCTGCACGGCCGCACTGCGCTGCGCGCTGCCGTGCCGTGGTCCTGTGACTGGAAGCAAGGGAAGCAATGATTCGGAGCACTACGCCGCCGCAGCGCGCACGAGCTTGGCGGCCGCCTCCACTCCCCACCACCGCGGCCACAGTGCACACCGCACCCGCCGGCCGCGGGGCTCGGCTGCGCTGCGCTCCGACGCTTTCCACGGCGGGCATGATCATCCTCGGTTCCATCTCTGCGCGTGATGGGTTTCAAGCGCGGTGGTTCTGCTGCACCCGAAACGCGTGGGTTCGTGCGCGGTGCGGCTGGTGCCGGGCGTGCGCGCGTGTGGATCGGCTCGCTTTCTCGCGTGTCGGTGGGGAACGGGCAGTGCGTGCCGCTCGGACTCGGGATTGTGCCGGAGACGGCGTAGAGCCGTAGAGGACGATGGTGTCATGTTTACGTTGCCTGCCCCTTTAAACCTGTGGCTCCACTCGTTCTGACGTGGTATCGCCTCTGACCTCTATCTATATCTCGCCTACACGGGCGATTCTGCAATCCATCTCTTCACCACTCTTTTTCTGCTTATAGATGCGTAGACGCATAGGGCGAACCTAATGCGCTAGAGCCAAGCGGTGCAGGAAAGGAAGGAGCTAGCTGGATCTACGGCTGATGTCGCTGCACGAGCACGACCGGTCGAAAACCAATGCCATGTGTGCGTTGCATGTAGCCAGACAAGTTTCAGGTCCATACTATCGGTTCACGGGCTTCATGCTGATTTGATCGCTTGTATATACACAGCCCCAAATTGGCATGCGTTTGCTTCCCCCGTTATTTTTTCTTTTTTTAGTTAGTATAATAACCATTTTACTGATGTGATTCTGAGGGGGTGTTTAGTTCACCCGGAATGCATAACGTTTTGTATAATACACGCTTCCTAATGCATTTTTTCTCTCTGTAAACACTATACATAACGCAAAAATACTATGCATAACGTCGGAACTAAACACGCCTTGAGTGGGGGCGTTTTGTTACACGGCTATCAAGAGTGTCAAATTATATTGTGAGATTTATGTTGACGAATAAAGACAACACCTCGCGACGTACATTGTTATTTTGCGGTTTGATAAAGGCATGTACAACAGTTTAGACAGCTGCTATCTATTTAACATATACAGATAGCTAAATAAATAGCTTTACAATAATTTAGACAGCTGTTGTCAGTATGATATTTAATGTCTCCTCTGTTGTCAGTATGATATTTAATGTCTCCTCTGATTGGTGTTGTTTTACATGGGAGTACAAGCCAGAGCAGTAGACTAAACAGTAGACAGCAACACACGGTGTGTTTGGTTGTCGGCCACAGTTTGCCACACCTAATGTTAGACTTGCCACGTATGTTTAGATAGACGTTTGGTTGGTTATTCAGGTTAGGCTCGCCACAAACATTCGTCAACCCTCGCCACAGTTTTTAGCGTGAAGTCCGTGGCGTCCTTTTTCTCCGCCACAGCACCCGGTGGCGCGCTACAGGCTGAGATGCCTTTTCCTGTTCGCCTGTCGCCCCTACAGCTGGGCTGTGTTTCGTTGGAGGCTGAAAATTTTTTCAGGGTATTAAATACATCTTTGACCACTAATTAGAGGTATTAAATAATGTCAGTTTACAAAACTACCTCCACAACCTCTAGTAAATTTTCGAGACGAATCTAATGAGGCCTTTGACCGCATGATTAGAGGATGATTAGAAGATGGTTACTGTAGCATCACTGTAGCAAATCATGGATTAATTAGGCTCATTAGATTCGTCTCGGAAAGTTACGCTCATCCGTGAAGAGGTTTTGCAAATAGACTTCATTTAGTACTCAATGCAAAAAAAATTCCCTTTTGCAAATTTTTTCGGCCTCCAACGGAACACGGCCACTTCTTTTTTTTAATCGTTAGACACTTGGAGTTGCGGTCCTCGTCCCGGCCATCTCCTGCATCTTTTTTTTTTATCGTTAGACATTTGAGTTGCTGTCCTCCACGAAGTAGATGCCGAAGCAAATTTAATCCCTTAGATGATTTTTATTTTCAAAAATATGTTTATGATAAGTTTAGATTTCTAGAGCTTATCCATGTTCGAAAAAAATGTTTGCATTAATTTATTTTTACCATGGTTAACAAATCAAGCACTACCATGTCTTTTTTTAATCAAATATTTGTGGCAACTATCCAAACAGCAGCCACGCAAAATTGCCACGTCTTAGTTATCAACCAAACAGCAGCCACACAAAAATTGCCACATCTTAGTTATCAACCAAACGGTCTAATTTTACCCTAGAATGTGGCAAGCCACAAGTGTGGCACATCCTTAACCTTAGGCGTGGCCGGCAACCAAACATGCCCACAATCTTTCCTTATTTAATGATGGTCACGCCACCTCATTTTGCTGATGTGGACTCAAATAGACAGTTGTTGTCAGACCGTTGTACATGCCCTAAGCTAGCCACACTATTTAATTGTTTCATGGTGTTGAGATCAAATGTTGAGTGCAAAGTAATTGAATACTAGCCGTGAGATGGAAATGAATGCTCTAGTGGAGTTTCACTCCAGCTCCAAATGCTTTGGTAATTAACCGTGTACACCAGATTTCATTATAGTGAAGCAGCTATTTTCTCTCCTAAAAAGTTCTCTCACATATCATTGTTTTTTCCCCCACGTACCACGCCATTTTATGATATATTGTTTTTTGAACACGAATGTCATTTTATGATATTGAAACCAATAAACTTTGGCCTAATCATTACTAAGACGGAGAGATCATCTGGATAATTACAATGGTCCTAGTCTGCATTGGGAACTTGGGCCTTGCTGCTGCGTTGCTGCTTACTCGTGATTTGCCTAAAAATTCAGTTCCCACTATATAATATACTCCCTCGCTTACAAGTGACCGTCCATAGCTTCTGGTTTCTGCTCTGCGTACATCTCATGTAACGACGACGATGAATGAACAGCGGGCACTCGATGGAACACAGTTCAGCACAAACGAGAGCTGAAAATGAAAGAAATAAAAGCTTCTATCATGGTTTCTTTCGGTGTCCACGATCCATGACCCTTTTCCCCTTTTTCTGTGCGGTTTGCTTTGCATGATGATTACCAAAAGAGGTTAATAAAGAATGCGCGCATCCAGATCCCAAACAACCTGGATCGAAAGTCCAAACACTCAAGTTCTGAATGGAAAAAAGGAAACCGTTAGAGCATGCCTGCCGATCCCGCCTAATCGGAGAATGCACGCCCGACCCGGTTGAATGGATGTCACCGTGTAGGGTCGTCTGGCTACGGGGTCACACTGGTGGTTGTCGGTACGAAGTAGCTGCAGCATCAGCAGCAGACGAAGAGGCATCGCTGTGGTCTCTTGCGTGTCCGTGAAACAGTTGACATGTTCGCGAAGTGCATGAACGGCTGCATCAAAAGGGCGGCATGTTGGTCGGCGGCCCGTGATGACATCGCCCGCTGACTAATCAGCAATTCAGCAGGCAGCCGTGGAACGGTGACGGGTGAGCCATGTCGCTGATCTCTTTACAGAGGCATCAGTTCGAGCTTTGTGACGCTAGCTGCTGACCGTCCATGTGTTCACGTTGCCCTCATTCAAGCACAGTCGGCACAGAGCATGAGCGGATCGCAGCGCAGTGGTGTGCTGTGCTGTGCTACACGAACGAGTAAAGACTGAAGATTGATTTGACGTCGTGTGCTTCCGCCTATCGGTAGTGTCTAGTGTGTCTTTTGGTGCCCACGGGTCGACCATCCTTTCCAAAAAAAAAGTAAAATCATAAACACATGGAAGAAAGCGAGCCCTTCCGCTGTTCCGCGAGCTAATGCCGCGCTTTGCTTTGCACGATGATGATTGGTACCAAAGAGTCGAAGAAGCCGCGCCCGTCCAGATCCCAACATCGAAAGCGACAAAGCCTTCGAAGAGCGATCTTGTACAAAGAGAGGCAGAGACGAGTGAGCGGCCGGTGAGGCCCCGGGCTCCCGGTCAGCGAGAAGAAAACCGTTACGGCATGGCTGGCCTTGTTTTCTAGCATCTAGCATTGTTAGAAGAGAATCTTTCTTGCATGGAGTACTAAATAAAGTCTATTTGTAAAACCTCTTTACGGATGAAAGTAACTTTTCGAGACGAATCTAACGAGCCTAATTAATCGATGATTGGCTACAGTGATGCTACAGTAACCATCCTCTAATTATTCTTTAATCATGCGGTCAAAGGCCTCATTAGATTCTTCAAGGTTTCTAGTGCAGGATTCTAGAGTTAGTTTTGTAAAATATATTTATTTAATATCTTTAATTAGTGATCAAAATTGTAAACAGTATCTAGCGCTGAAAAAGAGCCGTGGTCTCAAATCGTAAGACCCAGACGAGAGACGACGACACGGGCGACGAGGAGGCGCGCGCCGTCGCCGCCGCCGCCGCCGTTTTCTGTCTGGCTACGAGTGGCTCCGTAACCTGGCGTCGAGGTCACGTGGCAGCGGCGACCGCGTCAACGTGGGAACAGGCTAGAGCCGCCACGCAAGCGCCCGTGGTTTTCTCCGCGGGCGCAGCTGGATGGGCGTGGGCAAGCGGGTTTACTGAAGCAGCAGGAGACCGATACGCGACCACACGACAAGTGACAGTAGAGACTGAGACTGGATGGACAGATCGTACGAGTCAGCTGCGCATTGGTCACTGAACCTGGCTTCCAGTTCCATGGCACCGTTTATTTTTCAGTGTAGCATCTAGTACGGAGAGAATCTTTCTTACATAGAGTACTAAATGAAGTTTATTTGCAAAACCTTTTTACGGATGAGCGCAACTTTTCGAGACGAATCTAATGAGCCTAATTAATCGATGATTGGCTACAGTGATGTTACAGTACCATCCTCTAATCATATGGTCAAAGGCCTCATTAAATTCTTCAGGGTTTCTAGTGCAGAAGTTCTGAAGTTAGTTTTGTAAAATACCTTTATTTAATATCTTTAATTAGTGGTCAAAGTTGTGAACAGTTTGGTCCTGAAAAATCAAACGGCGCCCATGTCCCGTCCGACTCGGAAAAAACTCGAAACGGCAATTCCCCGCTTGTCGCACGAAAATGTGAATAAAAAGCCTCGTAAGCCCTAGGCCATCTCACACACTGGAGCCGGAGGCCCGGAGCAACCGATCGAACAATTTGGCCACACGAGAAAGGAACAGGGGGCGATGTCTCTGGTCTAGGAGAAATTCATTTTTTGGGCGGAGACAAAAGGACGATGGTGATGGCATGGCGAGAGGCCGAGAGAGAGCACTTGCACTTGAGTAGGTTGCTGTTAAGGGCTTGTTTAGTTGATGCAACTATTTTGAATTT
>CM014271.1:22766961-22792952 GCA_004135705.1 Alloteropsis semialata
TAATTACACGGATGGACGGGAAATCGCGAGACAAATCTATTAAGCCTAATTAATCCGTCATTAGAGATTGTTTACTGTAGCACGACGTTGTCTAATCATGGCCAAATTAGGCTCATTATTATCGTCTCGCAAAGTTAGGGGGTTATGGAATGGGTTTTGTCATTAACTCACGTTTAATACTTCATGCATGTAAGATTTCCTTTGATGAATAGTGAAGTTGGATGAATAGTGAAGTTTGTTGTGGTAAACAAGGCCACGCCGCGGGCTTTACCATAACGGGAAATGCATTGTACGACACTGCCTGCCACGCAGACAGGAGGACACTTGCACAGTTGCATTGCATCTGGCTGGATGCATGTACGTATGTGTAGGGGAGCAGCAGCAGAGACAAATCACACGAGACGAGACAAGGCCTGTACTACATTTCTGATTGCACTTCAGCTCTTCACCACCCTTTTGTAGCAACGACCAATTGACTGTCACTGACACGTGGGACCAGGCTGCTAATGACCTTGCATGTACAGACGACTAATCTCATTTCCATTAATTTTTTTTCACGGTTTTTTACCTCCACATATATGCTGACACGTACACACACTGGTAGGGCCAGACGAGAAAAAGGATGGACGAGCGGCCGGTACGGTGCAGGCGTGCAGCGCAGAGAGGCTTCTCCGGCCAGGCCTTGCGGCCACGGCGCGCTGCATCGCACAGTCTGTGGCGGCGGGGCTCTCTCAGCTGGTGAACTGGTTCAGCCGCAGCTTGCCGGCGGAGCAGGTGCAGCTGGCGCGGCCGTCGTTCAACACCTGGAATTAACAAACGAGGAACCACCATGAGCAAATGTAAATTCGAGCTCTCTCGAGCTAATTAGGAATCTTCGTGCCAACAGGATTGATTTGATTTTATCTAGGAGCATACGGTTGAATAAGCCTTATCCGAGTTACCCCTGCCGTCAGCCAGAGGGCAAATCTGCCCGACTGAAGCATCCTGATGGCTCAGGGTCGGGGCGACCCAGTGACCCAAGCGTGCATTCAGGTTACTGTCAGCGATCTTGGCTTGAAATGAACGGGTTTTGGATGGGGGCATATACCTTGACCTGCTTCTGAAGATCCTTGATGTAGTCCACGGCCAGGTCCAACATGTCGGCAGTGTTGGTTTGCTGCAGCCACGAACATAAAACCAAACGCACAATAACCGGTCGTCAGTTCATCTTGCACAGTTCTATCAACCGGACGAGAGGGGAAGAAAAAGGTGATGGTTGTGGTTCACTGTTCCATCGATCTTTCTTGGAGTTTGGGACTTTGGGTTCGGTTTGGTTACCTTTTCCATGTTGGGCACGAGCTCCTGCAGCTTCCGTATCCGCTCGCTGATCTTCGTCCTCCTCACCTGACAACGACAACGAGACATGAATCTATTTCCAAGCTTTTCTTTTCTGTTTGGGAAAAACCAAGCGAGGACTCGAACGATAGTTGCGGCCAGGAACGGCTGCAGCGCAGGGACGGCACACACCCGCTCGGCGATGCTGCGGGGGTGGGTGGCGCAACCGCGCTTGGCGCGGATCTTGCAGGGGACGGCGTCCTGGAACTGCAGGAACTTCTCGATCGCCGCCATCTCCGCCGAGGCCGCCTTCCCGACGCCGTTGCTACCGCCGGGGAGGCTGAGCTGCGGCGCCAGAGGCGGCTGCTGCTGCCCGTTCTGCGGCGGCGCCGGGCCGGCGGAGTCGCGGGGGCGCTTCGAGCCGGACGACGTCGTCGGCGACGGCTCGTCCGCCGTCCACGCGCCCCCCATCGGGTACGCCGGGATGCCGCTGTAGCCGCGCGCCGCGCAGCCGCCGTTGCTGCCGGCCGCCTCGGGGCTGCTGCCGCCCTCGAGCTCCTCGCTGCCCACCTCGGAGATCTGCGACATCACCGACCCCTGGCGGGACGAGAAGCTGAGCTGCCCCTTCAGCCGCACGTCGCCGGCGCCGCCGTTCCTGAACCCGCCGGCCATGCCCACGCGGAGCATGCTCCCGTACCCTGCGAGCCGCGGCGGCGCATTGATTCCTAGCGATCAGTTCCAGAAATGGAAAGCAGGCGCCGAGCTCATGATTGGAAATGCTACCACTTCTGGGGAGAGACCAACAAAAGGTACGGGGAGAAGCAGAGGGGCCAATTACCGTTGTCCATGTTGAGATGGTTCAGGAAGCCGGCGGGGGAGCTGCTCTGGCGGAGCAGGCTGTTGCCGCCGGCGCCGTGCTCCGTGCCGCCGGAGCTGACGTTGCGGTACAGCCCCTCCATGGCCGCCATCTGCTGTTGCGACTGGTACATGAGCTGCTGCTGCTGCTGCGATGCGGCGGCCATGGACGCGGCGTCCTCCGTGAAGTGAGCGGCCGCGGCGGGGCGGGGAGGCTTGCAGTCCGGGATCTCGGCGTGGTGCCCGGCGAGGAAGCGCGCGAGGACGTTGTCCGCGGCGGCATGGTCCGCGCCGTGCCCCGCTGCACCGGCCGCCGCCGTGGGGAAGCCCTGATCCCCGCACATCAACTCGCCGAGCAGCGTGCTCGGCGCCGACCTGTACCGCAGCAGGCCGGGCGAGCTCATCTGCGGCTGGGCTGCTGGCAGGTTGAGGTCCTTGGGCACCGGCGAGCCGTACATCACCCACCCCGCCTCCCCAATTGCAATTAATCCCACCACCGGTACAAATAGGGTAGCTCGGAGGAGGAGCACGATGCAATCGGACTGACTGCGGCGGGTGGAGAGCGCGGGCGGTGAATGGTGAAAACGATCGGGCGGGAGGAGGTAGAAGAAAAGAAGGAAGGCAAGGCAGCTGGGATCAGGGCGTGCGTCGGGCACTGTGCAGATAAGAGGAGTTCGCTAGCTGAGCTGAGCTGAGCTGTGGTTGACTGGGGACTGGGGAGGCGTGTGGGTGGGCGTAGCAGTTTAGCATGTGGGGGGTGAGAGCTCGTCGGCCGTCGCTATTTATAACGGCGGAAGTTACCGGAAGGAAGCGCCCTCGTGGCCGGGGCACCCCGTTGTCGACGCGGCCATGTGGGGAGGGGCAAGGCCGCAAGGGCAAACCTTTTGGGATTGGGACGCTGCGATGGCCACCGCCGTGCTGTAGTGCTCTTCGTTAATTTCTCTTTCAGTGCTCCTCCTTCCCTCAGCTGCGAGGGCCGGACGAAAAGCTCGTGGCTCGTTAGCTCGCTCGGCTCGATTCGTTAGTGGCTCGGCTCGGCTCGGCTTGTTTACATTTTTGCAGAGTCGAGCTGATGTTTCAGCTCGCTACAATAACGAGCCAGCTCGAGCTGGCTCACGAGCCAAACGAGCTGAGGACAACCAGCAGGCCTTCAGCAAAGCAATACAATCCAGCATACGGCCCAGCCCAATTTTACTCCCAACATGCTATCTACCCCATACCAACCCTATCCCCACCTTGACCTGTCCGGCTATCCCGAGCCCCTCCCCCTCTCCTTCGGTCCTTCTCCTTCCCGTCAAAACTCAGCGCCGCTGCCCACTCACGCAGAAACACAATCGGTCAATCACCATGACCTTCCACCTCTGAGATCCACCATGGCCAAGCGCCAGTTCACTACCATGCCCGCCACACCGCTTCTTGCGCCGTCACGCGTAGTCGCAGCGCCCCCTGCCCCCCACACCCCCTCGTGCGCAAGCCTGCTTCCCACTTGCGCAGGCCTGCAACTTCCTTATTCACCCTCACGCAAATCCACCCCATGGATCCGGTACAAGGTGATGCAGTTGGAGTTCTCGGTGGATCCACATGTGGCTCTCTCCCCGGCGATGCATAGGCAAAGCTGGAAGTCAACTACGGTGAGGCAGCTTTGGAATCCAGGTCACTGCATCACCGGCAAGCTGGAATTGAGATGGATTAATTTAGACTTAAGGATTTGATTTCTCCACTGATTTTTTTCATTGAGATGTTTTGCTGATAGGCTCATGTAGTGGTCTTGTTGATCTTGGATTTGTTAGCGCGAAGGAGAACTGAGCTCGCAACTCCCTGTCTGTCTCGTTCTTCCGCTCAGATGTCCTGCCAATCAAGCTGGCTCACGAGCTAGATGAGCCAGCTCGAGCTAGAAAACGAGCCGAGTCGAGCTGGATCTCTGGCTCGCTTGAATAACGAGCCGAGCCGAGCCGGCTCGTTAAGATAACGAGCCAGCTCGAGCTGATCCGAGCCGAGCCGAGCTGGCTCGATATCCACCCCTAGCTGTGAGGGCTCATTAATTTCAGTGCTTACTGTGGATCTCGCTCTCTAGACTTTCATCCACGAACAACAAACCAGCCGTACTACGTGGCAATAAGAGTTTGAATTGTTCATTTTTTCTCTGTGAAATGAGATGACTACTATATTATCCAAATTTAGGGACGACAATTTGGCGAGTAGTTTGACCAAAACTTGGACATTTTTTATTCTTTTTTGGGCATAAAAAACTACTCCATTCCGTAGCGTCACAAGGGAGGTTTTTGAGGTCCAACGCTACCTCCCAGGCCCAAGGAGACACCCTGCGGCCCAGCCTGCTCCACACGACGGCCACGTGGACCCTCCGCTGCCACAAGCCACTGTGGGCCCACTGAGAGCAATAGAAAAGGAAATTGAAAAGAAGGGAAAAAAAATCCCTGTTCACGAGGGCGTTCACATGCCGCGCGATCTGCCCTCGGGGAGCATCCGGGCGTGGCCTATCAGGTTCCTCTGCTGACTGACACCTGAAAAAAAGATATGATGCAGCTTAAAAGTTCTTGATGACACGTAATATTAAACCTGTTCGGTTGGGCTGCAATTCAGCGGCTGGGCTGAATTCGCTGGGTTATCAGCCCAGCCGTTCGGCTGGGCTGTTTTCAGCCGTTCGGCTGCGGGCTGGATAAAACTCCCGATCACCCCGCAACCCTAGCCCCCTCCCATTCCCCATCCTCGCCGCCAGCTCGCCCTCTCGCCCGTCGCCCTCTCCCCCACTCGGTCGCCTCCTTTCCCCTCGTCGCCGCCGCTTCGAACTCTCGCAGTTCCCCCAGTCCCCCCTCGGTCGCCCTGCTTCCGGCGCCATAGTGCTTCCCCTTGACACGCGTTCGCGGAGATCCGTCGGCCGCGGAGGCGGGGTTTCGCCGGCGTTGGAGGAGGCGGCCTCTATGGCGGCCGACCGAGGTTAGGCTCGCATCAGCGACCTCGGCTTCAGCAGTCCGGATCCGGGTGCCGGCAGCAACGCTGGCACATATCCGGGCTCCCGGCGGCCGCCGTGTGGAGCCTTCGCAGTCGTGCCTCGCCGGAGTGTCTCCCCCGGATCTTCACAAAGCTGCGTCCCGATATCAAGACCCCCATGCGATAATCAAAATGGCGCCAGCTGTTGCTTTATGTCTGCCGTTTGAAATTGAAAGTGGCTGGTTTCCTGCCTGCAGCTGGCTGGAGCGCTGGCTCGCTGGAGCTCGCTGGCTGCCAGCAGCAGCTCCAGTCCAGCCAGTTCCCTCCTACCGAACAGGCAGTATAATATGGAGGTCATTGGTACAGTGGCAAGCGGTCCATCCATCCAGTGTTTAATTTTGATTTGAGTTGAGTTGCCGATGTTGATCAGCGCTGCCGGGAAGTTTGAGTTGAGCAGACAAACCTGACCAATGCGAGCTGGTAACGGCTCAAGGATAGGATCGAGTTGTTCACTGCGTTTTACGCGGCAGTTCAGCTGCTCATTATGGATTGGATTGGCTTCTGGTCTTTAGTTTTTTTTTACACCAGCGAAAACATCAAATTTTCAGGGAAATCTGCTAAATCTTTCAGCTAATATTCGTATTTTCCAATGAAGAGCAATATTTTTATATGAAAAGATATTTCGTTGGCGATCGAGAAATCTGAAAAATGAATATAAAAGCTGCTACTTTTGAACTCTGCTGCTCACTCTTTTGAGTGACCGGTATACTTTCTAGTGACTGTTCATCTTCAGACATTCAGTAAATAGAGATAACACCAGTACGCTTATCATGTTGCTAGGTCAAAGAGTTAATCCGTAAAAGAGCTGAACTGTTACATTTTATAATGTTTGGCCTACAAAAATAAAAATCTTATGTACATATTCATTTTGAATTTTGACGATACACATATTTACTGAATTTTATAAATACATTAATAAAAAAACGTTCAGAAGTACACACTAATGCGTCATTGAACAGCACGACAATTATTATTTGTGATCGAAAGGAGTGCTGGTTCTGGTTGGATCACGCTAAACTAGTTTATCACAAATAGACAGAATCAAGCAATAATCAACGGAGTCTAGAACCAGACTGTGCCAGCCCTACTGTCACCATCTTCCTCGATGCCATAACACAGATCAAAGCCCTCGCAGCTTGATTCCATCAGAAGGAAAGAATCAGATGAGACCCCATCGTTTTCGCGGGGCACATGTGACCCTGTGAACCCGGTGGCTCCACATCCGTGCCGGATCCTCTCCTCTCCAGTGCCCGATGCTTCCCCGGCATTATTTTTGTGCTAAGCTTGCGCCTCACTGTTCCATCGCTGATCCTTTATCCATGGCGGCAGTGAGCCGCAAAAAGGTGATCAGGCAGAGGAGGAAGAAAGGTTGGTGACTTGGTGTGGTCACCTTTTGATGCTGATCCAACAAAAGACAAGAGAGAACAAGGGCATGCAAATCTTTAGAGTTTAGCGCATAAAGTCCTAAAGAAAGTGTTGGGAATAGAAGGTGATACGGTTGGGTTTGACACTGGCTGGTTGGTACAACGGCGGCCACAGGTACCATCAGTGTCTCCAAAGACAGTTTGACCTTGCTATTTCGGTGAGAAAAGAATAGGATATTGTGGCCTTTTCATTTCCCCCCTCTTATCTGAAACAGGTGATTTGCATTATTATTAGGTTCGGTACTAACACACCGATTGTTTCTTTTTCTCCTCGAATAGTGTAGGACTATTTGTATAAAAAATGAAATATAACACATCTACATGAATCAATCTTAAAAAAAATAAAGAAATTACGTTGAGCAGAGAGGATTTTGTGTGGATCTCATTGCAAATTATCACAAGAATCCGCCACATTTGTTGTTGCACGAAATTATATTGATTGGGTAACCCATGGAGAGGTTGTTGCAACCTGCAAATTGGAGGATCCGCATTCCTCAACATCGGAATGGTGAACGGGAAGATAATGGACAAGACCACTGAAGAAGCCGAACAATCTTGGGCCCTTAATATGTACTACTTTGGTTAGAAGCATAATAATTTATGTAAATGTTCTGCCTAAAAAGGAATCTTCAATTTTTCACTCCTCTCAATCATATCTCAATACAAGTTTTTTTTTTGAAAGGATATCTCAGTACAAGTTTCATATGTGTTTCATTCTCATTAAATGATATGCCACGCAGGTAAAATGTTGACATGATATGTGATTTATGATTAGAGAGAGGATTTGATTTCATGGGAATGAAACTATGTGTACACAGTTACCAAAGTATTAAACTAGAATGAAACATGCACCGGCAATTCGTTTCATCTCCACACATTTCATCAACTCTCACTTAAATGTTAGCCTAGGAAACCGCAAAGTGAAACTTTGCACCGAGAGATCTTATTTCATTCATCTACTCAAATAATATTGCCCTTTTGAAAACCACACAATGAACCTAATTAATTTCTTGTAAATTTGTATACGGATAATGATTTCCTTGGTATACATTATCAAGGTACGAACGTATGAGCATGTACAGAACTTGTGATGAATCTATCCTCGAAAATAGCATATCAAGCCATCAAGGATAAGAATCGTGTGCCACGGGTTAAAGTGATGACCCATAGATGAACCATATCCGAGGAAGCTATTCGTCGAGAATCCAACGCCGTAAAATCAAGGGCCCCCATCCCTCCCTGAGTGTGTGTGCGCGCGCACCCCTAAGATATCGTGATTATCGCGATATAGATTTCTTGATGGCATAAGGTATCTTTGATCAAGGAGAACGAAAGTCGCAACAAAGAAATTGGCAAGGTATAATGCCGTATAAGCGGATTAATGCCAATCAAAATCCCAGCAATAATTCTTTCTTGGAATCGTTTGGTCGTACACAACACGAGAATATCTATCTCGTCGTCCATGGCTCCATGCCCTTTCCTGCTAATGTTCCTTGATTACATTCCAGCGAGAATAATCCGGCGGAAATCTTGATAGCAATTGCAAAATTTTGTGTCGCGCAAAAGGTTATGGAACCGTATCCCTCTCGCTACCTAAAATTGCGTCATACTACAGTATTATTCTTCCTAAGGGGGATAAGCTTCCAATTCTTGGCACATTCCGTTGGATAGGAGAAGTGTCACACTATCGCCACAGGAGCATACAGCTGGTACTTTTCCTGTTCAACATTCATTCGTACCTGATCTTGATCTAAAAAAATCACGCTCGCCCTAAAAATTTGCTCCATAAAAAGTGTTTGCCCTCGAAACAAAAAGAAAAAAAAACTACCATGCCTTAGAACTCTCTTTCATTTAACAATACTTACTTGGTTTCGAAGTAAAGTGTTTTAGTTTTGTGATAAGTCAAATTTCTCTATTTTTGATCAATTTTTTATATAAAGAATATACACCAATACCTACAACATCAAATTAGTTTTTTGATTAAATTCACCATAATATATAGTCAGATAGTACATTTATTTAGTATCGTAGGTGTTGACTGTAGACATATTTTTCCTAAAACTTAATTAACTTTATAAAAAATTAACTTAGGACAAAACTAAAACACCATTACGAGAGAGTAAACTACTTTATATCGCCGTTCGCGCATAGAAAAGTATAATACATTAGCTTGCATGTCTTTGCATTATCTTTTATTTGCCTGTGATCGGAATAGTCTCGTGCTGATATGGATAAAGTTTATCCGCACGTATTCATAAAGATAACTCTGTGTGCGTGTGTGAGCGTCTGGTGTTTCAAAATATCACTGGATGAACTAACATAGAAATTCATGTGAAACCCACGCGATCCCCAGTCCGGACTCCCAAGACACGGTCAGAAAATCAAAGCACAAACATTCCATCCAATCCAGTAGGGTCCTGTTTAATTCACGTCACTTTCCTACCTCGTACTATATCGAGAACCGTGTCAGTTCATTTCTTCTCTCTGTGCACGCAACCCAATGCATACACTTTTCACTCTTTCGCACGAATTAAACAGGCCCTAGAGCGAATTGAACGCACTGTAGCGAACGGCAAGCCCAGTTTTTATTGGCCCTTGAATGCACGAGGTGGTGTGGTGTGCCGCTGTGCCCATCCGGTCACTCTGACCACCGTACAGATGTAGCGCACGCACGAAGACGCGGTGGTGGCGCCCACGCGACGCGAATCCCCGCCGTACTGGCGCGTGAGGAATGGCAGCATGGGGCACCGGCCGGGGCACGGCGAGATCAGATCGATCGAGAGCCCCTGCTCCTCCCCGTGCCGGCAGCGGCATGTGAGCGCGTTACCAGTGTCGCCCCGGCGACGGGCTTGAATTATAAGAAACTCCCGGTCCGGACTCGTCACCGGTGCTGTGCTGATACGGTACCGTTCGTTGCGCGTCGTTGGTGTCCGAATTCTTGGTGTCGATAGCGAGCTTGATCTCAGGGTCTGCGATGGGTTGCGGCGGTTCCGTGTTAAGTTTTCTGGCCAAGGATTCAGGGATTGCGGCTCGCCGGTTTGCCGGAACGGCCGGAAGATGCGACGGCGGAGCTGGGGTTTCTTCACATTTCAGACTTCCAAAATCAGCCACTTGAAGCAAGTCTTGTACTGGCCCAGAATCTGGTTTGAACTCAAAATTGCCTTTTTGCGAACACGAAAAAGCTTCGCGTGTCCAAGTATATATTTAAGTGTGAATTAACACAAGGGTTCACTTACGACGCCATCAAAGCCAGCAGCAGTAGACTCTGTATAGCAGCTCTGTGGCTTTTGACTCTGATCCAATAGGACATCAGCGGTAATCTTCTGTATCCGACCTTGCAACTAAGATGGGACGAAACCACGAACTAAGAGTCAGGGCACAGGGCTCAATAGTTGGAATGTTTAGGAAAGCAGGTGCAGATCTCCGTTCCTTTGCCAGCTCCAGTCCCGTGCCAAATTCTGGCCATCTGTTCTTCAGCACAAACGTGCAGCAGTATGAGCATCTCAACTTGGTGCTGGAGCCTCACTGCCTGCCAAAGTACCAAGCTCAGTAAGCCTACACAAGCAATGGAAGAACCAGCATGCAACACATTCGATCGTCAGTGGATCAGTGCAAACTGCAAACTCAAACTCTGATATTTGGACATGTATTAAAGCAAGAAATGACCAAGGTACCAGACTATCCGGCACAAAACTTACCAGTTGAAAGCTGAGCTACAAATGTTACAGTCTTGACCTTGGACCACCCGTTCCCGGTATCTGCAGAGCTTCATAATGGCCATAGCCATGATAGAGAACTTGGACGGGCGCTTCTGTCCCGTACTCTTGGCCATATTCAGCTATTGCTATTAAACCGCCTGCTTCTTTATCATGCATGTAAACCGTGATTGGCATCCTGCAAATAAATGCAACGTCACGGTAATGCCAAATGACCATATTAAATAAGCCAACCTGCAAATCAAGATGTCAAACTTATTGCTTGAACTATAGTGAATAAGTTCACCCGAGTTGCATATGATGCTAAAGGAGCATTAGGGTTGCAAAGTGTATGCTAGAAATTAACTTATCCCACGAACCTTAGCTAAGTAGCAAATAGTAAGAAAATCTTCAAAGATCATGGTTAAGACTCACTGAAGAACATGCGAAGCCATGAACAACTCTGGCTCACCTCCCCACACATGTGGCTTCCTAATCTGAGAGACATATGTATCGAAGTCCCCTTCAACGAACCTGAAAAAATGTTGAAATCAAGGATAAGCACAACACATCTATTTAGATGGAAAACAAATTGCGTGGTTATAAAATTGAGAAACAACCATTCAGTCTCTGCTCGTCTCTTGATAAACTCATCGGCAACCTAACAGAAGAAAAGTTCAAACACGGGATTCAGATGATGGGACCAATCGCCGGATAGCTTATTGCTTATGAACTTTTGCAATCAGCATGAATCTGGTAGCAGATTATTGTATGCATACCATTGTTCTCAACTCATCAGCTAGCTTTCTCTGAAGATCCTCATTAGGCACGGGTTTGCCTGATCTAATGCATGCACCATGGGCCACAGAACGGAACAGACATCTTCCATCTCCAGGAATGCCTGCGGATCATACAGTTCAACTATGAATGATTTGATGTTCCACTTTGACCATTGGCACATTGTATTTTTTAAAAGAGAGGAATCTTTTACTCTTACCAGTGACAGAATAATCTGTGTATACTTTTTTCCCATGAGACAAATTTGCTGATGATTCAGCAGGCTGGGTACTATCAATGTTGTTGTCCACAGGACCCTCAGCACTTGCTATCCCAGACACTGCAAAACCTTGTTCAGAGGCTAGACCTCCTATTTTTCGTGGCATACTTCCCAAACACCAACTTATACTAGCAAACTTGTGATGGGATAGTATATCAGATTTTGCATTTAGGATATGGCTTCTTGTTGATACTCTGCACTGCAACTGTCGCCCTAAACTGACAAAATAAGCTGTAGTTTGCGGATATGATGAATTTATGTTCTTCTCAACTGAACCTATCCTGGCATGACACCTCAATGCTTTTGAGCATGAGTTATTCCATAAACCCACTCTTTGAGTCAGCCTTCCTGGTAACTGGCTAGACTCAGAATACATGTTCCATGAAGTACAGCTTCGCCAGGAAATACTAGGTGTGTTGAGAAGCATTCCCTTCAGGTAGTAGTGTAACTGAGCATGCATATATGGGCAATCAATTAGCGGAACATTAGATTATTTCTATATAAAATAAGATACCGCGTCGAATAGAAATATAGATAACAAGGCAGATTTGCGATACACTTCAGTGACAAATGAAGTTGAAGAAGGTTAAATCAAATTTCAGTCCAGCTTCGGTGATTTATTATTAGTGGCAACAACTGAAGAAGGTTAAACTTAAATTTCAGTGCTGCTTTAGATGACATCTAGGAAACATATACTGGTTAAGAAAATAAATAAATACACAAGAGATAACAAGCATCAAGGACTAGAGGCTGCTAATGACACAAAACTTTAGCAAGCTACTACCTCATTCTGGAAGGTACAAGATAGAAGCTCTCTAATATGTTACTATAATGAATTACTAATTTCTAACATGCACAGGGCAAACTTTGCTAAAACAAGTGCATACTGTTAACATTTTCCTTTTCCTCTTACGCTTGCACAGAGGATTCAATCCATGCTAGCTTTTGAACTCTTGCGGAGTCACAATGTGCTAAAGAAAACAATATTCCCAAATCCCAAGCATATCAAGCAAGGACAGCAACATCCTGATCCTTCATTCAAACTCGTACACAATGCCCCCAAACCAAGACCTTGCCTTATCCCTAGATGGGTGATGGGCTGCTGGCAGACACATAAGGCACATCATCAGCTAACCAGCTACACTGCAATTGCCGTTAAGATTAAAATGGAACCATCCAAATTTCTTTAGCTAAAACATATCAAGTGCAAACTTTGCTAAAACAAGTGCAAACTCTTAACATTTTCCATTCCGGCTTACCCTCTTACGCTTGCATAGAGGATTCAATCCATGCTATCTTTTGAACTTCTGAGGAGTCACAATGTGCTAAAATGAAAGCAATATTCCCAAATTCCAAACATATCAAGGAAGGACAACACCACCCAGATCCTTCATTCAAACTCGTACACAATGCCTGCCCCAAACAGACTTTGCCTATCCCTAGATGGGTGATGGCAGCCACAAAAGGCACATCACCAGCTAACCAGCCACACTGCAATTGCCGTCTAGGTAGCCTACTACACACAAACCTCTAAACCCTAAGGTTAAAATGGAACCATTCAAATGGAAGATGAATCTATGCTTTAATTTAACACTTAACAACGAGGGAATACAAATATTGCTTTCATAGAAACAGAGGACTAAGCGGAAATTAATCGCAACAGATGGGGAGAATCAATTTATACCTTTGATTTTCCGATTCAGCAAATCGAACGGAGAAATTTAAGCTGCAGGTAGAACCAAAAGTGGAAGGTCTTGGTGCTGGAGAAGCGGAGGAGAAGATGAGAGGACTCTGCACGGGGAAGCGGCTTTCGATTCTCGCGCAGGACGCTCGTCAGGGCGCTGCTTCCCGCACAGCCTCTTCTTCTGTTCGGTGTTCAGGCTTGGCAGCAGGGAGTCAGGGACGAGGGGACTCCGGAAGTCCGGATGCGTCGGCTCGCGGCGCACAAGGATGACGATGAAGACGAGCTACTAACGGAAACCGTTGCTTGGTCTAGATGGGCTGGCTATTTTGCTGCAGTACTGGACCCTCAGGCCACGTTTTCCTTAGCAGGCTGCCGCTTGGTAGGCCTTTTTGGGCCATGGGTTCTCTGTGACTGACTATTTTACATTTTCAGCCATACTGTAGGTATTATGTCTGGAGTCTTGACTATAGTTTCCCAAAGAAAATAAGTAGTACGTTGCAATGGTTAGGCCAAAGCCAAAATAATCAACGTATTAGCAGTTGGAACCGAGTATGATCTGAATCTTCCAAACCTATGATAAAGTTAGACTATATGGAACTCTCAGCATATCAAACAACTATAACTTGAGCTTTTGCCCAAAAACTTTACAAGTCAAATTAACAAATGTGCTGTGACGTTTCTGGTACGGTGCATTAGAATTGTCGAATGTATAATATGGGATGCCCTGCTACAAAGGGCTTAGAATTGGATCATTTTTTGCAATATCTTTCCTTATTACAGCACTGTTGGCCGTTATCTCAATGGAGGAGAGTCAAAGCTTCAGTCGATCCACTTTCCTCCCATTCAGCAACCTATCCCGTTATCCGTCAGGAACAACCCCTTTCTATTCCAAGACACACCCTCGCGACGGCGACATGATCTCCGATCCAATCCAGCTGAAAAAAATCAAGCACCCTTTATTAGCGCCCACCGCCCAGAGGAGAAGAAGAAAGTAATTATTGAATTCTTGGCGTCAGAAGTCGCAATGGCGTCTCGTCCGCTTCAGCTCGCGGCCGCGCCCTTGCTGCTGCTGCTGCTGCTGGTGGTAGCAGCCCCGGCCGCACGGTCCAGCCGCGTCTTCTCCGTTTCTGACTACGGCGCGGTGGGCGACGGGTCCTGCTACGACACGGCGGCGATCCAGGACGCCATGGACGCCTGCGCGGCGGCGGGCGGGGGCCGCGTCCTCCTCCCGGCGCCGGGCAACTACCTGACGGCGACGGTCCACCTCCGCTCGCGGGTGATGCTGGAGGTGGCCCCCGGCGCGCGGCTGCTGGGCGGGACCAGGCAGGCGGACTACCCTCCCGAATCGCGGCGGTGGTACGTCGTCCTGGCCGAGAACACCACGGGGGCCGGCGTCACGGGCGGCGGCGAGATCAACGGCCAGGGCGAGGCGTTCGTGGTCACGCCCAGCGAGGTGAAGAACATCATGGTGAGCTGGAACGCGACCGGCCACTGCCTGGGCGACGAGTGCCGGCCACGGCTGGTCGGCTTCATCGACTCCAAGGATGTCAGGATCCATGGCATCACACTCAACCAGCCCGCCTACTGGTGGTGAGCATTTCTTGATCCACCAATTTCATTGATCAATTCATGGCCATACTGATTGCTGCTAATGTCACTGCTAGAATAAGTGTTAACTGTACAGACAGCAAGCTCGTCAGATTGTTCCATTCCATAGATGCTACGTAGAATCAAACAAGTTTAATTTGCTCTGCTGCGCTTATTGTTGTTGTGATTGTGGGAAATAACTTATCTTGATATGTTTAACTAGATGGATGAGCAGAAATAGACGGTATTTATTTTCCAGTGTATTTGGGCAAAATTAACCTGTTCTACACTTGCATTGCTCGCAGTCTTAACCTTGTTAGATGCGACAACACAGTGGTCCGCAATGTGTCCATATTTGGGGATTTTAACAGTCCCAACAATGATGGCATTGACATTGAGGATTCGAACAACACTATCATAACCAATTGCCACATTGACACTGGAGATGATGCAATATGCCCAAAGTCGTCCACAGGGCCTCTTTACAATCTGACAGCGACAAACTGTTGGATCCGGACTAAATCTTGTGCTATCAAGTTTGGAAGTGCAAGTTACTTTGACTTCAAGAGGCTGGTCTTCGACAACATTACTATAGTTGATTCACATCGAGGACTTGGGATGCAGATCCGAGATGGAGGTACTAATCTATGCTTGCAATTGTCAGTGTGTGTATTCATACAATCTGTGTAAAAAGTTTGCCATTTCCTTTTCAACTTCTAAGCCTTCTAGAACAGTGAGAATGTTCAAAGAAGTTCTGAAGGACAGTTTCTAAGGCAAACTGAACCTCATATGTCCTTCTATGGTTCTACCATGCCTTGACACAGACTGATTTAGCACCTGAAGTTTCTATGTTGAACTCTGCCTTATGGAATTCCTTTAAGCTTCTGTTAATATTGAGTTGTGTATGTGTTGCAGGGAATGTGAGTGACGTGGTGTTTTCAAATATCAAAATGAGCACCAGATACTACCATCCTTTATGGTGGGGAAGAGCGGAACCAATCTACATCACAACTTGCCCAAGGGACTCAGGTTCAAGAGAAGGCACCATTTCAGACATAAGATTCATCAACATCTCATCTGTATCAGAAAACGGAGTTTTCCTGGCTGGATCGAAGCATGGGCTGCTTCGCAATCTGAAATTCCAGAATGTCGACCTGACCTACAAGCGATGGACAAACTACACGGGAGGGCTGTATGATTACAGGCCAGGGTGCCAGGAGATGGTGAAGCACAAGACCGGTGGCATGATGCTGGAGCACATCTCTGGCCTGGAGGTGGACAACGTGAGGATGAGATGGGCGAGAGGAAGCCTGAAAGGCTGGGGTGTCAACCCTATCCTTTTCCGGCCGTCGACCGTCGACAAGCTGTCGTTCCATGACTGGCAGTCAGTGGATGTTCAGTGAGTTTGCCCCCGCCCCAGTTGTACCTGTGTATGTGTATATCTGTATCACGATGAGAACAATGGGTGATTCTTTTTGCGAAATATTTGAATAAGAGATCCCAACAGGACTTGAGCTTCTGCAAATGGGTGAAAAGTTCATGCTGTAATTGTGCTGTGAGCTCTGAATTCAAGTGGCTGGTGCCTTATTTCTGGTCTTATCCTCGGAGTTATCTGTCCATGAGGCTATTTTTGGTTAGCTGATTCGGAAAATGCTTCGGAAGTTCACGCGCCACTCGCGAGTGCGTGCATTGGTGTCTATGCGCGAGCATCATCTGGTAATAGGAAAAGTTTCCAGCAGACTGCTGATTATGATTGAGAGCATTTAAATGTTCAAGTGGTGTCATTCCAAAAGAGTTGCAACCTTTGATTTGGAATGGCATTTTCAGGATTTTTTCGGTGGATTAGACAGAAGATTTAAATAAAAAGTAAAGAAAAAAGGGCCCGTTTACGTCTAGTAATGGGCCAAGGCCGAGCCACGACCCGCCTCAGCCCAACTTCGTAAACAACCCAACCCATCTTTTCTGCCGTGCAACCGTGTCCGTGCTGGACCTGGACTAGAAGACTGAGCACGCCTGATTCCTTCTCCCTTCTTCGGCCTGGCACGAGACCTCGACTCGTCAAGGGGTTTTGCAAGCTTTCAATTGTTCTCCTCCCTTCTTCCTCGGCTCCGATCGACTCGTCAAGGGGTTTTGCAAGCTTTCAATTGTTCTCCTCCCTTCTTCCTCGGCTCCGATCCGCCCCCAGCCCCACACCAAATTGCCTAACCGGAGCGGAGCAGCCGCCCTCTCCCCTCCCTGGCCGCCGCTCTCGCACTGCCACGCCTACCCCGCATCATCCTGCCGCACTCACTCCCCATCGCCTGGTGTTAGGATCAAGGGAGAGCTCTGTTTGGGCAACCCCCGCGGGCCGTCCGCTCCAGAGGTAATGAACCCTAAAACCTCTGTGTTATTCATGTGCTGGAAGCACTTTGGCTCATTATCTCCAACGATCGGGAGTTCGGTTCATCACGGATGTGCTTGTTTTACTTGAGATTACACGTATATGAACGTTTTCCTGATTTGTGGTAATTACTAATTACAGAAGCTGTAGAGTTCCATGTAAGCTTTCAATAAAGCACTTACTTGGGCCAACGGCTTGCGAGATTTGCTATTGGGAAGTTTTCTGCCCAAATTCTGCTGTCGATGACAACAGTAGGCTGTAGCCTTGTTAAGTTAATTCGGAGGCTTAATACCAGAGGAACATACGATCCCTTTTTTTCCTCTCTAGAGTTCAGAGCCGGTCATGTTTGCGATATTTCATATAGAAGAGAAAAATATATACGAAGATATGAAATCTTCTGTCCAGAATTTTATGCCCCTGGTTGCAGTCGTATCTGAAAATTTGGGACCGTTAATGCCCGAATTGAAATATATACTAGAAAGCTGTAGGAAATTTTGTTTAGTCCATACTAGTACTATTCCTGGCATCTGGGACTGTAGAATAACTGTCTTGAATTGTCAAGGGTACTGTTCTAGTTTGGTCAGAACGGTGTTAAATGTTTGAAACAGAGGACTTAATTAACAACCAAGTCATGTCCAATGATAATGGAAGAAAATTAGGAATTCTGTGCATATGGGAGTATACAGGTTACTAGGATCAATCTTTTAAACCTGAAACGTATAGCTATTTGTTCAGTAAGGCAGCAAAGAGATTGTTGCTGTCCAGAAGGGATTATGGGTTGGTTTCCACATAGGATCTATCTTTCAGCATTCAATAGAATATGTATTGTATCAATTGTTCCTAGGAGTTGGTGACACTGGGTACTGAATTTCTACCCATTGCTTCAACTTGTGTTGTGGAGAAAGGTAAGTGCACGGTGGAACAGTTAGCTGGAAATGCTTATATGTCATGGAATTTTGTTTACACGTGCTTTATTTATCGATCAAATGCAATAATTTCGCAAAAAAAAAGATCAAATGCAATAATGACACAATGTAGTGGGTGACCCATGCATGTATGTGAGTGGTAACTTTCATAAGATATAACCATATTTTCTTGACTGTTGTATGTAGTGAAGTTATGCTACCAAATTTCTTGCATGTTTAGCACTAAGTTCTGTATGATTTATTTTGTGGTAACTCCATATACCTATTTGTTGGCTTAGGGTGCCAATCTGGCGTACAGACCATGAAAGACCCCCACCTTCCACTGAACCAGACCCAGAGGGTCCGCTTCGACGCCGCACTTCACAAGCTCCAGGTGCTCACCCCCACCACGGCGTTAGCTGCTGCTGTCACCATCGCAGACACCATCCCCGTGAACCACGAGGACAGCATCCTCAGGTTGTCCACCCTTTCCTGTTCCATTTCTCTCTACATTTCATTCATATGAACTGATGGCAGTGCATGCAGGGGACATTGCACGTTGGATCAGGATGAGCGGATGGTGACGACTCTCTGTGGGGTGGTGCAGTGGGTCGACAGGCTAGTCTATGTGCGGACGTTACGGGCAAGGTACTCGCTGCTGTATGGTGTGTGGTATGCCTCCATTGGTGTTCCTATTATGTTGCTCTGACAACATCGGAGTTCAATTTGGGTATTTGCCTTTAGGACTGACTTATTTGTCTCAAAATAGAATTTGCTGTTGTGATACTGAATTGAGGGGTAAAAATTTGTACAGGGGGTTGTGTAAGGTCAATTTTACCTGTTGAAATGGGCTAGTGAGTTATCGCCATCTTATTCTGGAGATGCCGTGTTATGCTGGTTTGATGCTGTGTATACTGAGTTATACAGCAGACTCAGTTGTCTCTCTGGCCATGGGGATTGCCAGACTGGTAGTGTGGTGTGCTATAGCCAGTTAAATGAATCCATTTAAGGATTTTGTATGCATCAAATTGATTCACATGGTTCTGCTACAACAATGTACTAGATGTTTGTTTGATTAATATTGTCTGAATCCAATGTTTGATCAATCAGATTATAATGGTAGTGCAATGTGGTGTGAGAAAAAGAACTGCTCACTTGGTCCTATACTGCTGTATTGACAGTGCTAAATGAACTTGTGATTAGAATTATGGATAATCTTTCCAGGCTCATTCTTGTCTGTTCTTTGTCAGGTATAAGCCAGTGGTCAATGATATCATAGTTGGCTGTCATTAAGGTGTGTAAAATGTAAATTAATGCTCTGTATCATTGTTTAAACCTTCTTACTTTTGTAGCTAATTGTTAACTTGTGATTAGAATTATGGATAATCTTTCCAGGCTCATTCTTGTCTGTTCTTTGTCAGGTATAAGCCAGTGGTCAATGATATCATAGTTGGCTGTGTCATTAAGGTGTGTAAAATGTAAATTAATGCTCTGTATCATTGTTTAAACCTTCTTACTTTTGTAGCTAATTTTGTTAACATGTGAATTCATGATGATACTATATGCTCTACAGTTTAAAGGCTGAATGCATATTTCAGATCTCAGTTTTTTAATTTAATTTTCTATTTGTGTTTGGTAGTATCTGTAAGCTTGTAATGACTCATGATATTTGCTTTTGGATACCTATCCACCTGTTCATCAGAGTGTCTTGGAAAATCTGGCTATAATAGTAATGCCATTTAGTGAGAATCCAATATCATTTACTTTATTGTCCTGCCAGTTTAGTGTCCATGCAAATAATGTACTATTTCAGATTAGTGTAAATTACTGTTTTTTTATTCTCAAGGTTTCTCCAGAGAACTGGAGGTTGGAGATAAATTCTGCACAGGATGCCGTTTTGATGGTTTCTTCGATGAATTTGCCTGAGGGAATTCAGGTACACTTTTCTGCATCTTTGCCTTGTAACACCCAATAGCCATAATTTGTGGGATAGCACGCAGCTGGGCACTACTTCAATATTGGTATATATCTTACAATATACCAATCTGGACAATCAACAACACTTACAGCAAAGTCTGCAAGAACTTTAACATGCTCAAGGAGCTTTGAGAACAGTGCCTCTCCTATTATAAAGAACACATTACACTCCAATTCCTGGTTTTCTGGAAATTATGCAGTGCAGTTACCTAGCGGTGTGTAACTGGGGTGTTATTAAAATGTCAGTTTTAGTACTGCATCATATCCTAATAGAATAACGATTGCTGGAATTCGTTCATTACAAAAATTTATATTAATTCTTCTTCAATATGCAATTAATTATTATTTGTTCTCATGCCCTCTGTTAGAGAAGAAGAACTGCTGCTGATGAACTTAACATGCGGAGTATTTTTGAAGAAAATGATGTTGTCTGTGTAAGTACTATACTTGCCCTTTCTCTTTAAGTTATAAGAACTAATTACTTTGGTTTGGTGCTGGAATAGATAACCAGTTCATCATGTGCCTAGTGATCTGAACACCTTTTTTGAAACATCAATATTGCAGTTTACAGTATGCTTATTAGCTTATATATCTGTCATGTGGGTAGCAATTAGCAACAAGCCAACAAAATATGCTGAATAATGCTTAGTTCCATTGCTGTTGGAATATTTCTTTACAGCCCTTCGTTTTCTTACTTCAAGTGGCTATTAGGCCTTATGTAACTTCCTGCCCGGCATCAATGTTTTGGTGTGTTTACTTTGATGGCATTTTGAGGTGGTCAGGACTATCTGAAATAGCCTTTACAGTTTATACACTATTACGCTGTCGCACCTATCACAGACAATGGCAAGTCAACTGGCAGTATTGCATTTTCCTGGTCACTTATGTGGTGATTTAACAATTGAACTTTTAGACAAGGTCGCAGTATGAGTAAATAAAAAAACATATCCAGACCTCTGGGTGCAATACGACTTATCAAAACTTTGTTTCATGTTACTTAAATTCTGACCTATAAATTCTTACTCATGATCAGTCAGTTGCAACACCAATATCTGGATCTCTCAGGTCTTGTAAAGAGTATAACCAACCATGTTCTAGTAGTCTACTCAATGACAGCAGCTATTTTCAACCTCTACATATTTTCATAAATCAGGTTAAGCTAATCTACACCTAGGATTATTGCATCAACCCTTCCTCTGAATCTTAAATACATTAACTGACCCACTAATAATACCTGTGTGGATGTGATGATTGTGTTCCCTAAAGTGGCCAAATATCTAGCTTGAGCCACATTGTCTTTGAGTAGCATGAACTGTGAAAAAAACACTTCCTGTATTGGGTTCATATATCCTACTCTTGTAGCCCTAGAAGAAAACATGTTTTTACAACATTCATAAGTTATCTCCTACTAGGACACTCTAAGTTATCTCTTTTTCCAAAAAGTCGGATATTGTTTAGTGAGACAACGTTTAATTTGTTTGTTACTGATTTGTTTCGGGGGTCTTCTCAATGCAGCTTGAGAGGGGCCAATTGCTCATGGTCCCTTCTTACTTGGTGAAACAACAGAACCAGCATCGTTATCACCTTGAGCAATATGGCGTTGATTTGATTCTAGGTCGTAATGGATTCATCTGGGTAGGTGAGCATGGTGCGGTGGGTGAAAATACCAAGTTGATGCGAACAGAAGTTGAGAATTTCACTCCTCTGGAAACAAGGAATCATATTTGCCGGCTGGCCAATGCCGTACGTGTGCTTTCAGCCCTAGGATTCACTTTGACTGCCAAACAGATAATTGAGACCGCGGAAGCAAGTTTGTTGTCCAATGTTGCTGTAAATGACATGGTTGGGGCTGAATTTTTTGTCCAGACAGCAGAGAGAGAGGCTATGCGTCGAGTACTGGTGAGAAAGGAAAATGGGTCAATATAAGTGATAAGGCCATAAGGGTGATGTAGTAACCAAGGAGTATGCCGATTCTTGCTACCTGATTGGCACAGAAGACCGTGATCTGCAAGAGTTTTATCCGTATGAGATCAGTGTCCCTGTGTCAGTGCCTTGTACACACTTGCCAAAAGATGCAAAGTATTGAAAGGTTTGCAGATTTCGCTCCACCCTGTTGCTATTCATGCATTTAGTGATGTTGTCAGAAATGCCAAAATGATAAGCTTTAATCCATTACTTTTTCTTTGCATCTGACATTTTTGGTTGGAATGTGCATGCAAGCTATTGAGCATTTCAAAATAAAGGCATACTGCCCAATTCGCAACACGGCAATGCCATTGGATTCACAACATATTGACATTTGTCCAATTCTGATTTCAAGTCCAGTGAGCTCAGGGTGTTACTTGTTCAGAGAATCCCGTTATTTGTTTCGATCTTTGTTTAAACTTCAAACCATTAAACCATGCTGGTTCCCAAAATCTTATAAAGTTCAGTAAAATCAGATCCTCAAACTTGACGAGTTTTGTAAAGCCCAGCTCAACAAGCCTTGACCAAAGCCCAGCCCATTTACGGGCGGTTCCGGCCGCACACATAGGGATGAAAACGGACGGAAATAGACGGAAAACCTTTCTTCCATTTTCGTTGCCATATTTTTTTACCAGAAACGGGACAATCGGAAATGGGATCGGGACCGAACCGAAATATATGGAATCGGGATCGGGATATACGGGTTCACGGAAACGAACAAATATGGGCAGGAACATGTCGGAAAGGGATGAGAACCGGAATTTAATCCGGGATCAAACATTTAGGTTCTATTATACACTATACCACAGCTAAACATACATATGGTGTGTCAATCCCCCTGGCGCTTGTAGGTTTGTTGACCTTTGTCTACCTATTTGCACAAGGGCGCAACAGCCATGGTCAATGGCAAGCGAGGCAGCTACTAGCAATGGTCAATGGCAAGCCGGTCCATCCTTATTCAATTGAATACGAGACAAATACAGGTCCATTCCGGTTAAAAACGGGATCCCGCAAATGTGGGCGGGATACACCCTTACCCGTATCCCGTTCCGTTCCCCTCCACCCTTGTCCTATTTATCGTCCCATTTTCGTACTTTTCCGTCCCGTTTCGGCTAAAAATATGGATCGAATATAAATAATACGGACGGAGGATTATTTCCGTCCGTTTTCAACCCTAGCTGACGCACACAGGCCAACTCCGTCCGCGGCCAGTCTCCACAGCGCAACGCCGCAACCTTCCCCCACACGAACACCCAAATCGACGACCTCTTCCCCTCTCCGATCTCGACGCGCATCAAACAGGGCTCGATGCGGGCGATCTCGTCGGTGGCGGGTGGGATGCTGCGGGCGCGGCTGCGCGGGGCGGCGCGCGTTCGTGGTGGCGGCGAGGGGGCCGGGCGGTGGACGACCCCGGGGCACGAGGAGCAGCCCAAGGGGTATCTCTTCAACCGGCCGCCGCCGCCGCCGGGGGAGTCGCGCAAGTGGGAGGACTGGGAGCTGCCCTGCTACGTCACCTCCTTCCTCACCGTCGTCATCCTCGGCGTCGGGCTCAACGCCAAGCCCGACCTCACCATCGAGACCTGGGCGCACCAGAAGGCGCTCGAGCGCCTCCAGCAGCAGGAGCTCGCCGCCGCCGACGCCCAGGCCGAGTGATCTGCGCGCCTCAGGTCAACTCGAACCCTAGGCTGCCTCTGATTTGCTTCCAATAAGATGGTTGCGATGTGTGGTCCTGAACCTCTGATGTGGATGGAACACGGGCTGAACACTATGATGTTGTTTCTGTTCCATTTTGAATTTTCCCCGATGATGATGGCGAATGCCCTAAACATTTTGAAATGTTTCACAGTTGGATTATCCTCTTCATCCTTCGGTTGTATCACTACTACATAACCACAATTAGGATTGTACTTGGTTCTCATTCGCAGATAACTCTGTTGTGAAATGTTTCTTATATTACAGTTAGGATTGTACTTGTCTCTCTTTCGCAGATAACTCTGTTGTGAAATGTTTCTTATATTACAGTTAGGATTGTGCTTGTCTCTCTTCCGAAGAAAAGCCTTGGGTGTTTCTCAGTAGGCACACATATTACACAGATAAATTAGTTTTAAAACTTTAGAAGGTAACACATAATGCGTTACTTAAGTATGTATAATTTTTTTCGGTCCATAGGTAGATCATATGGAAGATGCAGAGCATTATTTAGATCGTTATATAAGATGCAGAGTCTTAGCTTCTGTGGACCTAACCCATTGTGTCATTGAATAAAAAGCTAGATTCAAAATGTCACCTCGAGCACAAATAGAATGCCTCGCTTTGACATTGTTGCAATAGATCCTGTGATCAAACTTTAGACTCAAATAACTACATTGCACTTGTACAATTGAATTGATGATGCTATGAACACATTGAATGTGATGCTTTGTACTGGAAATGTGCATGGATTACTTGAATACTTAGATATCTTACGATAAGATAAATTTTAATTATAGCTGTTGTTGGCGAGGGTGTGGGCAAATCTGTGCTTGCCCACACCTTAATCCGAGCGTCTATTGCCCATTCGTCACCCTTATCCGATTTATCCATACCCAAATGCCCAAACTAAGTGTGGAATCGGGTAAATTTAGTGGAAAATTGGTGGCGAAGATTAAATATCAAGAACAGATTGTAGTTAAAGATGGAAGTTTGATTTTTCTGATAAAAAATAGAGGCGAAGCAACAAGAAATGACTGATTAACATATCAGAATACCACAGCCTAGAAAGACTAACGCACTAATCAAAGATCCGAATGATCACACCACAGTTCCATTTTTATTTATAGTCTTGTTTCTCCCTACACTATCTTCATACATGTGGCATGCTGATGTCTTAGAAAATTTCAGTAGAAGATAATGAGAAGCTACTGCCTAAACTGTACATATGTACTTTGGGAGAACCAATTGAGAATTAAGGAAAAAAAAATCCAAAATAAATAGTAGATAGATGCACTCATAGATTCAGAACTCAGAAGAACCTTTTTTTTTTGCGTGTGTTGCGGACTTGCGGTGGTGCGTGGGGGAGGGCTTCCAGAATTTGGTCCAACATCTTATACGAAGGGATTTTCACAGCACTGGTGGCATCCAATCCAAGCTTGTAATTTTACTAGTTTCCATAAAAACATTAGTGAATAATCTCACTAATATTTCTGTTTCATTTTTTAAATTTACCTACTGATGCTGGTGAATGCCCTAAACATTTTTAAATGCTTTGCAGTTGTATTATCCCCTTCATCCCTTGGTTGTATTAATACTACATGACCACAGTTAGGGTTGTACTTCTTTCTCTTCCTCTGATAAGTGATAACTCTGTTGTGAAATTATTCTTGTGTTGTGTGAGAGCTTCATGCAATTCTCAGTAAGCATGTGACCTAGAGAAATTAGTTTCAAAGCACTAGAAGATGACCCATAATGCGTAAATGTACTGGGTACTGCGCTGTGGGTTCATATAGAAGATGCATGACAATATTTAGATCGCTATTAGGTGTAAGTATTAGCTTCTGTGGTGGCTGATCCTGTTATATCATTTAATAAAACGGGATGTACAATTTGAGTCAGTGCAAGCCAAGTGGGTTGTTACTTCAACATTGTAACAATGAATCTTGTAGTCAAACTCTTAGGATCAAATAGCCATGTGGTACACTTGAATCGATGATGCTAGGTAGGATAAATCATCTATCTATTGCTCTACACTGAATCTGATGGTTTTTGGTAGAATTGGTCATGGACTGCTTAGATATCGTGAAATAAGATAGTGTTTTGAGTTGGGGGAGATCTGTGCCCACAGTACATGGGCTACCGATGGTACTTCTACTGTTAATATTTCCTTGGATGTACATTGTGTCAATTGTCCTGTCCTTTGTCAAGCACATCTCTAACATGTATGCACATTATCACTATCAATAGCAATATAGCATACTATCATCTGTGAATACTATGTATCATTCTAATATCATTATTTTTAAGTTTACTTTCACAAACACAAGTATACTCAGGGCTTTTAGGGCCATTAGCCCTACCGCTATACTTGGTCAGCTTTTCGAGTATGCTTGCTAGTCATATGCTTAGGAGCCATTAAAAAAAAACTGAAAAAATGGTGTAGTTAT
>CM014271.1:22802402-22821180 GCA_004135705.1 Alloteropsis semialata
AAAAAATATTATCTACTAATCTTTAGATGTTTATTATGTATAACATAGCTAGCTTTGTGACAGCAGCATATGTCATAACAATTAAAAATTTTCTCCCATTCCACTATGCTTTAGATGTTTATTATGTATAACAAGGATAATTACATATTATACATTTGTGTACATGTCCAATATAGCTTTTGAGATCTAATTTCCAATTTCATTCACTTTTCAGACTATTGCATCGATCCTAGTTTTCCAAAGAGGAAATGGAGCATTTAATTAAAATAAACCACTGAACACAATCTTTTTTATTCTTGTTTTTGCATTCCTAATCCATGCTACTTAGAAGAGAAATTGATGCACATACATTTCTATATGGCTTCGTAAAACTGGTAACAAATATGTAATACAACTAAAACTATGCCAATGCCAACGCGACATTCCAAATGGTGGAAAAAAAAGTCAGCCGTTAGATACAATAATTCTATTTTTTCAACTCAAATATAAGCTCTCGAGAAGCACTACTTGGCGAAAGACTATCTGCTAAGCAAAGTGCAGGTAGTTCTATATATCCGAGTGATTGTCTAATGGTTATGTCCGCTCTCGTTTTAGTTCTCTTTGGCGTCTCGGCCACCCCCCCCCTCCTCCCCCTATACTTAAATCCCGGCTCCGCCCCTGTGTGCATACGCAAAGGATCGGGTTTTGATTACTCCTGTACTGGAAATATGATAACGATGCAAATGAGAAACGGCCCAAAAGCTCAAACATTTTTTGATGGTGGCCAAAATTTCAATTACTCCAGTAAATCTCTCTTTCATACACAAACATTCTCCAAAGACAAATATTGGATCAATTTGTTTGTTAAGTCACATTTTCATTTTGGCTAGCCAATTTGTAGAGGAACATGTTATGCCACGTTCCCAACGAGCCCCAGCCCCCTGGTCCCTCGCCGCCGTTGCTAGGCTCACCGCGTGGTGACCGGACTCGGCGGCCTCGAAACACACGTTGATATAAGCAAGCGGCAACGGCCACCACGGCCACGCCCACGGCCAACGCGGACTCGGTGGCACTGCCAGTGACGCTGACGCCTGCCTCGCCTCGCCTCAGCCCGCCCGCCGGCCGCCCTGTAGAAGCGGCCGCCGGATCAGCCAAGCGCCCGGTGGCTGCCTCGTCCCCGTTCGGCACTGACCGACCGACCGCTCGCTCGCGCGGCGCCGCCCCGCACCAACATTCCCCTCGGGAACCGCGGCCTCCGATTCCGCCGCGCCGCGTTAAACCTCGCGCCGCCATTAGAAAAAGGAAGAGCAGAAAAGAAAGGGCAACCGCCGCTTCCTGGATTCGCTTCTCCCGCCCGCCCGCGTCGCGAGGAGCTGGACCGGCGCGCCAACCGCCGCTATCCGGTGAGCACTCCCGCTGATTCCCTCCTCGATCGCCGTTTCGTTTCCTCTTATCCAATCCTGTTCTCGTGCATTGGGGGGAGATTCCTGCGCCGTCTTGCTTCGATTCGAGATTTGGCGGTTGGTCTCCTCTTGCCGTCTTGGGCTTTTGGTTTCCTTGTGTTTGTCGCGGCTGCGTTCCGTTGCCGAAGCTAGCCGGGGATCCTGGTCCTCCGACGGGCTCTGCATTTGCTTAGTGAACCTGTAGATTGGTTGCTCAGCGTCTGATCAGCAACCGCAGACTGAATCAGCCGCGCTGGACTGCTGATGGCTTCCTGGGATGCGGTGCGCCTATTCTGTTTCTTTCCTGCTCTTGTTCTTGCTCCTGTGACGTGTGAGCATTTTCTTGCGATATCTGCTACCTGATGAGCATTTTCTGGCGATATATGCTATCCGATGAGCATTTTCTTGCTATATCTGCTACCTGATAATCTCCACGCAGGCCAATTATCTTTGGGCTGAATGTTTGATCAATTGACTGTAGCCTGTGACTCCCACCTCTGTTTCTTTTCTGTCTGCTGCCTGATAATTATTGTTGTCTGAACTTTCTTGAACATTTCGCTGCTGAAAACTGCAGCGGCCATTTGTTGGGGCAATAGAAATCGAAGTAATGGACCTGCTTGTTCAGTAGTTTTCTCTTGTGATTGGTAAATTCGAGCAATGGACTAGGACTCCTTGATTCTTGTGAAATCAAGGACTGCCTCATGCTCACAGTAGCACCGCGTTTACATCCATCATGGATTGTTATTACCTTTGCCGTATCAGTGGCTTGTCAGATCTCCCTGTACTCCAGTTATGGTACAGCTTTATGTCTGGGGCTGTCTCGTGCCCCTGGGACCTCGTTCTCGAATGCAACCCAGGGGCACGGTGGTCCAAGGTCAGATAGAGCCCACCGCCATGTGCCTCCCAACTACCGTCTGCCCAAGCGAATTACTTGCTTGTCCTGGAGACATATTATTTGTACCAGGGTCTCTTATCAAGTTGTTAGAGCATTTTCAGTTTTGCTTGCAAAAGATAGAAATCTTGCTCAGCTGTCCGATTCCGGTTCATGATTTGAGTTGCTGTCCTGTCGTTTTTGTTTTATGATTTGGACATCTGCTTCTAAGCATGCTAGTCTGGACTCGGGACTAGACGATTTAGGGACTTACGGTCATGCTCTTCAGGGAATGTTTAAGTGTATAGGCTGCTCTTCTTTTTTTTACTGAGGATGCAGAGGATTGATGTGTGAGCAATCATGTTTATAGTGACTGTCGTATTGGAATCGGCATTTCTTTACTTACCATGTGAACGTCTGCTCCTTTGTATGATAGTATTCTGGAACTGACCAAGTGACCATTATGCTCCATAGTAGATTTCTTACAGGACGTTGCATTTAAAAAAACTTGAGGGCCCATAGGACTTTTCTATGAACCTGTCAGCTCTGAAGTTGCAGTGCACCTTTTCAATTTTTTTCTTCAAAAGTACAATAGCAAGTTTTTTTATTTGCATTTTTCCATGACATAACATGTACTCTATTTGATAGAGCTTTGGTCGTGTTGCTAATTTAGTTGATGGTCTGTGCAGGTATTAAATTTCTAGGGCATTGTAAGTGATACTGAAATGGGTGCCAAAGAGAACGGGGAAGAAAGAGATGATCATCCAACCGATGTGGAAAGAAATGGTAAACAAGGGAAAGAAGCTGAGTCTGACTATGAGCCAGGTAGAGATTCCCTTTCATCTCAAGGTGATGCTACCAGTAATGAAGACACTAAAGTAAAAAGAGTCTCAAGGGTTCCAAAGAAGCTAGCAAAGAAAGAATCAAAAGAAAACAGCCCACGCTCGGCAAGGAGTATTTCCAGTCGTCAGATCCACACTAAACTGCAATATATATCATCAAACAATCCTCAGAACAAATCTCCAAAAACAAACAAAGTGGCTAATGGTGCTAGAACGGTAGAGGTGAAGAAGACAGAGGCTGTGAAAATTCCTTCTTGTTCTTCATCTGAGGTGTCTGAGGAAACAGAGGAAAAGGCTATTGATGATAGACCCACAGATGATAAAGCAATTGAGGGCCGAGACAAGGATGATAAAGCGATTGAAGGCAGAGCCACAAATGAACTCGTTGAGAGCAGAAACAAGGATGACAAGGCCATCGACAGAATGAAGGTCCATAAGGCCACTGAGGACATTGAGGACGGAATGAAGGATGGTAAGGCCATTGAGGACGGAACGAAGGATGGTAAAGACATTGAGGACGGAACGAAGGATGGTAAGGCCATTGAGGACGGAACGAAGGATGGTAAGGCCATTGAGGACGGAACGAAGGATGGTAAGGCCATTGAGGACGGAACGAAGGATAGTAAGGCCATTGAGGATGGAACGAAGGATGATAAGGCCATTGAGGATGAAACGAATGATAGTAAGGCCATTGAGGATGGAACGAAGGATGGTAAGGCCATTGAGGATGAAACGAATGATAGTAAGGCCATTGAGGATGAAACAGAGGATAGTAAGGCCATTGAGGATGGAAGGAAGGATGATAAGGCCATAGAGGACGGAACGAAGGATGATAAGGCCATTGAGGACGGAATGAAAGATGTTGAGGACGGAATGAAGGATGATAAGGACGTGAAGGATGGCAAGGCCATTGAGGGCAAATTTACGGATGATAATGCCATTGAGGGCGGAGAGATTAATGGTAAAACCGTTGAAGAGGCAAAGGAGATCGATATATTGGATGAAGCTCCAAAGTGTGATCAGAGTACTAGTACTGACGATGAAATCGCTGATACTGAAGAAACCATGAATGGAAACTCAGTATCTTCTGAAAAAAATGAGATATTAGATTTTAAAATTGAGAAGTTAGAGCAGGAACTACGTGAAGTTGCTGCCCTTGAGGTTTCTCTCTATTCTGTGTTGCCAGAGCATGGTTGTTCATCACATAAGTTGCATACACCAGCTCGCCGTCTGTCTAGGTTGTATATTCATGCATCAAAATTTTGGTCCTCAGACAAAAAAGCTTCGGTTGCAAAAAATTCTGTTTCTGGGCTTGTGCTCGTTGCAAAGTCTTGTGGCAATGATGTTTCAAGGTAAAGTAGAATCGTGTACCTTTTATTTTCTCGTCGTGGTCATTAGCATCAACTCTTTCAGGTTAAGATTTAACTAGTAAGAGTTAAATTTTGATGTAGGTTGACATTCTGGTTATCAAACACAGTTGTCCTAAGAGAAATCATTGCACAAACCTTTGGTACTTCACGACAATCAAGTCCAGTTATGAAGTCTTTCAGCACAAATAGGAATGCAAAGAAGTCTGACAGGAATTTTGCTCCAATGCGATGGAAAAGTAACTCCAATGGCAAGCATGCTAGACCCAATATTATGCAGCTGCCAGATGATTGGCGGGAAACCAGCACACTCTTGTCATCATTGGAGAAGATCGAGTCTTGGATCTTTTCTCGGATTGTTGAGTCCGTGTGGTGGCAGGTAAAAGTTTACCCATCTTGGCATTTTCCTGAAAGACAAGTATGATTTTGCTTGTGTATAACAGTGATAGTGAAAACCTATTGTCAATTTGTTCATATCGGTCAATTTTCTGAAGGAATTTTGTTTCCCAGGCAATGACACCCCACATGCAAATCCCAGTGGAAGATTTGTCAACTCCAAAGATGGGCAGGTTGTTAGGGCCTTCTTTGGGTGATCAGCAACATGGGAATTTTTCTATTGATCTCTGGAAAACTGCATTTCATGATGGCTTCAGCAGAATCTGTCCTCTTCGTGCTAGTGGACATGAGTGTGGATGTTTACCAGTATTAGCAAAATTGGTATGCTTTCAGATGTTCTTTGTTACTTGAAGATTTTGAAGTTTTCTGTGATCTCTATTTCTTAATTGTTTTGTTCTTATCAGGTGATGGAGCATTGTGTATCCCGTTTAGATGTTGCTATGTTTAATGCCATCCTTCGTGAATCAGCGAATGAAATACCGTCTGATCCTGTATCTGACCCAATCGTGGACTCAAGAGTCCTGCCGATTCCAGCTGGGGACCTAAGCTTTGGATCAGGCGCTCAGCTGAAGAACTCTGTATGTACTTAAATTGCAAAGAACTACATCCTTAGGCTAAAAATACTTTGGAATTATGCCTGCAATGCATGCAAACAAAAACAAAACTAGAATAGTGACTTTGCATGTCCTCTTCCTAGCAAACAATACTGATTGCTAAGTGATGAAATGCTTCTGTAGGTTGGGAATTGGTCCAGATGGTTGACAGATACATTTGGCATGGATGGTGCCGAATCTGAAAAGGATGGTCAAGATGTGGAAGATAATGGTGATGGAAGAAAAGATACAGCTGAATCGAATTGTTTTAAGCTACTCAATGAGTTGAGTGATCTTCTGATGCTCCCGAAAGACATGCTTCTCGAGAAATCCATCAGAAAAGAGGTAAGTTTACTTTCATAGTTCCTTTTTCATTCCGAAGTGCTAATATGTGCCTATTTCAAGTTTTTTAGGCAATAGTTGATGTTTTGATCTTGCTGTTTTTGTGTTAGGTCTGCCCTTCCATTGGCCTTCCGCTAGTAACAAGAATACTGTGCAACTTCACTCCTGACGAGTTCTGCCCTGATCCTGTTCCCGGCATGGTTCTGGAGGAGCTGAATTCCGAGGTATTGTTTCTGTTTTCTGAAACAGGTCGTCTTCCATGTAGCACAGTAAATATTATATATACAAAACCATCTTGCTTACCACATGCAATTTTTTAATCAAGATATGAAGATTGTTGTATACTAATGTCAATTAACTGATTTTGTGACTAATGCCCTGCAGAGCTTGCTGGAGCGGTTCACGGAGAGAGACATGATCAGCACATTCCCAGTCACTGCTGCTCCGGTGGTGTACTGCCCCCCTTCGCTGGAGGACGTCACTGAGAAAGTAGCCGACACCGGTCGCGGCGGCGACCTAGAGCTGGACCGGAGGGGCTCCATGGTGCAGAGGAGAGGGTACACCAGCGATGATGATCTGGACGACCTTGACTCCCCCCTGGCGTCCCTGTACGACAAGAGCGCTCCCCCCTCGCCGTGCACCAACGGCGTGGCGCATTTCAGCACTCGGCAGGGAGGAGCCTCCAAGGCGAATGTCAGATACGAGCTCCTGCGAGAAGTGTGGTCGGAGCGGCGGTGATCACGGATCGGCCTTAGAGCTTCTTTGATGTCTCTGCGTTGTAGAAATGGTGGGACGACCGTGAAGAAGAAATTCCAATCGGGAGAATAGATTGCAATTCGTTTGTTATTGTATATTCGTTCCTCTGCGAGCCTGTGCATTGGTTATTTCTGTGTAGCATACATGAAATTCGAGTATAGTTCCTTCATTGTTCTCCGTTGTATGATGATATAGTGCATCTGTATCCTACAATTGGCAATGAATGTGGTGAGATCATGAAAGATTGGGAGAAATAATATCATACACACGTTGCCGTGCAGCCTCCATTATTCTGCCCGTGGCCGTTCTCCCTTTCCCTTTTTTAAAAAAAGAATATTCTGTCAGAGTCCTTGTGCGTGATCGATCGATCTGGTTTCTTTCTCTTCACCGACAGATTTTTTGGGTCAGCAGACCGCTTGTGCGTGAGCTGTTTCCACTTTCTTTGTCGTGGTCTATCATTGGCCATGGCCCATGGTGGTGTGGCGTGGTGTGCCAGCGAGAACCAACCATCCAGCCAAGGCGCCGACGAGGTGAGGGGTGACGGTCAGCAGGCGGTGAGAGTGAATGCTTCTGACGTTCCACTGGCCGTGGCCCGTGCATCAGCATCAGCTCAGCTAATCGGCCTAATCCCCTTCTTGGAGAGAATGAACTTGTGGGCCGGACGTCCGGTCAAAAACGAGAGAACAAGCGCAAAGCCGAACAGGGGGGCCTCTGTGAGGCCCGCCCCGCCGCACTCGTCACACCAGCCCACCAACGGTGGAAACAGCGGGCTGCTCGCGTGTTTTCGCCGCCGTGATACGCGGTGCCGAACTGCCGACGGATCAAAATTTCAAAGCCCAACTTCACCGAAATGTGCGTACGCGATTTCTTGGCTGGCCCGATTGCTTCCGCTGAGCGGGCCGAGTGTCCCAGTCCTCCCACCCAACCCACAAACGGCCCAGTAGTTCGTTCTCTTTTTTGCCTTTTTTTTTTGGAGAAAACTTCTCTGTGCTTTTTCACTCTTGCGACTGAAACTGTCCTTATGAGGGACAGTTTCAGTCTTTCAGATGAATTAATCTGCAACCTGAGACCAGTGCGGCAGTGCCTTCACCTCGGCATTTGTAAGGAAAATGGCCCTATGTGCTATTTATATTGCGGACCACCGTGATCTACTTCCTCTGTAATCTATTCTGGTTATCGATAGTGCACCATGCTCACTGACAAGAAAGCACTAATTTTAGGTGAAAAACGATATGAAACAACCATCCATGCCCTTAACAACTTCTCTTCTTTCAAAGCATTTTAGTCATAGGCAATGCGTGCTAATATTGCAATAACTACAATTTTAGTAAAACGTTATCACCCGGGCTACGGACGAACATACTGGAGCTAAGGCAGGCACAACGGTTTTATTTTTGCTGCCTCTTGTTGCTCTACAGCTCCGTATGTACGTGCAGGTGTATTTAATTTAATCGGTCAGCAGATGGAGTAATAACTGTACAGCTTAATTTGGCGATTGAAACATATCGGCGCACTGCACGCAGAGGGCTTCTCCGATCCGATCTGTGAGGAGCGCCGGAACATATACAAGCACGTCGCCGTCGGCTCCCCGTCGCCGTGTCCGTCCCCTCGCCGGCAAAATCCCACATCAGGCATGGCCTACACAGCTCCACAAGCGACGACAGGCCGCCCGTTAGCCCTAGTCCCCATGCACTCGCTAGCTACTCTCTCCAGCTGTTACGCAGAGCACGCCGGTCAAACCGCACAGTGCTCCCATCGTCGATCAGATGGCTACCACTTCGTTCTTCATCATCCCATTTCAATTCCATCCTCCGCACGCAGTCGCGCACAGATGACAGATCGATCCAACTCTGATCTGTCTCTGTCCGTCCGGCCGCCGGTTAATTCACTAGTTAACGTTGCGTGCCAACTGCCAATGCCACGCAAACCTGGCGCTACCTGCATCCATTTGCATAGCAGCAGCTTCTTCTTCCTGGGCTCCTTCGATCCCGGCTGCACTGTCAGTGTCGAAGCCTTCGATCGAGATAGCCCCGTTGACCACCCATTAGTGCATGCCAAGGTAGCTGCATGCGGCGCCGCATGCATGGTGTAATCCATGCCACGCCGAATCCGGTATTGTTATCGATCGTTGCCGGACAGAGCAGCTGCGCCGCGCCCGGCCGGCACCTCTCGTGCGCGACGTGTGCGAGGATGCGTACGTGCAGGTTGCCAGTACCGTTGTCTGCCGGTCTGCCGCGCGCCCTAGAAGGCTGGAAGCCTGGCCATGTATTCATGCGTGGATGTGTGCTGGTAGTGGTACTATCCATCTAATCTATGGCGACCCTGCAGCATCAGATCGGTATCCGTGTGAGAAATGTCTTCGCAGTCTAAAGATATCACAGAAATGAAAAAGTTACCGTGGTTGGAAAGGTATCGGGATATCGTTCTTATTTTAGTAAGGTCAGGAGGTGCAGGGATGTAGCTTTTTTATTTTGGCATAAATCTCGCATACTGTGGTACCATTTGATACTTTTTTCTAAGTAGCATCAGATCGGTATCCGTGTGAGAAATGTCTTCGCAGTCTAAAGATATCACAGAAATGAAAAAGTTACCGTGGTTGGAAAGGTATCGGGAATATCGTTCTTATTTTAGTAAGGTCAGGAGGTGCAGGGATGTAGCTTTTTATTTTGGCATAAATCTCGCATACTGTGGTACCGTTCGATACCTTTTTCTAAGTAGCATCTCCAAGATTGACTAAAAAATTTAGTCCAAAAAAATTAGTTTTGGGACCTTGCAAAAAATTATTGGGAGGAAAAATGACCTCTTTATCCAACAGTTCCTAAAAAATTGGTTCCAAAAATATCTAATTGCTGCCACATCATCCATTAGTGGGTCCAATACTTGATTTTTCCCCTACATGAACAGTAACTCAGGAGGGGTTTTTTTCGCCACTTTTTGAGTGGGATTGGGAGCGCGGAGCTAATGCGGAAATCTGGCTCAGAATAGGGCTAGTATTGGGAGCTGCAAAAGAATTCGGAGCAAGATTAGCCATTGTTGGAGGGCTGTTTTTTACTTTTATTCCCAAAACTAAGTATTGGGAATATTTACTGGGTACTCTTGGAGATGCTCTTATGTCTCAACCATCGGATTCAGACTGATGAATGATCTTTATTTGTTTCAATCAATATAAAATTTTCAAAAGGAAACTGTATATGCTTTAGCATGTTCTAATCCGTGAACAAAGGTGTGGCTGCACATGTGCAACAATGTACTCTTGTACAAGTTGCTTGCTAGAATTCAAGGGCACCAAAATATGATTATAAATTACTTTTTCTGCCATTATTAGTTTACAAAATGTACTGACTTAAAATATGTATGCATGATGTATGTAATCATGTACTCTCTCCGTGTCAAAATGTAGCTACGTTTAAGATTTATACTAATTCAACCATTCCTAATTTTGACCATGAATAGCGAAAGAATCATAAAGATTAATAACATAAAAGTGATGTTAACATATTCATCGTGAAAACATTTATTTTTACCTTTTTAGAGATATTATTGGTCAAGGATAAAAATGTTTAACTTATTAGGACAAATCTAAACTTTGTTGTACTCTGGGACAGAGGAAGTAAATAATGTATCCACTATCTGTGTATGTTTTGTGGAGGAAGCGGTGATAATAACGACTTCTATGTGAAACACACTGCTCAAACTAAAGGGTCCAACTAAATAGATATGGAGGTGTGATGCATAGTGAAAAATAATATAAATGTGCATGAAAAAGTGTATGGGTAATTACTAACTAAAATATATGAGTACCATGTTAGAATATTTAACAAATGGATAGAGAGCAAAAGGTAAATAACTTGATTACTAGCTCCAAGTTCTAATTTTCTTCATTAGTTTCTAATGCGTATGCCTTTACGGTGATTAGCCCACGCGGGAATATGGGTTGATGTTAGTATTCCATGATAAAGGGATTAAAAGAAATAAGACGAGAAACAACTTGAGCAACTAAGTATGAACTAAATAGCTCTTATGTGCGTTTGGTTCATGGGACGTGGTGGGATGGAATCATCCCATCCTGTTTTTTCATGTGTTTGGTTGGTAAATGAGGTGGGATGGAATGGTTTTCATAGGAGAATATTCCTCTAGATGTTGGATGAGCTCGTCCCATAAAATTGGTGAAACATAGCAATCTCACTTGGGATATGGGAATGACAATGAGCCCGAGGTCATAAAGGGGACAGAACCATCTATCCCTGAAAACTGGGATAGAACCATCCCATCCTCAGAAATTGGAATGGAACCATTCCATTCGAGCTCACTCTCCAACCAAAAAGAACTAGTATGAAAAGATCGGACGGTTGATATTAATTGTATACTACTGAAGACTTCAACTACAATATGAGTAGTATACAATGAGTAGTATAGCAGTATATGTGCACTTTGGGGGAAAAAGATAATAGAAGAACTGAAATATTTATATACAGAAAAAATCATTTTCATCCTTTGATTCTCCCTCTGGTTTTTTTACATGGCGTATTAGTTTTTTCCTAAGTCAAAGCTATCTAATTTTGACCAAGTTTATACAAAGATATAACAACATCTACAATATCAAATTTGTTTCACTAAATCCACCATTGAATGTATTTTGAAAGTACATATGGTTGATATCATAAATGCTATTATATTTTTCTATAAAGTCAGTCAAAGTTGTATACCTTTGACTTAGGACAAACCTAATACGACATGTATTAAAAATGGAAGGAGTATATTCTTTACATCTCCAATGTCCAAATTCATTTGTATTTAAAATGTTACATTTTCTTCTCTTCTGTTGACTTCTCCTCTATCACATTCGAGGGAAAAAATGATCCACTCGCAAATTTACTAAACTACACTCTGCTCATGCTATATACCACTCATTGGTAGTATGGGGTACCGTAAAAAATCTCTTATATTGAAAGAAAAATAAGCACATAAATTCATCTCAAGGATAAATCTGTGTATGATCCAGGCGTAGACCGTAGAGACATCCACACCCACAACCTTAAAGAAAACACGGAAAAGGATTACATGTCTTTACGTCGTCCTCGAAATAATAGCAAAGGGTTCTGAGATGCAATGAGCGTACCAAAGCACCTAAGCAAACGCAAGAGCCATGATTGATCATAAAGCTTTATATATTGTTAGTATAAATCTGCATCAGTCTGCTTACGCTGCATGCTGTGAAACAAAGATATCTAGCTACCAGGCAAACTTTATGACAAAATATATAACATATAGCCTACCTGCTGCTGTCCCGTGTGATGCATATCCTAAATTATTATGCAAAAAAAAAAAATGCACATCAAGTTCGGCACACATGAAAGCAAGCTCTGCTCCGGTGTCTCCTGATCCTCGAACACTCTCCATCAAACCCTCCCCATCGTGTGATTTGTAGTTTACGTGGCTAACAGTGACGTTCTCATAGGTTTTAACTCGTCTTGTCGCCTCTGATGGCGAACCGGCTGATATAACTAAGACGGTTTGCTGTCACTTGCGACTTGCGAGTGCCCACTCATCACAATAAAACCTTATTCTCGAGTGCCGGTCGGTCGCTAAGCTCCAGCATTAAGCAGTTTACTAGACTTTCGTCAATGGTGCGAACGCATGATCAAGCTCAAAGTAGATCACCTAATCTATGTCTATCCCTAGTGTCTGAAGGAGCAATCTATACTATTAGCACATAGTATTCCTTTTCAGACCAGAGATAAGCTCTGAATGCATGAGCGCTCCATGGACTGAATCTTCAGAAATCTTGTCATTCAGCTACAAGTTGTTCAAGTCATACATCTGTTTTTAACTATTATATAGACACCTTTTCAACTCAATAGATGAGTCACAAACTTGCGTGTTGAAGTTCAGTAACACTTCTTTACGATAACACTAACCATTTGTGGCAGAAATGGAGACCTGGTGAGAGTGTGAGACTTATTAGCTTACTGAAGGTCTGATGAAACAGCCATCAGTTATGCTCGCCAACTCTCAAAGAGCACACACGCATCGACCTGCCCGCGCGAACACTCATTAAAAGCATGGAAACGGCCGGCAGCTGAACATTGACAGATCAATAGTGCACGTACACAAATGTAGAGTAGCGGTACAAAAGCGTAGATGGAGTGGACATACGTACGTACGTTCGTACATGGTCCAACGTTCAGAGATGGGAGTGAATTCATGGCCCAACAAAATTACCAACTCCGTCAAAGATGCCTTTCTCTCTCGAGAGTGAAGATGTAACCGTACTAGCACCAACTGCAGTTCAGTCATTGATCTGCGGCATAATTCATACAACCTTTGAAGTTGAAATTTCAAACCGAAATCGTAATTATGATATGCAGACATATCTGAATGGTATGCGCACCAGAAATTAATCAGCATGCATGTCATTTGGCTTCAGTAGTTCAGTTACAGTAGTAAACTGACGAAAAACCCGAAAGCACAAATCTTTGTGGAATGTATCCTCCTCCTCAATTTCACCAAGCTGCCCCACTACGATCATTGTTTTCGAATATCACCCCTCTCTCTATTTACACAGATCACTGACATCCCTCGTTACATGATATAGTGATCTTGGAGGGTGCAAAACGGAAAGACAGGGAGCTCAAAATTCGAGCGCAAACGATCGATGTCAGAACTCCGGCAAGAGCTCTTCCTCCGGCGAGTGCTCCGCCGGCGACGGCGGAGGCTGGTGAAGCTTATCGAAGTAATCCACTACACTGAAGCCCTCGCAGGAGGCAATGTCATCGACCGGCGGGGGGATGTAGGGCGGCCGGGACACCTCCCCGAGCAGGTCCCACGCCACCCCGGCGAAGAACGGGTGCGCTCGGACCTCGTCGGCGCCGCCGGCGAAGCCCAGCCTCCGCGTGGGATCCTTCTCCAGCAGCTTAGAGATGAGGTCTGTGAGCTCCGGCCGCCGCCTCCGCGCGTCCGCAGAGAACTCCGGCTCCCGGAGCAGCACGTTCCGGAACGTCTCCTTCCGGTTCCGGCCTCTGAACGGCGTGCGCCCGTGGGACATCTCGTAGACGAGCACCCCGAGCGCCCACCAGTCGACGGCGAACTCGTGCCCGTCGCCGCGCACCACCTCCGGCGCCACGTACTCTTCCGTGCCCACGAACGAGAAGGACCGCTCGCCCGCCGAGCAGAGGCCCGAGAGCTTCTTGCCGCGATCCATCGGTGACACCCTCGCCGACTTCGCCTTCTTGACCTGATCGACGCCGCCGTCGACGCTTCTGTTGAGGTACCAGGCGAGGTTACGCGGCTCCTCCTCCTGCCCGGAGGTTGTTGACGCGGTCACCGCGGACTCGCTCCGCTTGAAGATGCGCTTCAGGTGGTCGTACTGGCTCCGGCCGTGGCTCTGGAGCTGCGGCGGCGGGGACGACGTCGCGGAGCACGACGACGAGGTGGACGTGGACGCGGAGGGCGACCTGGGCGGGAGCTGCCGCGAGAGGTCAAAGTCGGTGAGCGTGACGTGGCCGTCGGCGCGGAGGAGCACGTTCTCGGGCTTGAGGTCGCGGTACGCGATCCCGGCGGCGTGGAGCTCGGCGAGCGCGGACACCACCTCGGCGACGTAGAACCGGATGGCCGCGGGCGAGAACACGCGGTCGGGCTGCGCGTGGCGGAGCTCGTTGAGGTCCCCGCCGGGGCAGTAGGGCAGCGCCCACGCCAGCAGGTCGGGCGTCTCGGCGCAGCCGAGCAGGGTCGGCAGGTGCGGGTGCGCCAGGCGCGACAGCACGGACACCTCCCACCGCGCGCGCCGCGCGGCGTCGGCGCCGCCCGCCGGCCTCGCCGCCGACGCTGGGGAGCGCTTGTCGAAGACCTTGAGCGCGTAGGCCTCCCCGCCGCCGCCGCCGTCCCCGACGAGGAACACCGTGCCCATGGCGCCGCGCCCCAGCACGCGCGCCGCGCGCACGGCGTCCAGGTCGATCTCCATGGGCGGCGGCGCCGTCAGCGCCATGAGCACGGGCAGGCACGGCCACGGGAGCTCTCTCTCGCGCGCGCGCGCGGTCGTGCTGTGCGGCCGTGTCGTGGCGTGTCGCGCTTGTTGCCAAGGCCGAGGGCGTGGCGATATATGGGGAGGCGGGTAGGGGCCGCGGCTCATCATAAGGTGGCGCCTTAACTGGTTCGCTTGTCTTATCTCCGCCTCCCTGCAGAAGAAAACAAGTCAAGTGGCGTAGCCACAACCACAAAGCCACTTCGAGGAGAATTCTATTGCTGCTTCCGGCATGGATTTGGCGCTTCTTTTCTTTCCTTCCGTCACCTCATCGTCATCACCAGTTTCATCCGAGACAAAGCTAGGCACTTTCATAATCACAGAAATTACTACGAAAACAAATATGTCTAGTCTGTTTGTGTGGATGAAAACTATGGCTACCCTTGGGCCTTGCTGGACGATAAACCTCACAAGTCACTACAATTAGCTTTCACTTGACCATGACAGTTTCACCAGCTGGTTACAAACAATGCAGGGTCTTAGTGTGTTTGGCAAATGAAAATCGCTGAAACGATCATTTGAGCGGGTGGTTGGGCGATCGAGCTAATGACAATGATTCCTGCACGGCTGCACCGGTTATTCGGTTGCTTTTACTACTCCATTTTTCTAATCGAACAAGAGAAAGGGGGAGACGGGGATCATTGGGCGTGGAGCTCAAGGCGCGAGAAAGCACACAAGCTGGGCTCTACACGTGTGGACAGTGGCAGGAATCACGAGGAAATTCTCTCCTCAGGGACGGTCCAATTCGAGCGAGTATTTCAAATCCAAAAGAGAGAAAAAAAAAATGATTAGTCACCAATCATGCGGACGCAACGGGGACGGGCATATTCCGATTTGGATGTCGATCGTACGGGCTAACCGAGGGGCTAAAATCACCTGTAAATTCGGCGCAAATGGCACATAACAAAAGATGGTGGTTGACTCGACGGGACGTGTCGTGCTGAGAATTTCGCTCGGGATGCGGCTCGTGCCTTTCTTCTCTTGTTACATGTACCCGTGCCCTTTCTTGAACGTCTGAATTCTGGTGAAAATGGAGCGAACGAATAAACAGACATGAAACTACACCACAGCATGTCTTCCAACAAGTAGAGGTCAGCGGAAATGCGGAATGTACGAGCCTGATCAATGTATATCGAGATCGACATTCTAAAGTGGGTCATTAAGTAAGATCTTAAACATGATAAAGATAAGAATATAGATTCGTTTCCTTTTATTGTGAAAGGAGGGATAAGATTAAAATATAAGCACAGTACAACATTATGCCCGATCTTACAAAGATGAACGGGAAGATTACACTGAAGTCCCTATAGGTCTTCTTCCTCTTTCTCTGCATCACCTCCGCTTGCCACCGGAGCCGTCGGACTTGGAGTTGTCCACCACCAAGACGATACGCTTCAAACCTTTGATATGGTGCAAGAGCCAATGCCACGGACTCGCCGTGACGCATCTAAATCTGATGGGGTTGATCAGCCGCCACCCTGCAGTAGAGGATGGAAAACCAAATCCATCCTCACCCTCCTCGGATTCTTTCACCCTGTCTCCAAACACCCGACGACATCACCAACAAGACCATCAGTGACATGGGAAAAGCATCCATTGATGGGAAAAGGAAGAGCGCCCATCTTTTCACACCATGATGGAGACAAACTAACCTTCATAGCACTGCGATACCCACGATTGCAGCATCGAAGCCGCTTCCATAGGTGTTCCCCAACTCCCACGATGAGAGGTGAACTAGATTTGCCAAGTCCCAGCCCCCAAGTGAGTGTTGGCGAGATCATAGGAGAGAAACAAAAAAGAGGAGAGGATGGGAGGGTGGGGAGGGGAGCTAGGTCATATAAACCTTGTTGTAGTGGGAACTAGAGGGAAACACGTCGATGATGACTAAAGTGACAAGGCAGCAGCGGAGAGCCTCCCTCCCCCCCTCCCCCCCCCCCCCCCCCCCCCCCCCCCCCCCCCCCCCCCCCCCCCCCCCCCCCCCCCCCCCCCCCCCCCCAGCGCCCATTCCCACTCGAGCAAACACCTACTATTGAAAAACATAATAGGCTACTAGGGATCCAAGGGCCCACCTCTCCCTCGCCGCCGGTGAGGGCTAGGAAGGGGACCCGAGGCAAAGTTTTTCTTGGTGTCTAGAGGACGAGTGGAGTTTTAGTTAGGTGGTCTTACAAAATTATAGATTCTATTGAGTAGAATCTTAGAATCGAATATGTTTATCAAGATCGAATTTATTATTTATGTAAAATATATGATAGTATCATGATTTGGACGACTATGCTATGCAACAAAAACCTACATCCTTCTATAGAATATGATTAAGTCAAAATCTTTTCATGGACAATGCACAGAAGCTTTTCCTTCAGGTCAAAATCTATGAGGTATTTGCAACAGCGGCTCCACCATATTCATCATATCCAAATTAAAGACTTAGCAAATTCTTATGACAATAGGTTTAAACATAAATCTATCTCGTTTATTAACTTTATTAAAAGTAAAGGAAATTAAAAAACTTTATCTATATAACTTATATAGATGCACCCCACTAAGCATCATTAACTCTATTTCTCTCTTCATGCAATCTATCCAAGTCATCTTCCACCAATTCTTTCTTCATGCAAGCTATCCACCCCATCTCCCACTAAGGGTCATTCAATCTATATCTCTCTACATGCAAGCTATCCACGTCATCTCCACCAATTCTTTCTTCATGCAAGCTATCCACATCACCTTCCACCAACTAAGGGTCATTACATAAACTGATAGTGTGGTAGACGAAATAAACGGTTATTTTTATTTTCAACCTAATATCTATAGGTGTACCATTTATACGAGCAATTTAACAACACATTGGTTCATAGTTTATCGAAAAGCTCTCTCAAATCTCGCAGCAACGTGCGGGGAATCACCTAGTTCTAAAGATTAGCTTACCTGAAAACTTACCTGATGGGGTTCCTCCCCCAAGTTGATTTATTGACACCGATTTACCTGTCGGCAAAGGACTCTTGTTTTACGTCATCGAGCGATGATGTCTCCTTGGTTGGATTTAGCTTGATGAAGCAGCATCTATTCCTGGAGATGAGGAGGCAGATGACTTAACCCACCATACCTGTTTTACTTTCTTTTGGTGATTGACAGCTTGTTCTGGTGTCTTCATTGCCTATGTTTTCGCACCTCGTGTAGGATTCTTGCTCTTCATGTGACACCTTTTTGGGATTTCCTTCTCCCAAAACTTTCTATGAACTTGACCAAACTGAACTTTTCTGGAGGTATGACCTCCACCTCCTTGATGTTTTGGTTGTTTCTCGCATATTTGATTTTGATCAGGGAGCATTGCTCCACCTTTGGCCTGAAATTGAACTTTTCTTCCCTCCTATTATTGTGGAGCTGGATTTCTCCAGCACCCACATTAATGCGAGGGTCTGCTGTACTCAGAAGGGTCGCCCAAGGATGAGCGATGAGTCGTTACTGACATCCATGTCCAAGACCACGAAGTCGACAGGGACGAAGCAATCCCGGATGTGAACCAGAATATCCTCGGCTATCCCCTCCGGGTAGCGGACATTGTAGGGTATTATACCTCCTGGTAGCCCGAACCTATATAAACCCTACGCCTCCTGTGTTACCTTGAGCTTTCTAGCTCTGCCATTGCTCTCGCCTACAAATCTAACACTTGGGTACCACCTCGTGGACTGCTGGTCCTTAGGTACGACACCATCGGTGCCGAGTAGTCGGTACTCCAAGCAGAGGTCGTCGTTGACTTCAAAGGGTTGCAGGTCGACGACGGCAACATACCTGAAGTCGACGCCAAGCGGAAGACGTCGACTCACCTCAAGACCGCCGAAGAAGTGCACGCCGTCTCGCTCGGCCTACCCGACCCCTCCAAGACGGCCCTGTTCGGCTCAAGGCTCACCGACAAATAGGAAAGCACGCTCGTAACCATCCTTAGGAACAACACCGACATCTTTGCATGGTCCCCATCGGACATGCCCGATATTCCTAGGGAGGTGGTCGAGCACTCCATGAGGGTCGCCGTGAACGCCCAACCAGTTCGCCATAAGCTTCACCGATTCGCGCAGGACCACAAGGAGGCTATTAGGGTAGAGATTACAAGACTATTAGCGGTCGGGTTCATTAGAGAAGTATTTTATCCCGACTGGATGGATAACCCAGTCC
>CM014271.1:22831827-22871586 GCA_004135705.1 Alloteropsis semialata
CGCTCCTGCCCCGCCTCCGTGGCCCGGAGGCCGGGAACGCCGGCCGGAGCCGAGCGCCGCCGCCCCCGTTCCCCTCCCCTGTTCGAGCCGAAGAGGAAAGAGAGGAGAAAGCCGGCCACTTCTCGGAAAACCCCCTGCTCTTTTTCAATTCCATACATATACCCTTCCCCCTTTGAAAAGAATCCCAAAGCAGCCCCTGGCCTTTCCAATAATTCCAAATGAGCCCCTGGTTGTTTACCAAATTCCCCAACCACTTTCTAAATATCACAACCATGCCCTTCCACCTTATAAAATCTTCACAATTAGGTCCCTGGCCCTTTATAATCTTTATAAAGAGGTCCTAAAACCCCCGTTTAAGCCCTAAACCTCCCTTAACTCGTCATTTCATGCGCCAAATCTCTCCGGATTCCCACCAAACTCAACCATGCCTATCTTATATCCATTCCGGCTAAGCTTTACACAAATCATCCCAATATAATCCCGTTTCCTATTCTATTTTGTTCTTTCCTGTTTCCAACTCATCGGTTAAGGATTGTGTTTTCTTATTGTGTGTTGTTTGATCGTGCCCTAGACGACGGAGTGAACGAGGAGGAGCAGTACCGCGAGCAGGACTACGCAGGAGAGTACCGCGAGCCCGACCCCGAGGACCCGTACCGCGAGCAGGATCTCCCAGAAGCTTTTGTTGACGGCAAGTCCAATCCCATCCTTTGATGCATGTTTATCCCATGTTTTATAAACACAACCCATTAAGCCCTTGATATTGCATTGTTGTAGTAAAAACCCGGTTGGTTAGCCACTCCTTGATTGATATGATATTCCTTGATCACCCAGTTATCGCTAAATATGAGATGCTCTGTTTAGATGATAACCAATTCTAGAATGCTTAGGATTAGAATGCTTAGGCTTTGTTACCCTTACTCAATCGTGACTATACACTTGTTTTATCAAAGAATAAACGCGTGAGTTGGTTTGGGTTTTGGGTTTGAAAAGAGTAAAACTGTGTGGATAAAATGGATGGGCATAACTTTGTGAAATGCCAATAAGGAGGCTTGTACCTTTGTGGTTAAGCAAGTTGGGAGATATCCATTTTGTCCGGTTTTTAAACCGAGGTGATGTGTCATCTTGCCTAACCCATTTATCTCGTACAACCACTCGACTCTTGTATGGTGCAAGGGCTTAGTCTAAATCCCACTAGCCGTGCTGTTAGTTGTCTGGAGGCAGGTGTGCAGCGGGAAAACCAAGTGTCGTCTTAGTGACATGGTTGCCGTCTTAGTGACATAAACCCCTTGGTGTTTTTCTCGTGATGGCTAGGCAGTTTTGGCTATGGTGGGTAATGACTTCGATAGGATCCGCACTGACACTAAGGTGATCGTGTTGCGGTACCCTACTTATGGTGAAAGTGTACACCTCTGCAGAGTTTCCTAATCTATTCGAATAGCCGTGCCCACGGTTATGGGCGAGTTATGGCTTGGTCACAATGCTAAGGTTTTGGGTTGGGTTTGGAGTGTGTTGGTTTTGGAATGAGTTCGGCTTTGTGCCAAAAGCTACAGCGGATGGGAAATCCGGTAGCACTTAAAAGATGGATCCTTTGTGGATCAACCCCCACTAATTAAAGTTGTTACTTAGAGCTTGCTTTGCTAAACTATACCTTGATAAACCCGTGCATGTGTTAAAACTAGCTTTTTGGCAAAATAAAACCTAGCCTTATCCTTGATATTCCTTGTGCATAATTCTGTGTTAACCCCTCCGTGGGTGTGATTGGGCTTGTTGAGTACTTTTGTACTCACCCTTGTTGTTGTTAAATCCAGAAGAAGACCCGGACTTTGTTGAGGACGCTGAGTAGGTGGTCGCTTCCGCACCCAGCTTGCCTGTGGAGTTTGGTCCCGCCCAAGATGGCTTCGCTGTCGCAGAACTCTGATCCCTTGGTTGAACCGGTCTGGTTCATCCTTTGGCTTACCGCCGTAGTTTACCTTTTAGCAGTTCTAGTTTGTATTAGGTGCCCGCTTCCTCGTGGGCTGTAAGTTTCTGTATCATCTGTTGAATAAATGTGTATCAGCCTCCTGGGACTGATAATTTGTATCACATTTAGTCTCTGCTTAGGCAGGGGCGCTTCAGGCAGCCATATCTTGGCGGTCTGTGAAGCAGACTTTAGTTGCCACATCTACCAACCACTCAGAGATAATCGCCCTGTACGAAGCCACACATGAGTGTGTTTGGCTACGTAGGATGATAAACCACATCCAGAAGTCATGTGGCATGAATGCTATCAACACCTCCACCATTATCTATGAAGATAATGCGGCTTGTGTTGCACAGATGCATATGGGCTATATTAAGAGCAATCTCACTAAGCATATTGCTCCTAAGTTCTTTTACCCCCATGAGCTCCAGAAGAGCGGAGAGGTAAATATCCTGCAAGCTAGGTCATATAACAATCTGGCAGATTTGTTCACAAAGTCTTTGCCTGCCTCTAGTTTCCACCGATGTGTCCGTGGAGTAGGTATGAGACAACTTAGAGAGTTGCAGGGTTCAGGGGGAGATCAACCCTGAAGGACATAGCTCATAATCATGACCCTAAAGGTCATGGGTTGATCCTGAAGACCTAACCAAACATCAACTGTTGTACCCTTTTCCCTTGATGAGTTTTTCCCACTGGGTTTTCTCATGCAAGGTTTTTAACGAGGCAAACAGGTGCAACTTAAGCCGGTGCATGTGATGTACTCTTTTCTCCTACTTTTTTTCCCACCGGGTTTTGGGAGGAGTTTTTAAGGCATACGCATAGCACTTAATTGGCCAAGGGGGAGTGTTGTAAATATGAGTCAAAAAGAAGTGTGAATATGGACTCAAAATGGTGGCCAATTAAATGAAGAGGAGGAAAATTCAAGTCGGATACTGTAGCAATAGCGGTTACTGTAGCGAGGTCGGTTACTGTAGCGATGGCGGCTACTGTAGCGATTGCGTTTACTGTAGCGCCAGTTACTGTAACATCGGTTACTGTATCAACCGACCTTCAGTGCCTATATAAATGGAGCCCTAGGTCATTTGTAATGGTATGAAAAAAGTGAATGAAAGCAAGAAAGAGCTCCTTCCTCCTTCCTCCAGTTTCCTGTATACTGTGTTCTTGCTGTTCTTGTGTGCCACAACAGAGAAACTGATTTCTAACACCTCCAGGTGGTTTTTGAGCTCGGTTCGGCTGTGTCTGTGTGCCTGTGCCGGCCGTTGCCACATGGAAAAGGGTAAACAACACAGTTACTAGAAAGAAGCACTATAACGGCAGTGTTTGGATGGAGGGTGAAATTTTTTTCACCCTACTTTGACCACTAATAGGGGCATTAAATAAAGTCAGTTTACAAAACTACCTCCACAACCCCTGACAAACTCGCGAGACGAATCTAATGAGGCCTTTGACCGCACGATTAGAGGATGATTACTGTAGCATACTGTAGCAAATCATGAATTAATTAGCCTCGTTAGATTCGTCGCGTAAAGTTGCACTCATCTATGAAAAGGATTTGCAAATAGACTTCATTTAGTACTCCATGCATAAAAGATTCCTTTTGTAAAAATTTTTCAAAACCCCATCTAAACACAGCCAACGTAGGGTGGGCACCTGAAAAGTTCGAGTCGGATTTTAGAAAGTTCGGTTTTCATAATTGGAACCCAATATTTATTAAAAAATTGCTATCCGATATTTCGGTACCCGGAAATTCGAGTTCGGCTAACCCATGTTACCTGAAATTGTGTTTCTCAACTACGAGGACAAGAAAATACGGTGACTAACCAAATAAATTTGTAGATCCAATTAATTGATATGCATACAAATATCACGTACAACAAGAATAGCTTGAACCAAGATTTGATCTAATGAATTAACACAAATCAAACAAAGATTTGCAGAGAGAGATTTCCTCCCACTCTAGGATGACACTAAAGTTCGGGGGTTTTTAGGCTATTCGGGTACCGGGGTTCTAAACTCGAATTACTCTAAATAATTTTGAGTTTTATAAACTACAGCCCGAATTAGCTTCAGATTATTTCGGGTTCAGAGTTTTTCCAGATTCGATTTTTGGGTATCGGGTTCTGTGTGCACTTCTACTAGAACGAGTGCAGTAGGTTCTCACGCTCGTGCTCGTGCAGCTGGGGCTCGAAATCATCTGGAAACAATCCGCGCGTCCTCCTTCGACTCCAAAGGCTACGTCCACGTGTTCACCCATGCTCGGTTGTGCCCTTCGGAAAGGCGCACGCTTCGCCACATGGCGACAAGCTTTCCATGCCGCATCTGGAAGTAGAATCATTCTCTCGGCACTACCTGAAAAATTCGATGATCCTTATGGCAAAGGCGCCCTTCATTAGTCTCACGGTCACAGGTCACAACCCTCGAATAACCTTTGACGAATTAGCCGATAACTACAAACAAAACAAAAAAAAACTCAGGTAAAAGGGTAAAACTTGAGTCGCCGCTGCCACGCGCCGGTCCAATAAAAAAAAAGTTGTACCACGGAAAACAAGCAACGAGGTGACACTGGTTCAATGAACGCGCTGCGCTGACCGTCGCTGTTCATCGGGCAGCCGCGAAATTAGCAATCATCTCTCGACGCATCGACAACAAGGAGCACAACTCGCCAACCATCACCGATTAAACAAAATTATCAAGGAGAGTTTAATTAATGGTGGGCGAAGCGATCACCGGCGAACAGGTCAGCGCGGCGAGCCAGCCGGAGCCCGGTCAGGGGCCGCGATGGCAACCTCGCGGAAAAGAACGAGGCCGCGCGTCCTGCCGGCCGGCCAATGCCGTCACGAGCGGCGAGGAGAGGAAGGCGGGTGGCGTGCGTCTCCACCGCGGTCGGACCATGTGGCGTCTCGCCGTCTCCACGACAGCGACCGCCGGCGCGCGACACGGCGACGGGCGGCGGGCCCCGGCCGGCGGCCGACCGCGGCGTGATAATGCGATTCCATTATCGAGCTGGTGGGCCCCGGCGGGCGCATAATTCTGCCGCGGAAAAGAGGACCTGATTGCCTCTCAATTCTCCGGGAGGAAGTTTGGGAGGAAGAAAATACGGGATCGGCAGAGATGATTACTATTATGAATTATGAGCTTGAATGATTGAGCAATCATCGAGCTTGTGTTTTGTTTTCCTGTATGCGCAAATTGGGGAGAAATGTATAATAGTTTTTGCACAAGGTTTGCGTGTGACAGGTACATACACCCAATCCATTTGTTCATGGCTTTGCTCTCGACCTCAACCACCGCTGATATGGATCGCCACCATTATTATTACACTATTCTTTGTCCACCTCTTTTCCCCCATCCCATTTCCATTCGAAAATTATAAAAAAGGAGATTAAAAATCAAACACTTTTGAAGAACAGCATTATATGACACCAAAGACCTTCCATTTCCATGGATGTGTTGATCGTTTCCTTTGTTTGCCTCTGGGAATTGTTGATGTTTGTCCCCGTCGCCGATCAGAACCTAATGATCTTGGCGGCGCGCACCACCGGGTTGTCCCGGGCGATGGCGTCCCTGGCGGCGCCCTTGTAGTCGTAGCTGCAGCCGTGCCGGTCCGAGTACCGGTGCGCGCCGCAGAAGAGCTCGCCACACCGGCACCGGAACCCCGTCAGCCCCACCCGCTTCCGGCAGCTCGAGCACCGGTTCGCCGACGTCCTCGCCGCCTCCGGAGCCGCCGCGGCTTGCCGGTCAACGGCCGCGGCCGGCTCCACTGGCACCGCGTCCGCTAGCGCGGGCCTCGGCTGGGACGCCGCGGCCGGCGCCGGAACCGAGGAGGATGAGGAGGGCGACGGCGGCATCGGCGCCGTGGCCGCGGAGAAGCAGCTCTGGCAGAGGTTCTGCGTGGCCGGGTTCCCCGGGAAGCCGCAGTTGTTGGCGCAGAGCGTGATCTCCGGCGCCCGGAGCTCCGTGGGCTCCTCCTTCTTGTCGCGCTGCGCCATGCCGCTCGTGATTCACCTGGCGAAACGAACCCGGACGAGCAACCAACCGTGCCTGGGAGGGCTGGGAGCCCGCGTGCGCGGCGGCGCGGCCCGGAGCTTGGTTTTCGGAGGCTGGGGCTGGGGGAGAGGCCGGGAGACGGAAAGGAGCTCGCGAATTGGGTGGGGGGAGGAGGGCGCGGTTGTGATCGGCGAGGAGCGAGGAATGGACGAGAGGCGCCGGGGCCTTTTTATCAGGGGGAGGGAAGGGAGGAGAGGAGAGGGGAGGCGGGGACGCGTCGTCCTCGTCCCCTTCCGCGGACGCGCAAGCGCAGCGGCAAAGGCAACAGCGACCCCGGCGGCCCGGCCCCGTGTTATTTCCGGGCGCGGCCTCGTTGGCGGGAATTACCGACGCTGCCCCGACCTTGCCCGTTCGGGCTTGGCCACCTGGCAGAGCCGGGGCCTTTGGGCTCGCGCCCGCCCGGGAACGGCAAGCGAACGTGAACAACATGGCGCGTGGGTGACGTGGCGCGCCGCGGGCCATGGCTGCTGGGTTCCGGGTCCTCGCCGTGAGGTAGGCTGGATCCGGGCAGCCGGCGCGCACGGCTGGAGGCCGAGGGGTAGCATGGTCCCGTGGGAGGACGCGGTCGCACGGGCGGGGCGTGCGCTGGTTGGTCCGTCCCGGCCCGCGTGCGGATGGGCGGGTTGGGTTGGGTTGCGTTGCGAGTTGGGACCCGGGGCCAGCCAAGTAGCCGCCCGGGCTGACCGGCCGAGGGAGACGCAGACGCGGACGCGCAGGCGCAGCCCCGAGGGAAACCGGCCGAAGCCAACCATCGGCGTACGGCAGACGGCCTTGGGTGTTTGGGAAACTTGGAAGCCGTCGTCTCAACCGGTCGTCGGCATCTCGCATCCACCGGACCGCACGCTCAGGCTAATCCTCTCCGACGATAAAACTATCAACCAAGCTCGCCGCGCGTGGCGTCGCTTTCGCACGCTGAGCTGTCTGGATTAGCATGGCCATTCCCCTCTTTTTTCTCTCAATCTCCCAAATCTCTCTCGCCTGTCCACGTCACCGTCTGCATACCGGCCCTTCTGACGGACGGACCGACCCTAGCACCAAGTTGCTGGAAGACCACGCACCTAGTGAGCGGCCTTTTCCTCTGACCAGATTTGCATGTCGACATGGGGAACTCGTGGCCTCCCGGCCCGCCCCATTTTTCTTTCCTGTGCCCGCGCGCGTGACGCCGTGACGGGCAGCCCCAGTTCCAGCTGCGTGGGTGAGCGCCCCTTGGAATCGATCGGGAAATTGCGAGCAAGGCGGGTCCCATCCATCGGAGGGAACATGGTGGCCAATCGGGGACGGACAGCCGCGTACGAGAGCGATCGCCGATCGCGATAGGCACATTTCAGATGCTCTCCTCTCTCGCCGGAGAAACGGCGAGGAGACACACACCAAGAACAGCACGCAGCAAATGTTCAACTGCGAAGCGCACCAGAAAACGCATGGATGGCCGCCGGTCCCTCGCTCGAAAGTGTGGTGTGGAGGTGGAGCTCGAGCGCTGGAGCTCCAGCGATCTGACTCTGACAGGCCAGGAGCAGCAGCTAGATTGCTAGCTGGATAGGGGCGCCTTTTCGTGGGCCGTCACTATCGGCGAACAATCCTCAGCAGCCCGGGTGAGGATGAGAGCCGAGTAGGCCATATCCGCCGAGATACTGTATTTATATGCATCTGTACATGGAGCAAAGCAGTGTGACAGGCACATCGCCAATTTGCGCATGTCGACAACAGATCAGGCCGATCCACTAAAAGCGAGATCAGGCAGATAGCTTGGGCCGGTGGATCGCGGATAGCCATCCCGGATATCTGGATTCACGAACTGTAGTGCCTACGGCGACAGCTGAGCTAGTGCTGATTTCTTTCACGCTCATGCTATTTTTTAGGCAACAAAGCAACGATGTTACGAGGATATTCTTGGTTGGGCGGCTTCCCCTGGGCCAGAATGTTACATGCACTGTCAATGGAACCCGCCACAGGATGGGCAGTTAACGGCTTGCAGTAGCAGCGGCTCCCGCAGCTCATTTTCAGTCGATAACAAGCAGGCGCAGGTAATGCGGCCAACACAAAAAAAATAAAAAAAATAAAAATATAACGTGTATATACAGATTTGTGTGGAAAATTACCAAGACCACGATACTGCTTAATCTGACAAAGCTCTGCAGAGACTCCAGTAACAACAAAAAATAGTGATAGGTTGTTTAATCTTACAAAGAAACAGCAAATATAGGTATCCATATATTCACCGAAGCCAACTCAAACAATTTCACCGGCTGTTAGAGACGAGGAGTACGACTTGCCATTCCATATATTCTTCCACTACGGTATCCAATTTTGCAACCGCTGGCTAGGATTTCACGCTCGTGTTCTTTGATACCATCCGGATCACCTGGATGCCGCCAACATGGCACAGGCACTGGCCACCTGTCATTCAATAGTTTCCGCACAATGTAATGTGCTCCAGTTATATACAGAACACTGTAATTGTAGTCATTTGTAAAGAAGGGATATCTCAACATACATGCTCGGAAAACAACTGCGATCTCCATCAATACGGAAATTGTCAATTTCAGCACCAGTCCTATCGAACAAAACAACATAATAGATTGAATATAATAGAATATTATGCTGGATAGAACCTGTTATAACTTATAAGTGGATAAATGAAATACGCATGCAAATCTTGGAGCTAATTGCGATTCTAATCCTGAACACTTCACTGACAAGCAACTAAATAGGCAAAACGAAATTTGGACATACCTGTTCTGAAAACAATCCAGGATATCAACAATATCATCACAAAACAGGAACGGGGTGCCCACCCTTGGATCATAGAAGTTCATTCCAATAAAATTCCCATCATAATCAACAAGGGGCCCTCCAATCCCAGCCTAACTAGGTTGGATTAAGAAGTTGTCATTTGTCAAGATAAGGTAAAATTCGTGAAACAGTGGGCAAAAAAGAAGAAAAAAATCAACAGCAATACCTTTGTGATACGACATGTAGAGTATCGAAGCTTTCTGCAATCATATGGACCTGACCAGCTGGGAACCAGTTTCCCACTTGAAGCCATTAAATCACTCGATCTGAAGCAGCGGCCAGCAGCAGCTACTAACTTGGAAGAACGATTTACTAACTCATGTTTAAAAATTGCATGAGAGACACCAGAGAATTTCTGGACACTGACTAAAGCAACATTATAGTGCAAATTATAATGTATTAATGTCCCTTCTCTTCGTTCCTGGCTTGGAAGCAACACTTCAATCTGTAAATGATATAGTGAGCTGTCAGCAATATCTTTGGGAGAAACAAGGATCACAAATAACTAGGAGCACCAACCCTCAATCCTTCAACAATATTGTCATCACCAATGTAGGGATAATAAGGATTTCTAACTAAGCATGCTGAAGTCAGAATAGTCTGACATTCATTGTCTCGACATTTACCATCCCAATCAATAAAAATTCCAGAGCATGCAAAACACCTTGTATCTCCTGGACACAATAATTTTGATCATTTGCAAGTGATGACCAATTACAAAAATGAAATAATAATCACTAAACTTTAAAATTACCATTAAATGAAGCAAGGGAGACAACAGTTTCATTTATCTTTCGACGGACTCTCTTCCTGAGTTGCTTCCAGACACCACTACGATATACATCACCGAAATGCTCTTCGAAAGTATTAACCAATGTCATTCTACCTGGTCAAAGATATCATAGTTGTTACAGGTACCGCAGAGCTGCAAAAAGGAGCAGTTCAGTATAGACAAGTAAAATATAAAAGAAACTTACTGCTAATTGGCCTGGGATAGCCCAACACTTCTAGATGATCCTTGTCTGGAGCACCTGGCCCCACAAGGTAAAAGTGATTATTTGCACAATAACTCATTAGAAGTGATTGTGCTTCAATATACCCATAACATCTCTACCCCTTGAAAACAAACTAGTGAACAGTGGTGGTTGGTGTGCCACCGTCAAACCAAGATCCTCAGTGGATAGATTAAATAGACGTGAGTGTAGTAATTTGTTTTAACAAATTAAGCGTCGTACTAACTGCACATGTAAACACTATGCAACATTTTTATTAAGGTATTTTTTATATATAAGATCTTAATAGACAATGCTAGTGCAACAATGTTAAATGTTTAGAATCGACAGCAAAGGTACTACTGTAAACAGCTACAGTAATTAATAGCAAGCTCTAGTCACGAATGCTTGGCAGTTTGACCAAATCTAGTCAACCATTTGAAACTTTGGTCATCGATAGTTTCCCAAATATTTTGTATGGAGGCATTTTCATGTGTACATTTGACTCGGTATATTGTAACTATATTTAGCATGGAGACATTTTCATGTGTACTTTGGCTAGCAGTCGTACATTAATTAGATATTCTATATTTTAACAGAAAATAGTAGGCAAAGTTATACCTCGAAAACTATAAAAACTCAAACAACATCATGCATTTATGACTTGTTTTATACAGATACAAATGAAGAACTGCACAATAAAACAACATTTTAGTGATCTGAGTGGCTCTGTACTCACCGTCAGGTTGTGAGTAATGTGTATCATCTGTGAGTTTTTCTCCAACCCTGTGGAAGATTACCAAAAACAATTACAAAAAAACCTGTGGAAGAACATCAACAAGCCCTAACACCCCCACCCCAACCCAACCCACTCACCCAAAAAAAGGGGATCAAATCATCAAACTGGGAACATTAATATGCTACACTAAAATAAACAGAATTGTAGGAAAGCAGCGAAGACAGACACCTGAAAAAATAGTACAGGCATAGAATGTTTAAAGAAAGCAACAAATAATTGAGTAAATGTTACACAACTGTCAAGAGTCAACAGCATCATGTGTGCATATTTTAGTTTGAACAAAAAAAATCCATATTTAATTTAGATAAAATATTGGCTTCAATCTTAAATTTAAAATATGGGTAAATCTACAATACAGGCTACCTGTAACAAAAGCCAGCGCTGGTGCCAGTAGAGAAGTCTTTGGTAAAGCAATGTTGTTATCAAGGGTAAATATTGAATACTACTACGAATGACATTTTTTCAAAAAAATAAAAATAAAAAGGAAATACAAAAAATGAAAGGGTGTTGCAAATTCAATAAGCCTCACATACTGACAGATTACATCATAACCTCATGAAGAGAATGGGGAAGTGGGATAGGTGAGAGTGGATGAACCAGTAAGAAGACAGACTCAAATAAGCAAATTCGAAATATTTAAGGCATACCTCCCTGTCTTCAAATCTTTTACCCGTGCCAGAAATGCTTTCCTTTCCTTGACATGTCTGGAAATGCTGCAGCCGTTCAATAATCAAACTCGTTGGCAAGAAAAAGGATTGTTTAATACTCGGGACAAGGTTCATGCCAACAAAGTCACCAGCATAATCAAAAAGAGGCCCACCTTCCCAAACCTGGCACGATATGTGACAAGCAACAAGGGTTAATGGTTGCACAGGAGCAAAATAACAGGATATGGAACATTTACTTGTCACTGTGATTGTCTTGTGCAAAATCTAACAACGATGATCTCATTCATAATATGTGAATATACTTATAAATATATATAATATTATTAAAATATATTCCATATGAAATCCATTCAATCTAACTGAACGATCAAATGATATTAGTGGTCAAACTTAGCACAGTGCAGTCAAATGTAACAAATAAAAGCTAGATAAAGACATAGTTCAATGCATATAAGTAAGTAAGTAACAGAAACAGATTTCAACTCACAAATGCATACAGTATAATGGAAGTGTACCTCAGATAATTTGCATGTAGAGAACATAATATATTCACTATCTTTAGATCCGATGGAATCACGAGTAAGCTTCCCAGTTATGGCCAGTAGTTTGCCAGATGTGTCACACGCTAAAGGTACTACATCGCAATAGGGCAAAAATTGACACCAATGATATAGAAATATGGCTTCAACATCAAGGGACGGTTTGATTTTGATAACAGCAATCTCAAGACGCAAATCATATTGCTCCAGAAATCCAGTGACAACCTTTCCTCCATGGTGCACTTCAATCTATTAAGATAAAACAAGGGAATAGTATAGAATGATTGAGAAATATCTTATGTAAACAAGAAAGATTAGTAAATGATGATTGGCAGAACAAACCTTCGGGTAATCATGGTTTTTTGTTTTATTATTATTGTTTATAGCTCTAACCAAAGTTGCTGAAGTCAGAATCCTTGTAACATCCATCGTGCATTCTATAGCTATGCCAGAGGATGAAAATAGTATTGTGTCCCCTGCACAACATCAAAAATAAAAATCATCCATAACTAATGATGTTTGAACATATATTTTTGACAAGTAAAAGATTACAAGCGCATAATCACCATCAGACAAAGCAAGCGAGACAACGCTTTTGGACAACTTCAAAGCAACTTCTTTACCCCAGTCACTACAGATACCTTGATTAGTGAGGTCACCTAGGTAAATGAAAAAGACCACAGCTGTGAGTGCTCAAATAGAGCAGTAAAAATACATGAAGCAAAGAGAGGAAGAACCAGCAGGCAGACCTGAAACCAATGACCTGATTCTTTTACTCTCATCCGAGCTTCTTGTAAGATCACCGCCACTCCTTTTAACTGCCAACATCTTTCCAACACTGAAGCATAATTGAAGACGGTTGAATGTGGGTCTTAAACTATGAAATGTTTGAAAACTATCACAGAACAAGTACTGCAAGTCTTATGTCTGTTGATGCTTCTTGATCCGACAGAAAAGATGTAAGCCTCAATCATTCTCAACAAAGCTAAATCTAACGATAAAAAATCTATGCACAAACTTGCTGGTTGTTATTTCTCACTTCTCAAGTAATATCATTGACCACCAGTGTAGTAAAACATATAGTCTTTAGTTCAATAATTGCTTATAGAGTTAGAATGTTGAAACATTCACGGACTTTGGAGAAAGATACTAGCAACCGAAACAACAAAGTGGCAGAACATATTCAAACCGATAAAAGCAATCCAACAAAACCAAGTTATAGCCTAATTGGTTGGTGTCGATCATATAGAGATCCCAGTGTATCCCACGCGGGAACACATAGCTGTGTGGCATAGATCCAGGAACAACTAACATAAGTACTGTGTAGTTTGACTGCAGTAGGAAACAAACCACCAAAAGCCAAATAAATCAAAGTGGTTGAAGAAAATCAAACTTTTTAATACCCATAGAAGAAAGAAAAACTAATTTGTTTAACAACATGTACGGACAGCTAGAGAAGCAATCCGGCAAACCACAATCCGACTAAACGAGGTCCTATCTCCTAACCCAATGCCAGTTCCATTAGCAGTGGCCACGCTACCTGGATTCACTAAGACTTGATACAAGTAGAATCCAACTGTAATGGTCTACCAGCTACCAAAAGCCATATCTCAAAGAGGTCGAGAAAAATTATCAGTCTTTTCAATATCTCCAGCTATCCACACAAAAAGTCTGTTTTTCTAATAGATTCGAACAGCTAGAGAAGCAATCCGACGAACAACAGTCCAACTGAAGGCTTAATTTAATTTGGCAAGCAGGCCGACGACCGACAAGGACAACCCCCGAACCAATGGCGACGACCGACAAGGACAACCCCCGAACCAATGGCGTGCAAGTGCAATCACATAGCTCCCTGATGTGGCCGACGCTCGCCGCGGCCAATCTGATCAGCTGGATAGGCAAGGGGTGTGCGGTAGCTAGCGAGAGGTCCGAATACCCCATGTCCCCATCCATGTTAACTTCAACGGGGAAGAAGAAGGATCACACGCACGGTTGTCCTCACAGGCTCACACAGTCACACGCCACACGCGTGGATTAAACCCGACCCCCCGTTCCCTGCCGATCCAAGACTTGCTAAACGAAGTCTAAAGGAGGAAGAGCCAAGGGCCAAACTATGAGGTATAAGTGGAGCACTAGAGCTTACATTATTTGGCGACGGCGCCGGCGCCGGCGACGGTGGAGATGGGTAATGTGAAACGACGGAAACGAGGGGTACCTGTATCCGATGCCAAAGAGGCCGACGGGCTGACGGGACACAACGAGTAAACCTAGGCCTCAGGTGGTCGAATAGGCCGTGCAAGCTGGGCCAGCCCAACATAAATCTCTTCTCTCTTTTAAGGAAAAAGTCCATTTCACAACCCTCACCTATCAGCATTGTTTGATTTACAACCCTCAACCGTAAAACAGTTTATTTGACACCCCGAACTGTTGGAACCGTCCGATTTACACCGCTCGGTGGTTTTGAGAGCGGTTTTTGCTGACGTGGCACTTCGTCAGTCATCCTACGTGGCACCACGTCAACAGCGAGGGGGTGAATTGGACCTCATTGATAGTTTGAAGGTGTCAAATAGACTCCTAAAAAATATTTTTAAGAAAATATGTGCAATTAAAATTCTAAAATCTTTCTTACTATTAGAAAATTTGTCTTAGCTCAGAAAAATATGAAACTAGTTTCGTATTTTGTCTAAAATCACCTAATTTTAAATCTAAAATAAAAATAAGTATAATTAGAGCATTTTTTGTAACGAGCTAGTTTAGCGACTTTTTGTCTGGTCAACGCTTAGAGCATTTTTTGTAACACATATTTTTTAAAAATTATTATTATTAATTTGTAAAGTCTATTTGACACCTCAAACTATCGATGAGGTCCAATTCAACTCCCTCGTTGTTAACGTGGCGCCACGCAGGACGGCTGATATGGTGTCATGTCAGCAAAAACCGTTTTTAAAAAACCACTAAGGGGTGTAAATCGAACGGTTTCAATAGTTTGGAGGTGTCAAATATATGGTTTTGTGGTTAAGGGTTGTAAATTGAACGACGTTGATAGATGAGGGCCGTGGAATGGACTTATCCCCTCTTTTAATGTTTCGTGTTCTGCCCTCCTCTGCACTCACTTTCACCGTTTGCTGCTCAGTCGCTCACGGCGGTCCCGGCCGTCCCGCTGCTCGGCCCGCCTCCTCCCCAGTCCGGTGAAGGGGGAAAAAAAACTAAAAAACAGTTGTCTATTCAAAGTGTTGCAGTACAAAAAATAGATGATCAAACATAGCCAAATTTTTTGTTAAATATTGTTGGATTCAGGGAAGTATTTGGTAAGGTAACTTAAATAATTATGGACGTACACAGTTTTAGTAAAAAAATTGAACTAGAGTAAAATTCAAAAGTAATAAAAAACGTATTCTGTTGAAAATATGTGTTTTACTTGTTGTGTATGATTTTTTCGTCCTGCTGAAATTTAGGGTGTGTTTGATTGAGGAACATGAGAGGATGGGACGGTCTCGGTCCCTGTTTTTGGGATGGGACGATTCCGTCTCATGTTTGGTTAGAGAGACGAAGTCATCCTAATTCTTTGTTTGGTTGTAGAGATTTATATTTGAGGGATGAATGTCCTTTTTAACACCGTTAGCTATATCAAAAAGTGGGTCTCATCTGTCATTCTCTATTTCTACTTATTTTCTATTCGTTTTCGTCACGGGCGGCCAGAGCTANCCCCCTGCTTGTTCTCCTCCTGCCCCTGAGGTTGCCGCCGCCGGCCTGCCCCGAGACGCCCCTCCTGCTCCTATGGGCACCGCCGGCCTCGCCCTGCTCCTCCGGCACCGCCTGCCTCGCCCTGCCCACGCCACAGCTTCCCAAGCGCCACTGCAGCGCCGCCTTGTGACTCCCTCCGCGCCGCCCGTGGCGTGCCCCGCATTGCCCCCGGCCACGCCTTCCCTCGTGGCCGCCATGGGGACCTGAGGAGCTCCAAGGCATAGGAAGATGCGGCGCCGGTGGGTGGTGGACCCTCGGGCAGAGGGGCTCGCTGCCCAGATGCCGATGCAGAGCGGGGTTAGAGAGGAGAGCGAGGTCACCAGCCTGAGAGGAGCGCCAGGTCGCTGGGCTGGAGGATTGCGAGGTCGCCTGGCTGGAGGAGCATGAGGATAAAACGGAGGGCACACGGTGTGGACGAGGGACGGATCCGTCCGCTTGATTTGGAGGAACCGTGTCGTCCCTCGTTTTTTGGAATGTGCTTTTGAGATGCCATCCCATTCCAGTCATCCAACCAAACACGTAGAAGGATGAGTTCATCCCGTCCCGTCCCACCAACCAAAACTAGATTCATGTTGTCGATTGATCATCTTATATCTGTGGAAGGTTTTACATAATAAAAATTCAATCAATAAACTTAGATGGCATCCGTGTGGTGCACATTTATGGTGTTTAGGTGAGATGGCAAGGGAGTAACATACGAGGAAAGAGGTTCTGAGCTCTACCGTCCTATTCAAAAAAATAGTGGGCTTATTTAGAGAATATTGCTGAAGTTGCTTTGAGAGGGATAAACAAGCTCTCAGGACATGTAACGGGGGCCTTCACTAAAAATGGCTGATCGCAATGTGGTCACTACTGGTCGGGTGCCCGGGTGTGACCTCAAACGGTAAGATATCGATACGTTGATCCGGCAGGCACAGTGTAGTGCGGCTGTATAGTAGTGCACTTGGTATACCTGCAGAGAAGAAGCTAGCTGCAGAGAGGGGAAAGAAATAGGATCGGGCCGATCAAGAGACACCGGCTAGATTAGCCATCATGTGAGGGACCTAGCTTGAGGAAGAGATGGACTCCCTGCTAGACCATGTAGCAGAACGAAATGTCGAGTTCGTCAGGGCCCAGCACAATTAGGGAATAAATCATGTACATATGAAAAGGAAAAAAAATAGCTGGCACCTATGTGCCTCGGTCCATCTATTGGTGGTTTGTAACAACTAGGCCAAGTGTGCTATTGGATTGTATGTTGTGCTTGTTCTAGATAAGTAGTTGAATCATTGCACATCTTTGCCCTATATTAAACATGGTATTGTTTCATATGAAACAAATTTCCACAATTATAACATTCATGTGGCACACCGCCAACACACACTACAATACTAACTTAATACTCCCTCCATTCCAAATTACAATTCGTTTGACTTCTTTGACCCTAAGTCGTTTTATTCAAAAAAATTGTGCAAAATATCACATCTTTTGTTGTGGCTTGCTTTATTAATAAAAGTTCTTCAAGAATGACTTAAATTTGACTATATTTGCACAAATTTTTGGAATAAGAGAACGGTCAGACTTGAGTCAAAAAAGTCAAACGAATTGTAATTTAGAACGGAGGGAGTAGATTGCACAACAAATCAACCACATCATATATATTAGGACACTTATATTCTGATATGGCTGAGGACATGTACCCAATTAATAAGCACATAATTGTTCCACGGTTATTCTTCCTTGGTTTGCCTTCATTAAGTCTCATGGATGATATGCCCTTGGACTGGTAGCGCGGATAGACATGGTGGCACAATCCAACCTGAAAGACAAAGTTCATATAAGATTGTATCATCGGCATTACATAATGAGGATATACCACAACAGCTTGGTATTTCTCACTTGATATGTACGGAATAGTTTAAAGTATTTTTTATATTAAAATGACGAATAACAACTTTACTTACTTCCACATTTGCTTTCAACCGGCAATGGCTTGCCACATTCACATGCAAGCTGAACAAGCTTTTTCGCGCTTACTACAAGCTCATCTGTAGGTTTGAGTATACGACATATGCAATCGATGTCAAATTTGTCTACAAAATAGCGACATACAATACTTGGAGGATTGAAGGGGCCTTCTAACTTGATGCTATCATAACAGTCTCTCTTAAGAATTCTTTTCTTGTAATAACAATCCTGCTCTCCCCAAGCTTGATGTGCTATTGACATGGTAAAAACAAAAGCAAGGAATAAGAGTGGAAGGGTTACTTTTATGGACATCATATACTAGTTTGGTGTTGATGGAGCTAGAACCAAATAACTGGTATGGGACTTCCCTGAAAAAGATGAAATTCGATCCTTGTGCACACCCTGCACAACACACAACAATTTATAGACATGAGAAAGCTAGTATAATTATTATTAATTGATGCATATGAATCCAATAGTTGGATAGTGCTGCATTAACGTAAGAATCTTAAAAAAATCAAATGCTTACTAATCCATAAAAAGAAGACAAAATAAAAAATCATAAGAAATGTTAAATCGACACTCAATTATGTCTCCTTAAATTAATATCATAGAATTATAATTTAAGTGTTCTCGTAAGATAAAAAAACAAACCTCATATCATATTGATACCCTCAGACGATAACTACTCCAGTTTATATGCTCTTAAATCTAGAATCAGGAGTTGCATTAAAACCAGCTAAGCCGTCAACAATAAATGTTTAGGAACCTCTGAAAAGAAGACATACAAACATCCGGCTGTCCACGACGTTTATTATTCATGAAACAAAAAAATATTACAATGAAAAAATATAAATTAAGCAAAGAAAAAACTCACTCATGAAGTTCAGAGCGTGACAAAACGTGACCTGTTATTTTTTTAATATTAAACCAATCCAATCAACACAACGACATATATGTCTCGCTGATAATTAAGAAACTAATTTTTAGCACTCCACCTTATGATCCATGACTTAGGAGTTTATTGACGGACTGAGACTTTTGCTAATAGATTTATAAGTGGGGGATTGCAGTGCTTTATTTAATTCGAATTGTTAATTTCCCTCGCCCGAGCAGGGGGCGTGCAGTACCATGGTCTCGATTGTGATTCCGGGCCCGAACGCCATCATCACTCCCCACTCCGGCGATTCCTCCCCCTCCTTCTTGGCCGCCCGACGGCGGCGCAGCTCATCGAGCACGAAGATCACCGTCGTGCCGCTCATGTTGCCGAACTCGCTCAGCACGTGGCGGCTGGCCGCCAGCTTCCGGTCGCCCAGGCCGAGCACTCCCTCGATGTGGTCCAGTATGGCGCGGCCGCCGGGGTGGATCGCCCAGAAAAGGTCGTTCCATTCGGCACTGACGCCAAGCGCTTCAAACGCGTCGATCAGGCAGCGCTCGACGCTGCAGCCGAGCAACCTCGGCACCTGGTTGGAGATGTGGTATTCCATGCCGCCCTTGTTGATCTCCATGGAGATGGCGTCCTCGGTCTCCGGTATGGTGGTCTGCGAGGCGAAGGCCATCTCGAACAGGGGCCGCTCAGCGGGGCCGACGGGGTCGGCGCCGACGATGACGGCGCCGGAGCCGTCGCCGAACAGGGCCTGGCCGAGGATGTTGTCCGGGCAGCCTCCCTCCGGGCCGTAGAAGGCGATGAGCGTGATCTCGGAGCAGGCCACGAGGACGCGCGCGCCGCGGTTGTTCTCGGCGAGCTCCTTGGCGAGCTGGAGCGACCTGCCGCCGCCGTAGCAGCCGTGGAGGTTGAGGATGGTCCGGGACACCGTGGGGCTGAGGCCCAGGAGCGACGCGAGGCGGCGGTCGGCGCTCGGGGCGCGGGCGCCGGAGTAGGTGCTGAAGATGAGGTGGGTGATCTCGGTGGCCGGGCGGCCCCAGTCGGCGATGGCCTTGGCGGCCGCCGCCGCGGCTAGCTCCGGGACGGCGGCGGAGGCGATGTCCACGCGGGCGTCGAGGGAAGGCAGCGCGCGGTCGGTGAAGTCCGGGTTGGCGGCGAGGAGCTCGTCGTTGAGGTGCATGAAGCGCTGCTTGATGCCCGACTTCTTGCCTGAATTATATACGATGGGCGGCTCATTGTCATAAACTCTTGGCTGTTCCAACAATTAATAATCCGAAAGAAAACGCTTGTGAGCTTGGCCTTGAGGTTGTTCTAGCTTACAGATCCTGGTGAGCTTGGCCATGAGGTCGGTGAGGTGCTCGCTGTTGGTGACGCGGAAGTAGTAGTCGGGGTAGTCGTCCTGGGCCATGCACGTGGACGGGTTCGCCGTGCCGATGCCGAGCACGGCGGCCGGCCCATCCGCGCGCTGCGCACGCCTGATCTCGCGGACGACGGTGGCCGGAGCGCTCCCCATCGTCGCCGGCGACACCAGCTCGCGATCTCTCGCTCCCTGCACTCTAGCTGTAGAGTGAAAGCACGCAAGATGTACAAGATGCTATGGATGTTTGCGTCTCCGTGGTTTGAACTTTGAACAAGCCGGAGGTGCGTTCTATTTATACTGTACTTGCCTGTAATCGTTTCCTCGTGGCGTTCCGCCGACAGCGGCCGGGTACTGACCTGCATCCAAGAGTTTGACTTGCCACGTAACCAAATTAAGGGGCACGGCGGCTGCACGGATCCAAGGAGTTTGACATGCATGTCACGGGTGCACCGTGCACGGATATGCTCAGGACGAACTCCAATTCCTGTAGTACGTGACTAGTATGTCCGTTTGTATTTGTATTTGATTGATGATCGAGTAAACCTCATTTTCAATTGGCACATGCGTGCAGCGAGTCTTCTCTAACTTCAACTATTGATTTGAGTAAAAGTTATTCAGTTTGGTTGTATGGAAGTAGTGTCATTTGTATTACTTGTCTAAAGTATTTCCATAACTTTTAATAATAAAAACTTAACAAACTTTTATTACTATACTCTTTTAAAAATCGCTGTCAAAATTATATTGGAGATGCAATAAATGTTTGAAATGCCGTACCTTTACAAATGGGAGAAGTACATGCTGCAGTTGATAACAATCACTAGATATTTTTCTTTTCAGAGAAGAAAATATGGCTGGGATCTTGGTCTTGTTTTTCCTTTCCCGGTCTTGATACTTGGTCGCGGACAAGGACCCAATCCGCCCAACTTTTATGTGAGGTCAGTAGTCCAATTTTGCTGCATGCACCTCGTATATATAATTCATGAAACTGTGTACACATAACATGCAGCCGGCATCGGGTTTTGATTGGAGAATGGAGATTGGTGGTGGTGGAGTAGCCAGTAGCGCACGAGGCCTCTCGGCTAGTGACTGAAGTATATAATAAGTGAGGGCGTGAGGGATGTTCATCGCGGTGGGTAGCTGCTCCCTCCGTCCCAAAAAAAAAATATAATTCTCGTTTTTTGAGAAGTCAAATCATTTCAAGTTTGATCAAACTTATATAAAAAAATTACTAATATTTATACTTTTAAATAGATTTAGTATGAAAATATATTTTATGACCAATCGAATGATACTTATTTTGTAACAGAATTGTTCGTATTATTTTGTATAAATCTAGTCAAACTTGAAATCGTTTGACTCCTTTGTATTCTTTTTTGGACGGAGGGAGCAGCACGTTTGGTATATATTCACTGCCGGTCCGAACCCTGAGGTTTGCGAAACAACGCCCTGCCCTTGGATTTTTTTGGAGGCCAGCTTTTGTAGAATCTTAAGCTTGCGAGAGTCAAAATGGACTTAGTTGCGACAAGACGTCTGATCCGGCTGCTAGCGTCTGATCGGACGCAGCAGCTGCAGTCCGATTGAGGTCAGCCTCGGCCGTTGGATCACGCCAAGAAAAACTTCCACGGCCCACCACAATATCACGTCTATGTTGCATGCAACATTGCCATGCCCCCCGGCCCCCGCTTTCTTTTCCCGTCTTCTTCTTCTGGCAGCACGAGCACGAGGGCGAGGCGGCGACCAGACCAAATCCGTCCTTTCAGAGAAAAAAAAAGTCTCATATACTCCAGAAGATCGAATGCCCCCCATCATACCAAACAAACGCCGACCATCCGCCACATATTGTTGCAAGGAACCCTATTAGTCGTCCTCTGCTGAACTGTGAGCGGTGTCCATGGAAGCTTGGACTCTGCATCAAGGTTTCGAATTCGCCATGTTCCGAGAGCTGTACGGGGGCACAGTTGTTTTGTCCATCAACATCTCGGCTGGCTTCGCACCTCAGGTTAGATTTGCAATACGAGATTTAGGATTTGTGCTTTTGATTCCTCCCAGGTGTGCATGGTAGATAGAAAATCGTGTATGTATGCTCGCATCATCTTATGCTATAACTTGCAACATCTGACTAAGCCTTTTGCAATATGGACTTTGCAGGAGCGTAGTTCCCAGCAGCAACCCCAGAGTGCAGCTATCTCGAGCAACAACGACAACTATCGACATGATGTTGCAAGACAACATGGAGCTGCAACAGAAGTGAGTAATACTGGGCCCCTATTACTATGATTTATTTATGCTAGCTTGTTCTACTGTGCAGGGGCATGAAGGGATTGGTGCTAAGCATGTCAACGAACTCGAGTCAGTATGTGCAAGTAGGTCTACCATGAGATACGATGTTGTTTGTCAACAGCTGGTTGTGGCGTACGTTGCCATGGAATTATTCATAATAAGAGAAGTAAAAAATGTGTACAATGACTATTCATACAAGATGGGATTTAGCAACTAGCATAAGAGTTGCATTGTCAAGGACTAGCAACGTCAGCAAAGAACTTATCAGAAAAGAATGGGAGTGTGCACATGCTATAAAGCCACTTAATGAAGACAAAATGACACCGCAACGCAGAAGGCGTTGAAGAAGAGAAGCGTGACAGCTGTACTGACAACATCAACAAGGAAACACAACACCATAAAAAAAATCGATTGCAAGGTGCATATGACAGTTGGCTTGTGAGATGAGAAGTGGATAGGGATTGTAACGCACTGAGGAAACATCCAAAGTCTTACCGGAGCATCTCTCGTAATGCAACCCAAGCATACTCATAAGTTGGTGAAAGAATGGATCACGCTGAGAAAACATCTATGCCCTAACCGAAGCATCTCTTGGGCTGATTATAAGTTGTTGAAAGCACTCCAGCATAGGAACATTAGCACCATGTAGATCATGTGTGTCCTTTCCGATTTCCATGGTGGGGTTGGCAACTTTACATTTACAAGCAAAAATGTCTCCAACGTGACACACCTAAGAGGACTCAACATTAGAGACATAGACACCACATAACTATTTCCCTAATCCCGGTGAAATCCGGGGCAGGGAGCGCTCGGCGTATTGTGCGGCTTGGCTGAAGCATTTGGGCCGCACGTGCGTGTTTTTCGCTGGACGGCCCGTTAAGCCTGCTAACGGCCCGTGTCCGGCTGGGAATTTGGTTCTGTCCTGTTGGCCCATGGTCCAATGGCCATACATGTGTTGCCTGGGTGGGCTAGGGTTATGCTTTACTGCGCTGTTGCCGTCGTCGTCCCCATTCGGCCGTCGTTGTTCGTTCGTTGCGTCCGCATCGGGGTTCGCCTCTCCCTTCCTTTGCGCCACTTGCTTCCGCCAACGGGATCCTTCGCCGCCACAGGCATCAGCTGCGTTCTTCCATTCCTGTCCAGTTTGTTGCTTGGGGGTGTGCAAGTGTGTTATCTTGGCCTGGGGTTCTGCTTTATTTGGGGTATGGTCGGCCGTTGTTGTGCTGATGCTGATGTGTTTGTGGTTTCATCAGATTTTTTTTAAGATTCGACGGCTTTGGGGTCGGCGGATGCTTCGAGGCGTTCATCTTCCGTTCTTATTCTGTAACTAGGAGCCGCAACGGCTATGAGGTTGTAGCTGCGCTCAGCTGTGTGGACGCGCCACTGTTCTTGCTGTCAGGTCAGTACGCGCAGTACCAGTTTTGTTCGTTGACCTTTTGTTCATTTTGTGCATCTGTTCATTTCAATATGTGAGGTTCTATTACGTTGTCATGTTGTCAGAGTTTGCCTCTATAGTTGTAAGACTTCGTTTGTGATTTTTCGTTTCCTAGACTATTTTTATGTGCATGTTCGGGGCCTGACATCATTTGCGGTAGGCATGGCTGGAGCTCGGTCAGGGCCAGGGTAGGACATCGGCCCCCTTAATTTTTTTTGTGATTGTAGAGAAAATCCACTGAGCCTTAGGGATTGGAAACTAAGCATTGAACTGGTCCTCTCTTTTCCATGTAAGTCTAAGAATCTGAGGTGATGCCTATGTTTAGTTCTGCATTCTAGCTCCGTCATTGGCAGTGGGCTTTTTGGGTTCCAATCATTGACTTCTATTATGGGGATTGCCGTGCCTGATTCCGATTGGCTGCCCACTTCTGCAGAATTGGCTGCCTTGCATGTTGGTGGTTTGACTCCCAACGTATCTTGGTTTGATTTCATCGTTGAGTTCCACATGTCCAAGTTCAAGCACATCTCCCATGTTCATCCAGCTTTGATGTCACTGCAGTATCATTTGTTGTTCCCATTTGGTGATGTCGGGTATCACAAGGGATCAAACTGAAAGAAATTGATGGACCTACCTCTGGGAGGGAAATTGTTTCCATGTTGGAATTCTATGCATATGAGATGCATTATCATAAGGGAGAGTCTAATCCAGCTTTGTGTTCTGGAAGACTGTCGCAGCAGTTTCAGGTCAATTGCTACTCATGCGTTGAGGCCAACAAGCTAAGCTTTTTCATGTTCAACCAAGATCTTCTGCGATGTGATTTAGCTCTCTCACATCTCCTAAATAAACATGCATTCTTTTTTCAGAATAGAAGGCTTAAACGCAAAGCAGGCGAGGCGGACCAGGAGCAAGGCATGCCAGACTTAAGGTATCTGTAGTAGGTGTGCTGAAAATAATCTTTTCCATGCAATGAACAACAACTTTTTTTAAAAAAAATGTTCCCAGCATACAACATAAAACTTACAGATCTAGCACTACATTCTATAGCGTCGAGCAAAGACAGTCTTATTTATTATCTTAGTATAATTCAGTAGTATCTGTGGTACAGTCTTATGACGTCGCAATGTTATTGTCCAGTAATTCAGATCCCACCACCGCGCCCAAAGCTAGGAGACGTCTTCTGATCGACGATAGTCCATTGAATAGAAAGCAGGTAACACCACAAGTCCCATACCTTCTACCATGCATAACAGTTCACTTGCAGTTAATTTGACAGAAACACAAATCCCATTCTCTGCATACAGAATTGCCAGTCAGGATGTGTCCCATGTTGCCCAGGTCCAGTCATCACAGCATCAGCTAGGCGCTTCACAAGGTTGTCTACTCAGTGTGTTTGTTGTGTGCCATGGGGGAAATGCAGCAGAACCAAGTATGCCATCTGCGTTCTTTTTGAACAACAAACAATCAACACCGTCCTGTGCAGTTCGCTACTTCTAGTTTATGACTGTTGTCATGTGTGTGTGTAAACTATGTCTGTTCGTTCTATTGTATGTGTGTAAACTATGTTGATAGTTCGGTAGCCAGATCGATCTATGCTGGTTACTGCTATGTATGTATGGACCATGCTGGAACAATGGAATGTGCCTATGTGTCTTCGAAAAACATATGTATGAACTGCACTGGAACTATGGAATGTAATTATGGATCTTTGAAAAAACTATGACACCTGCTCTTTCTGGAAATAAAATTGAACTGCTTGCTCAGCTACAAAGAATCTTTGGGTCGATAGCAGAAAATTGATGACTTGCAGCCTGTATGACATACACAAACTGAAACATGCTTTCTGTACGTGTGGTTTAGCAGAATCAGTAACAGTTCCAGCCTCTTAACATCTGGACATGCATTGTTTTGCTTACTATGCCTGTACAGACTGCAACTGGACTGCTTGCTGAGATTGACCAAGCCTGGTTCATTTCCATCCTCGCCATACCCGAGGACTCAGCTACATGATACGCTCGAGAAATACACTGACTGAAACATTGGAGTTCAGTATATAAATGAAAGGATTATCGATAGGAGGATCTCAGTGCAATCCACCGATCACATCGCCGCCACAGCCACCACACCGATCGGCCCAAAAACAAAAAGGCCCATCACACCAGAGCATAACAGGCTGCGGCCCACGTGCGTCAGCGGTATGCTGGCGCGGCGAAGCGCACAGGACCTTCCTAGTTGTAATATTTCCAGAAGCAAACTAGCGAACGAGATGCAAGGCCACGATGGACTCACTAGTTAACCTCGCACCCTTCTTCGCTTTGACTTTAATTACACCCCGCCCTCAGTCCCCTCTCTTGAGGTGGGACAGTCGCGGCAGAAACCGACGGCCGCACAAGAGGGCGCGAGGAGACTCTGTGCTACTGTCGGTTGCTTGGCTTGCTTGCGCTGGCCTCTGCCATGGCCTTTCGCACTGGGCAGAGTGTCTACATCGCTAGCCATAAAATTACCTAGAGCGAGGGTGTGACATCCTGACCTATGGCTTAATAGGATTGATAGAATACTCATACCAATAACTTGCAACTTTTTTCCGGAAGCTCATCTTCAAAGAACTCTGAGGTTAGGCGTGCTTGCCCTGGAGTAATTTTGGGATTGGTGACCAACCGGAAAGTTCTTTCCGGATGCACACGAGTGAGGACAAAGTGCGTAGGAAAGACTCGTGTTGGTCTATGGGGAAAGTCTTGAAGTCCTAGAGAGCTGTCAGGCGTAAGTGGGCCCAGCCTGTGGGGACGGGACGTTATAAAGGGCCAATAGGAGGAAGACAAAGTGGTTGTGTCAAGAAATGGAAGCGTGCGTTGGAAGACGGTTGCGGAGAGAAACGGGGGTGGAGAAAATCTGGGCCGTAACACCCAATCCGGGGCATTTCCGAAGTCAAAACTCGGAACAATCAGAAGTCATCAAGAGTGTACGGCCAGTGGTGAACCTAGCCCAAAAAAAAAAGTGACGGTGCTAGGTTACACTGCAAATCCAGATTTTGAGGGGCGGTCTGTGCCCTCGCTTGGGCACCCTTAGGTTTCTGACAGATTATAAAATCTAGATTGTGAAAGCCTTTTGGATTCTAGAATTTGGTAGCACTTGAGAGCGGAAGCTAAACTAAAATCTAGAATGTATGGGTCATAATCCAGATTCTATAAGCTGGATTTTAGAATCCGAAAGAAACCAAACAGGACCTGCCCGGCGCCCTTGATATGTTCTACAGATTTTTCTAGTTTTCAGAAAACGATGGTTCACCTTGTTTAGGCTCACAAAACCATCGATGAAACCACTTAGGAAAATGGAACGTTTTGAAAAGTTGGAGGGGGACCTGTTTCCCATTTTTGTAGTTGAAGTCAGATTCAGGGCCTCTTTGGTAGAGCTCCACCTGATTCTGATTCTCTATGGGAGCTGATTCTCCGAGAGAAGTGATTCTATGGCTAAAAGTGATTGTCTTTGATTCTTTAGAAAAATTTCTCAAAATCAGGATGGAGAATCACTTCACAGAATCAGAAGAAGCTACTTTTTTCAGCTTCCAGCCCTTTAGTCACTTCACAGAATCAGCTGAGAATCACTGTTCTTTGAAAAACTGTTTGGTAGAGCTCCTGCTGGATTCAGCCGAGAATCAGCTCTGGGAGCTCTGCCAAAGAGGACCTCAGATTAACGCCATAGTGATCCCGATACCGGATACCTGGATTCTAGGATCACGAACTGGAGTGCCAAAAGGGGACTGCTATAGCTGCTTTCTTTTCATACATTCAACATTTCAACATGTGTTTTTTTCGAGATTTTAAACAGTGTGATGCTTTTTTAGTTCTGACAAACCGTAGGGCGTGAGATGCTAAGGCCTTGTGTAGTTCGCGTAACTTGGGTTGCAACTTTACTGTAGCAATTATAAACCTAAGATTAGGAGGACTAAACACGATCTAATTATAAAACTAATTACACGGATGGACGGAAAATCGCGAGACGAATCTATTAAGCCTAATTAATCCGTCATTAGAGATTGTTTACCGTAGCACGACGTTGTCTAATCATGGCCAAATTAGGCTCATTAGATTTGTCTCGTAAAGTTAGAGGGGTTATGAAATAGGTTTTGTCATTAACTCACGTTTAATACTCCATGCATGTAAGATTCCCTTTTATGAATAGTGAAGTTGGATAAATAGTGAAGTTTGTTGTGGGAACTAAACAAGGCCTAACCCCCCTGGTTTCTTCACAAAATGACTTCACTCTTTTTCAGGTTTTGAGGTCTCGATACCGCTGCTCACTACAATTGTTCAGCGCTTCAGGCTGGCCAGCCCCACGCTGAGGTTCAGCCATTTGCCTGTTCAGCGCGGCATGCTCCTGAATCCTGATGATATGCTGATATTCTCATGTTTCGTTTTGGCCCAAATATCCAACAATTTATTTGTACACAACCGGCTTTACAATTTACAAGTTTGTTTCACTTCTGGTGAATCGTCGCGTTCTTCCTCTGCTCTGCTGCAAGGTCCTCGCAAATCCTCTCCACGACCTCCCTCCCCCTGTCGGCGTTCTGCGTGAACCTCTCCGCGCAGCGCCGCTCGACGATCTCGGCCACCCTGACCGCCACGGCGGCCAGCGGCGCGCAGCGGATGGTGGTCTCCTGCCGGAACAGCGTCCACTCGTCGGGCCGCTCCGGGTGGGGCGCGTAGCTGCAGCGCTCCTCGACGTCCACGAGCCCCCGGAGCGTGGCGTTGCGGGAGGCCACCCGCATGTCCCGCGCGGGCGCGTCCACGTCCGTGCGCTCGACGCAGAGAACCACCACGTCGCCGCCGGAGGGAGGCCGCGGCGGACGGGAGCAGGCGGCGGAGGATGAAGGGGAGCGGCGGGGACCGCACCGTGATGGAGCGCGCTGCGTGGAGGCGGCCCGTGTCGGAGTCGAGGCGGCGGTGGAGGGTGTGGACGTCGGCGACGTGGGAGAGCGCCGTGCGGGAGGCCGGGTCCGTGAACTTGCGCCACGCCGCCGCGGTGACGCGGTGCCACGGGTGGCGGTACACGTGCTCCTGCGTGTAGCTGACCACCATGGCGGCCGTGCCCGTGCGTGCCCTCGCGCGGCGAGACCGGAGGTGGGGTGGGAAAGGCGCGTGCGGTTCTCGGTGAGCCAGCGAGAGCGGTGGCGCAGAGCCGTGGATGGATGGGTACGCGACAGCAGCTGCGAGTAATGGAAGCGTCGGGTCGTGTCGGGAGGTGGAGAAGAGGAGAGGAATATTCGAGTTGCGCGGAGAATCAACGAAGGTAAGTTTGCGAAAAGAAAGTTTTTAATTCTAAATTGAAGAGAAGAAGAACTAAACATGATCTAATTATAAAACTAAATACAAATCGCGAGACGAATCTATTAAGCCTAATTAATCTGTCATTAAAGATTGTTTACTGTAGCACGACGTTGTCTAATCATGGCCAAATTAGGTTCATTAGATTCGTCTCGCAAAGTTACCGGGGGTTATAAAATGGATTTTGTCATTAACACACGTTTAATACTTTATACATGTAAGATTCCCTTTGATGGCGCTCGCGTCGCCCCCTACGCGGGCGGCTCGGGCGACGGAGTCTCTCCAGAGTGGGTCGCCGGCAGGGCCGGGTGACCTGCCGGGATGGCGGCGGCGGGGCTCCTCCTGCTGGTGGCGGCGAAGTGGTGGCGTGGGCACCCCTTCCTCTCCCCCGATTCCTCCTCCCCTCTCTCCTAGACCTTGTAGCGGCGGCGGCTCCGACCGGATCCGGTGCCTGGGTGGCCGGATCTGGCGCCCTCGAGGTGAGGGATGGCGTTCGCGCGGCTGGGCCCCTCCTAGCGGGCGGTCTGGTGATCGGTGCGGCGTTGGCGGATGCCGCCATGGCGGCCGTGCCGAGGTGGGCGTGGCGTGCCTTATGGGCATTGGCTCCACGTCTCCCGCGTCCGGATCCGAGCATCCCGTGGCCGGATCTGGGCCGGTGGCGGCTGCAGCACTGGGTGGCACCGGCGGCGGTTGCCTGCAACGGCAGCCAACGACGGCGACTCCGGGTGGCCGTTCTGAAGACTCCAGGTGTCTACGCCTTTGGTGTGTTGGAGCGCTCGGCGAAAGCCAGGCTCGATCTCGAGCTGACGGCGGTGACGCCTTTGGCGCCGCTGACATCCCTGGAGGCGTCGTCTTGCTCCTTCCGCTTGATCCTCGGGTGAAAACCCTTGTTCCGGTCATACCGGGCGGGCGGTGACGGCATTTCTGATGTCGTGTCCTACTTGTGGGCGCCGTCTTCAGAGGTCTTGCAGCCCACTGGCGGTAATCTTGGGGTCTTCCGGCTCCTTGCTCTTCTTGTATTTGCCTGGTGGTCATGGCGCCAATGATGGCGGCTGTCCTATGGGCGGTGGAGGCCATGGAATCCGGCGAAGACACCTCACTTGAAGCAATTGATGACGGCTTCTGCGGAGGTTTGCAGCGATGGCGCACTAGGGGCGGCACGACTTGACAACTCCATCTCGCCGAATCTGACCCTTTAAGATGAGGTTTTCGAGAAGCAAGGATGTGCTAGGTCTTAGTTTTTTCTTTTTTTGGTTGTATGTTCTCCTCTTTGTTGAGGCGTGAGTCTAAGTACTCTTTGTATTGTGTTGGCTGTGTATATCCTTGATGGATATAGAGGCCGGATTAATGAATCCATTATCTAAAAAAAAGATTTCCTTTGATGAATAGTGAAATTTCAAAGTTTCAAAAGTTTCTCTTTGATCTAAACAGTAAACAGTATGGCCTAAACCTCACTAGCCTCGCTATGTTTTCGAGCTTGGGCCTTGGGCCTAGCACATGCTTCCAGCCATGGCGACCCAAGCACAGCTCGTCTTCGACTTCGAGGGTAGGCAATCTATCAGCTAACTAGTAGCTAGCTAGTTAATCAAATTAAATATAAAGCCCAGTACAGCGCACCCGCGACCCAGTAACTACTATCGCGCGCAGCGCAGCCTATTTTTAAAAACTAGTGGGACTTTTTCTTTTCTCCGCGCGCGCAGACGGGCTTCCTCCGTTCCGTTCGTAACGGAAAAAATATAAACTAGTGGGAGTTTTTCTTTTCCGCGCGGAGGGTTCGTCCGTCGTTTTTTAAATATCACGCGCGAGACTTTTTTCGGGCGACCTGGTTGTTAGGGGAAAAAAGAACAGGTGAGAACTTCAAACTACAAATTTGAAGTTGCAATTCCTTAAAAATACACTATAAACTATGAGTATCATAGATAGGAAAATCACATATTTTCAAAAACAAATATCGAAAAGATTTGTGGAACTGTTTAGTTCTCAACAGCTAGCCAGTCTTCAAATTTGTTATCAACTTGCACCTGTCAAAGTAAAAATGTTGAGATAGGTTAATACAAATGTTAAAACAATTTAGCAGAAGTAAAATGTTGTAACATTTCTAGTTAAATGTTGACATAGCTTAAGAATAAGTTGAAAACATATGTTTAGAAATATTGAATCATTGTGTACAAAATGTTGACATAGTTTTACTTAAATGTTTAAAAATATAATAAGTAATGTTGATGAGTTTGAACCAGTATTGAGCCATATATGAAACAAAATGTTGAAGGAGTTCTAAACAAATGTTGACATAGCTCAAGTGTTAGTTGGAAACATTTGTGTGTAAATGTTGAATAATTGAATGCAAAATGTTGACATAGCTTTATTAAAATGTTGACATACATAATTAGCAATGTTAAGTCATTTTACTAAGAAATATCATTGTGAATAAAACATTGATATAATTTAAGTTGCATATTGACATAGATATTGTAGAAGGCACATACATGCAACAGAATACTTCATCTATATTAGAAGTTCGATGAATTTTGACGAAAACTTGTTATACTGGTAAGACAAGAGCTGAAATAACAACTTCTGCCGTAATGGAAGCATAATCTGGAGGTCAAAGTATGAAAATTGCATTAAACCAGAGGAAGACGGCTGAGGTATGTTTGAATTGAAAATTATGTTCTGCAAATTTGCTGATTAATGTGAATGGAATTGGACCACATCTCCTGTGTGAATTTCTCTTTGTGAACTAGTTAGGGAGAAGAAATTTTGTTTGCGTCAGTACTCACTGTTGGCAGATCGGTTTAGGATGACCTTTATTCATTATCTTGAATTTTGGAGAATTGTTGTTACTCTCTGTCTCTATGATTTATATATAAAATTAATGAGCAATTGAGTATAATTGAGTATGTATCCCTGAGGTTTGAAACAAAAATAATAGAAAAAAATTAAGATTATAGTAAACCTATATTAACATTCTTGTTTCATTATGTCAACAATTTTGAAGAGCCGTTTCAAAAAATACGTATTACTTCCTGTGCAGATACCAGAAAGATTTCATAATGTAATCATACTTGTATGCTATTGTTGGGATAAAAATAATAAAATGTAATTATTTGTCATGCTAAATAGGAATGGAAAAAGGGAGTATCAATGTTTCCAGCATTTGCTTCAATAAATATGGCAGAGCTACAAAAGAGGGTGAAATCAAAAGATTGAAATCAAAATATGGTTTTAAAAAGAAAGAAGGAAGGGCAAGGAAGCTAGAATGGAAGCCAGGGTGAAGTTGTGACAATAAAATAAATTGCAGTACAAACAACATTTCTCAAAGATCCACCGGTTGGTCATGTCAAGTCAGTGAAAAGAGGAAATAGATTGAAGAGACCTTCAGAAGAAAACTCAGAGAAAAAGAAAAAGAAATCTTCCAAGAAGCAGAAGCAGCAACCTTAGGAAATACTTAGAATAAAATTTAGAGAGACGAAAACTATTAGTAGTATGAGTAAAATATTTATAGAAAATATTGCATAATAATTTATAAGTTATTTGGTTCAAAAAAAATTGTAAGTGCTATCTACAAATGTTTTACTGTGTGGAGGACACCCTGTTTAGATATGACAGTTGGATATTATAAATGTGAATCTTTTATATGTGGTGGATATTATATTTTCATTCGCAAAAATAATCAGCTGCATTTTTAAAATAATTGCACGGTACAAAAATGTATTTTCAAATAAAAAATTATGAGAAACATTGAAAATAATCAAAAAAATTGTTTATAATAACATAACTAAATGTTGAGTACTATTAAACTAAGTAGACAAAATAGTTTTTTAAAGACATAGAAAAGCAAAACCATTAAAGAAGTAAAAAACTTAATTTAGTACAAAGTATATGTGCAAAACAAATAATGTATTCAAAGTAAAGTTGAACATCTTGAGGAACAAAATGTTGAACATGGAATATAGTAATGTTGAACTGCTATATTAAATTGTTGGAATATATTAAATTGTTGGAATATATTTTTTATATTTTCATCAAAATTTTAAGAACATAAGAAAAATTTAGCCTAACTGGTATAACCGAATCCGAACCAATTTAGCCCTCTATGGCAGGGGAGCCGAAGCCGAAGCAATTTGGCCTTCTATGGCAGGGGGTACATGGCCGCTCCAAACCCCGAACATGCTTCTGAACCCTATAGGACGGAGTCGCCCCCAAACAAACCCTGAACCCTAACTGGTATAACCGAAGCCTGCTATGGCAGGGGAGCCGAAGCCGAAACAATTTGGCCTTCTATGGCAGGGGGTACATGGCCGCCCCAAACCCCGAACATGCTTCTGAACCCGATAGGACGGAGTCACCCCCAAACAAACCCTGAACCCTAACTGGTATAACCGAAACCGAAGCAATTTAGCCTTCTATGGCAGGGGAGCCGAAGCCGAAGCAATTTGGCCTTCTATGGCAGGGGGTATACGGCCGCCCCAAACCCCGAACATGCTTCTGAACCCGATAGGATGAAGTCGCCCCCAAACAAACCCTGAACCCTAACTGGTATAACCGAAACCGAAGCAATTTAGCCTTCTATGGCAGGGGAGCCGAAGCCGAAGCAATTTGACTTTCTATGGCAGGGGGTACATAGCCGCGCCAAACCCCAAACATGTTTCTGAACCCAATAGGACGGAGTCGCCCCCAACAAACCCCGAACCCTAACTGGTATAGCCGCCCCAAGAATAATTATGTTAATGAAGGATAAATATTGAAATATGTATCGGTCAATGTTGGGAAAACATTTTATTAGCTGGAGATTGAAATATTTTATTGAAATATGTACTATTAGCAGGAGATTAAAATATTTTATTAAAATATGTACTATTAGCAGGAGATTAAAATATTTTATTGAAATATGTACTATTAGCAGGAGATAGAAAACCAACAATGTACATTTTGAGCTGCTCTATTTTTTCAAGGAATAAAATTATGTCAAACTATCTTACAAGTACATGTAAGAACTGAATCAGTTTAATTTGCAATTGTTTTGGATATGCAAGATCTAAGCTACTAAGTGCTTGTCTACAATTGAAAATGATGACTAGGATTCAAATCCTTGGAATTTATTAATTTGTATCAACTTTGACCATCCTAAAATATCCTGCAGCAGTCCCACTCTTACAAAAAGGTCCTAATTGGGAAAACAATCTTGTACCATGCATATGGTCAAATAGTTGTCAGTCAATATTGAAATAATTAATATCTAAACTAATTATAGGAAAGAATGAAGACTGCAAGATTTTGTATAACTAATTCATAGATCGTAACTACAACTTTCAGCATTATTTAGATCTAAAAAAGGCATCAACTTCAGTCAAATTCACAAGAACTAATTCACAGATGCTCTGGGGATTCAAGAATAAGTGAATAAAATAAATTTAAACTGAAACTCACAAAGAAAATGTTGCCATTAATAAAGACAGTAAACAAGATCTCAACAATTGTGCTCTATTCCTGAAATTAAAACGAGAATCATTTTCTGACAGTACAACATAACACTTGAGCTATGTCAAACATTTGTTTAGAACTGCTTCAACATTTTGTTTCATATGACTCAATACTGGTTCAAACTCATTCAACATTGCTTATTATATTTTTAAATATTTAAGTAAAACTATGTTAACACTTTGTACAGAATGATTCAATATTTCTAAAGATATGTTTCAAACTTATTTTTAAGCCATGTCAAACATTTAGCTACAAATGTTACAACAATTTCCTTTATATCACTCAATACTTCTGCTTAATTATTTTAATATTTGTACTAACCTATCTCAATATTTTTTACTTTGACAGGTGAAAGTTGATAACAAATTTGAAGACCGCGTAGCTGTTGAGGACTAAACTTTTTTATTAGTATTTTGCGATATTTGTATTTGAAAATATGTGATTTTTGTATCTATGATACTCATAGTTTGTAGTGCATTTTTATGAAATTGCAACTTCAAATTTGTAATTTGAAGTTTTCACCCGTTCTTTTCCCCTTTCATCCACGTCGCCCGAAAAAAGTCATGCGCGTGATGTTTCAAAACCGACTGACGAATCCTCCACGCGCCAAAGAAAAAGTCCAGCTAGTTTTTAGTTTTCCGTTACGAACGGAACAAACAAATGCGTCTGCGCGCGGGGGGAGAAGAAAAAGTCCTGCTAGTTTTAATTAACGCATGCTGCGCTGAGGGATACTAGTTGCTGGGCCGCGCAAGCGATATGGTGGGCTTTATATTTAACTTGGGTTCCTAGCTACCGGAAGCTAGATAGGAATTTCGTAGGCAACCGACAACAACATCATCACGTCACATCTACGAGATGCTTTTACGGGTTCAACGCACTCTGTCATTTATTTCTAAAAAAATATTTATACAACCAAACGTAAAAAAAAACCGTAGAACGGGTACATCCACTGGTCATCCGCGGCAACGCCGCAGCCTTTTCTAGTTCGTACAGGATTTTATTGCAGTGCCCCACCCCCACCCGGACCGGTAGCGAGCTAGAAGAGGGTGTGGCCGTCGTCGTAGGAGACGTGGCGGCCGCGCTGACATGGCGGCGCGTCCTCCTCGCGCTCCTGGCAGCAGCTCCAGCGCTTCTTCCAGTTGGCGCGGCCGGTGTTGGGGCGGCTCCCCTCGTCGTTCCACCGGTACACGATGACCCCGCTCTTGTCGCTCCACTCGCCGTCGATCCCCTGGTGCGGCGGCGACAGCGAGAACAGCCCCTTCTCGCCTGCATAAAAAAACAAAATGGGCCTCAACATTGTGGCACGTGGGTTTAATGGGCCTCCATCAACACTAACACCATGGGCCAACATGGGCTGGGTCTACAGAGCCCAAATAAACAGCCCTGGCCCATAGGGGGAGATATTTTGCAATTTTTGCAGGCAAAATGTGGCCAGGAGGGTACCTGTGACGTGGCCGTGGAAGGCGCAGGCGGTCGGGTGGTTATCGTCGTCCCGGTACATGCCGCCGCACCTCAGGCATCGCTTCCTCCTATCGTTCTGCTCCTCCGTCGCCGCCGGGGCCGAGCCGTCGCCTGGAGTCGTCGTCGCGCTCACTCGCGCGCGTGCGGACCGTGGTGCGGCCGCCACCGTGCGACGAGGACGGGCACACGGGGGCAGCTTGGGCACTACGGGCGAGTAGGTCCAGGCCGGAGCGAGCGGAGAGGACGCCATGGCATGGGATGACAGACGACGAATGGCCGTCCGGCGTCGGCCTCCGCCCGTCCCCGCTGCATAGTGTGGTGGTGATGGGGAAGCATCTCGAACATGTCGGAAACGTGATATGGGCTTTTGGGCCTGCTTTTGTCTCTTGAAGGCCGAAAGTTAAAGCCTGAATGGTAGCCCAGCAAGGTCCAGAAATAATTAAACTGGATGTGCGTCTCTAGCAGGCTAACAATGAAGGAAGGTCCAGCCGGCGATTGGCAGGCCCAGACAGCCTCGGCGGCAGACATAAATGAACAGCGGCTGAGCAAAAGGCTTCCTCCTTCCATGCTGCTTCACGTCATCTTTTCTGTTCCTCCCGACCTCTCCCGTCTCCCTTTTCCTGTTGCTTTACAGTTCACCTGGTCTCAACACTTATCAAGTCCTTTGCCGTCCGTTTACGTTCTCGTTTCTGTCGCTCCTCTACCGTGCTGCGCAGCCCAGTGATGAATCAGGGGAACTGACAAGGCTATACACAATCGCGCTTTATTAGTTTCACTTTCACCGTTAACAAGCACGGTGCATGCGACTATGTGCAGTGTAGATTGCCTGTCAGATCAAGTCTGGTTATTTTTTGTGAAGGAAAATTCGTTCAAAAGAAAAACTTCTCTGAAGGAAAACGGCTTTCCATTGCTGAGATTTTCTTTCTAAAGAAATAGTACAAAGAAAAGGGGGAAGATTTGGTGGCCTGCGGTTCGAGTGTACTTGGGCGCACCGGCATACCCAACTTTTCACGGCAAAGGCTGAGGACCTGAAGCTGCCTTGGGCAGTGACGAGACGTTACATAGCAGGGGAGGGCAAAAGGATGCAAGGCTGCGTGTGCTACGGCCGGCGCGGCGGTCCGACTGGCCGACTGGCTGAGTGCAGCCTCCGGCACGCTGCCGGCCTAGCTCAGCCTCTCTCTTTCCTGTCTGTCCGCAACCTGAATCTATTCGTTCACAATCACAGTCGAACTCGCTCCAGCTCGGGCACTACGATATTGTTTTCACAGAGCAAACCCACGATCTTGTATGCAGATTTTTTTTTGGCTATGCATTGGATCTAGTTATAGCTTTGTTTCAGAAGGAAAAGGACCTGGACATGTAGAAATAGCAAGTCGGGCTTTGGAGACCACGCCTATAGAGATCTTCGGGAAAAATAGGTGATGGCTATGCTGTTGATATGTCCACTTTTGCTTTCAGAATAGACCGGATATGTTACACTGGATAGTAAAGGCTGGATATGTTACACTGGATATATGTAGAGACCGGGATATGAACTATTTATTTATCTAAAATTCTAAAAAGCTCGGGCATTACAATTTCGCTTGAATTTTCGTCTCCCTTTGGAACGGTGGCAGCTGCACACTGGCTCAGGTACTCAAATCTGCACCTCCTGTCCTGGGCCCTGGCTCATGGAGTGCACGCAACACCGACACTTGCGCACCGGCCGACCCGTCGCCGCCTCGCCGGCCGGCGTACAGCAACCAAGCTAGACGACGTCCTTTCCTTCTCCTCGTCTCCCAGGAAACCAACAGTAATCCATGGACGGGCCCTAGCACGCACGATCAGAAGGGGGCCCGTTTGATTCCCTCGGTGCAGGGTGCAGCTTTCCCCTTTCGGCCCAGGAGGCGCAAGCAAAGCTCATCATTTGACGCCAACGTCTCATGGTATGACCCAGCCTGCGCGCGCATCCGAATCTGCCGTCCCATCCATCAGGCTTGCCGATACGTATTTTTGTCGGCCATTCGGTCTCGGCTCAGCTGCTCAGGTGCGCCCAAAAAGTCGATCCGATTCTCGCTCTCCGCCGATCCATCTCCTCCTCGATCTCGTGAAAAAAAAAAGAGGGGATCGATCTCGATCCGAACCGATCCGGCGTTGGGGTCGCTGGCTTTTGTTTCTCTCAAAAGCAAGTTGCATGTGTGCGTGCTAAGCTTGGGCTGCTTGGCCCTGGCCCGAGGAAACCACCGTGTTTTTGGAAGCATCTCCGCCGGCTACAGGGCTTGTGCCTTTTCCTTTTTCTGGGGCGTGCAAGGAAACGGGACATGTCTCACAGTCACAGGTCACAGCCTTTCTGCGACAAGGCCGGGATGCTGTACAGGAGAGAACACACAAGAACTGAAAGAGAGATGAGTGGTACGACTTCCTCGGGAGCTAATCGAGCCGCGACCAGTGGTGGATGCATAATGTGCTGCTAGTGGGTGTTCTCCTTCCTTTTCTTCTTCATTTTCACCTCTTCTTCCTCTTTTTTCTCTTCTTCTTTCTCCCTTCTCCTCCTCCCTAACCTCATTATTCAATGGAGTTCTACGCTGTAAGGAGACTGGAGCACCCCTAGCCCCCTTGGTAGATTCTTCGCCACTGGCCTCGACTATGATTCGGAGCATGGCAAAAGGTTCAATGGTGGTCCATGAGCAACTCACCTACTGGAGCCGCCATCTCCATCTCCGAATGAGTCCACCGCCCCTGTATCCGTCGCCCCGCTAATCCGGTGGCTTGCCACACCCTTGCCCACGCTGTGGCCCATAGGTTGCCTCATAACCACCACCCGCTGCCGTCATTCCCTCTATCTCCTCACCCCCGCCTCTAAATCCGCCTCCTCCATCTGGTTTTGTCTACCACCCCTCCCACCCCTTTAAAATAATAATATTTGTTTGTTGATTTATTATTTACTAGGTTCGTGCCCGTGCGTTGCTACGGGAAGAAAAAAAATTAGAGCACCATAAGTTTCGCACGAAAAACATAGATTTTGCAACGTGATAAGCACCATATGTATAAATTCATGTTGTCCATCGCATTGGATAACGTAAGTACACCCAAGAATATAAAATGAATGATTTAGTGACATATAGGTTCGTGACTGTGCGTTGCTACGGGCGACAAAAAAGTGTAATTTAGTTACATATAGGTTCATCAATGGATACATAGAATAAGCTATATGTTTTCAAATCAATTACTATATTTTTTTATTGAGATCATTATTGATTACATAGTGTATGCAGGACGGACATGTTACTGTATGTTTTCAAAGCTTTATGTAGGTACATGAACGGAAGGACCTAACAGTGCAGTGGCCACAAACTGAATTCTAAACAAATACCAATATTTTGCAGGTCCAAACTATGCATCAACAGAAGAATTTTTTTAACAAATGACATGCTTAGTTATATGAGAACCTAGCTTCAGTGGTTGCGGACAACGCAGCCCCAGACAAGCAACATCTGAATGAGAATGACAGGGATCCGAACGTAACTGCAAGACAATCACTGGATGAGCAGCCTCCTGCGACGGCTCAAGATTAGATGGTGCTGTATATACTCCAGGTTCAACAAAGGCAAGTAGTCCAGTATTCTGTTGCAAGACCATGTCAGCAGACCTGTTGGATGCACGCAGACATTTAGAATTAGATTGATACTTGATTCACTCATAAAATAAGACATGGGCTAATACTTAGTTTTAAAATAAATGTGTTTCCTCAAGATAAAAAAACAAAGATGATACATTTCTTCAAATAAAAGTGAGCAGAGGAACATACAATAGGCAGAATTGTACTGAACTGAATTTCTAGGGTAGCAATATTTCTGAGAGCCTCAATCAATGATAAGAACAGTGAGTGCCTAAGACATCAGTGGACAGGCTACATGATCACACCACCTACAAGTAATTAAATATTTGCTTACTAAAAATCAACATGTAATTTATAATTAAAAATTATCAATAGCGACATGATCCTATTTGACTGCACATAATAATATGAAGATTAAACAACATACCCAGTAATCCACTCTAGCATCACT
>CM014271.1:22872586-22900426 GCA_004135705.1 Alloteropsis semialata
TTTGTTGTATCTTGTGCCAAAAAATCAAATAACTTGTTCTAAAGAAGGCTTCAATTCTAGTGCAGATGTCGTTAAGCCAGCAAGGGAGTATGTCAGTGAATTCAAATCAGATGATTCTCCCTCAGCTGCAGATACAACATCGTAATATATTGGGGATACGTCATATATATCTTTGAGCAACGATTCATCTGGCTTCTCAAACTCACTGTGCATGCTGATTGGATCAAGCTTAACAAGAAAACTCTAAAAAATTTCCTTCACATCAGGCTCGTTGTCCATAATTTCAGGCACCTGGAGTTGAAAAAACGGTTGTGTAGATGGCTCTACCTCTAACTGATTCGGAGATATGGTTGCACTGATGGATTCTTTTGATGTTGAAGAAGGTGGTAATGTTTGTTCATGTGCAATAGGAATATCTAGTGATAACTCGGACAATACAGCTCTGTCATCTTTCATGTCACAGGTTGTTCTTGATTCAATGTTTCGAGCAACAGATTTCAACTTGCAACTTGATATGAAATCATTGCTCAAACTGTGCAACTTACTTTCTTCAGAAGCATGTATCATATTTGCAGTTGTCATGATCTGAGATATTAAGATTGGCTTTGTAGCTGAGATGTAGTCCAACAGACTCTGTCTGTATGATTCCTCAAGAATAGACCTAGTCTGTGGTACATAAAACATAAAATTTTAATTCATCTTAGTAAACAAAAAAACAATCGTCACATGATTGCAGTACAATATGTTTTCAAACTAACAAAAGAATATAAAAAAGACATCAAATAAATTCTGCACTTACATTAACAAAGTGTTCACCAGGCAGAGCTGATTCAAGCCTTTCCTTTATATCAGCCCTCGTGTCAATATATATACCTTCCGTCAGGTTTACCATCCTAAAAGGGGAACTGTTCATAGGCCTCATCTGGTTAAAAACATGAAAACAACATGAGAATTGTATGAAATAAACCATTTGTAACAAGATATACTAAGAATAAATAACAGGAAAATAGATTCTCACGGGTGATTGGCCAAACAATGTTGCATCATCATCAATTTTGTCCATATCAATGAATGCCATTACATTTTCTGTTGTCCAGACACTAATCCTTGGTAAAGATGTTGGTAGGGAAAGTTCGGATATATCCAACAGTTCTAAGTAACAAATCTGAAAAAAATATGAAACATAGAGCCATCAGATATAACATAGAACCAAACATATGACAAAAATTCAAGGCACACAAGAAAATATATATACCCATATGTATAAAAGAAAAAAATAACTAATACCCACCATGAGAGAAAACAAGCATCCACCAAGTGCAGCTGTTGAGCATTTGCTTCTTGCATTCTGGAACTTTGAAATGCCTTCTACCAATTTGTCAAGGACAATACTAGACCAGTCATAAGAGATGATGTTCTGTGGGTTGACAATAGCAGGATAAAACTCAGGACTGCAAGATTCATTGCTCGTGGGGCAGAGAAAGCACGTAATAGTGAAAAGGCTGAAAATCCTTTTGAACTCATCCCCCACAAGATCTTCTGTGATCAAGGTCATCAGCTCATTTATAGTTGGATGATTCCCGTTGCATTTGGTTTCGGTGGAAACAAGATTCTTTGTACTTTCATCACATAATTTAGGAAGTGGGAATCCTCCAATGGGAATACCAAGAATCTGATGCATCATAAGAGGTGACAAACTGAACTTGTAACCAGTGGGTAATACAACTGACCTACTAGGTACATGAAAGTGGTCCACTAGCCAAATGATAAGATTCTTAGGTATGATATTGCAATCTAAATCCAGAAGATGATGAAAACCCACACTCTTGACAAGATCAATCTGTTCTGAACTTAACTTCCTTGCAATAGAAATAAATTTCCGCAAAGAAAGTTTTGTTGTAAATTGCTGCAATAAAAATTGAACTGAAACAATTAACAAAGAGTTTTGTGACAAATAAAATTTACAGAGCAAATATAAAGCTACAACCAAAATGCAATATGCCAAAACCTTTTACCTTATCATTTATGGAACTGATATTGCAAAGATCTTCTTCAGCGGCGTAATCCTTCATGTTGAAAAATATCTGTGCAAAAATATGTATCTTAAACGCAAAATTTAAAACCTTTCAACAGATTTGCATATTTCTTAGTTATAGGTAGAGATAAAGACCAGTGTATCTCTTATGCTGTATGCCATGCTTTTTGTACTGCCAGAGATATGACTAATAAAAATTTCTAATGTTCCTACTGAACTTATGTTGCCAGGTAAAAAAAAAGTCAAGTATCTACTGCACGCGAGATAAAGTCAATTATAACAAGCGTAAGCCAATGGCCGAAAATGCTGCCGGAGAGCGGCGAGAAACGAACCTCGAATCGGCGGACGCAGCAGCACGCAGCCGACACAGCTAGAAATGCCGTATTTAAAGGAGAATAAACAGGCAGAGATGGGGGCGGACGAGAAGGAAGCGGCGCACCTGTTAGCAGCCGACGGAGGCAATTAGGGTTACGCGCTAGGCTCCCCTCCCCTCCCCTGCCCTTCTCCTTCTCTCGCAATCGCAAGCTTGCAATAGATGGGGGCGGTGTGGTGTGGTGGTGTTGAGGAGAGGGGAGGGGAAAGCGAAGGACGGGAGGAAGAAGAAGCAGTGGGTCAGGAACCGCGCCGCTAGACACATTGCACGTGCAAAAATAGGTTTCTGCTCATGACATGTGGGCCCGGAAACCGTGTTCGGCGTCGGAGGCCACATGTCAGTGGCGTTAGTGGAAGAGGAGTGGAAAGTCAAGGAAGAGTTGGGAACGGATCACTCGGATCCTGTGGGCCGCTAGCTCCACAAGGATCGAGAGGCCGACATGGAACGTTCCGGGCCAAGCCCACAACAGGGTTGAGATTCAATGTGGCCAACAATGATGTTTCTATCCTTTTTTTTCCGAATTGCTATCAGTTAATAGGGGATTCGAGTAATTTCAGTAGAAGTTTAAATCGCCGATCTCTGCATCATCACGGTTTAGGGTTAGGGTTCACTCAACACTGATACCGTGGATTAGCTCAAAGTTTTTCCTAAAACTTTATCGTAAAAGTTTATCTCCAAAGTTTGGCTCAAATGTTTTGCCTAAAACATAATGACCTCGAAAGACGAATCGTCAACCGGCGGCTCGTATACGAATCGTCGCACTGCTTCACAGGAATACGGCACCGGATCGTCGGCGGTTGACACGCGAATAGACGCCAACTTACCATGTATTTAAGAATGGGACGGCCTCATGGTAATGTTGACGCTTTTGAAAACAAATCACAAAAAATGGACGTCGACATGGNACATATCTTTTCAATTGGTAACTCATACAGCAAACATTTGAACTAGCAGCTTTACCCTCGGTAGAACGGGATACATGGACGGACCAAACCGCAAAAAAAGGTTATACCCAATAGGACGGAGTTGCAGCCAACAACCCTTAACACTAACCAGTTCAAAATTGTACGACAGAGGGACCAAAGTTGAACGATTTATGCTTATATGGCAAGGGATACATGGTCATCCCAAGCGCCAAAAATCTTTCTAAACCCGATAGGACAGAGTCGACCCCAACAACCCTAAACCCTAACCAGGTCAAGTTTCTATGGCAGGGGGACCAAAGCTGAAGAAATTTATACTTATATGGTAGGGGTTACATGGCCGTCCCAAGCACCAAACATCTTTCTGAACCCGATAGGACAGAGTCGCCCCCAACAACCCTAACCAGTTCAACCTTCTATGGCAGGGGGACCAAAGCTGAAGAAATTTATACTTGTATGGCGGGGGTTACATGGCCGTCCCAAGCACCAAACATCTTTCTGAACCCGATAGGACAAAGTCGCCCCCAACAACCCTAAACCCTAACCAGTTCAACCTTCTATGGCAGGGGGACCAAAGCTGAAGAAATTTATACTTGTATGGCGGGGGTTACATGGCCGTCCCAAGCACCAAACATCTTTCTGAACCCGATAGGACAAAGTCGCCCCCAACAACCCTAAACCCTAACCAGTTCAACCTTCTATGGCAGGGGGACCAAAGCTGAAGAAATTTATACTTGTATGGCAGGGGGTTACATGGCCGTCCCAAGCACCAAACATCTTTCTGAACCCGATAGGACAGAGTCGCCCCCAACAACCCTAAACCCTAACCAGTTCAACATTCTATGGCAGGGGGACCAAAGCTGAAGAAATTTATACTTGTATGGCGGGGGTTACATGGCCGTCCCAAGCACCAAACATCTTTCTGAACCCGATAGGACAGAGTCGCCCCCAACAACCCTAAACCCTAACCAGTTCAACCTTCTATGGCAGGGGGACCAAAGCTGAAGAAATTTATACTTGTATGGCGGGGGTTACATGGCCGTCCCAAGCACCAAACATCTTTCTGAACCCGATAGGACAGAGTCGCCCCCAACAACCCTAACCAGTTGAACCTTCTATGGCAGGGGGACCAAAGCTGAAGAAATTTATACTTGTATGGCAGGGGTTACATGGCCGTCCCAAGCACCAAACATCTTTCTGAACCCGATAGGACAGAGTCGCCCCCAACAACCCTAAACCCTAACCAGTTCAACCTTCTATGGCAGGGGGACCAAAGCTGAAGAAATTTATACTTGTATGGCGGGGGTTACATGGCCGTCCCAAGCACCAAACATCTTTCTGAACCCGATAGGACAGAGTCGCCCCCAACAACCCTAAACCCTAACCAGTTCAACCTTCTATGGCAGGGGGACCAAAGCTGAAGAAATTTATACTTGTATGGCAGGGGTTACATGGCCGTCCCAAGCACCAAACATCTTTCTGAACCCGATAGGACAGAGTCGCCCCCAACAACCCTAAACCCTAACCAGTTCAACCTTCTATGGCAGGGGGACCAAAGCTGAAGAAATTTATACTTGTATGGCGGGGGTTACATGGCCGTCCCAAGCACCAAACATCTTTCTGAACCCGATAGGACAGAGTCGCCCCCAACAACACTAAACCCTAACCAGTTCAACCTTCTATGGCAGGGGGACCAAAGCTGAAGAAATTTATACTTGTATGGCAGGGGTTACATGGCCGTCCCAAGCACCAAACATCTTTCTGAACCCGATAGGACAGAGTCGCCCCCAACAACCCTAAACCCTAACCAGTTCAACCTTCTATGGCAGGGGGACCAAAGCTGAAGAAATTTATACTTGTATGGCAGGGGTTACATGGACGTCCCAAGCACCAAACATCTTTCTGAACCCGATAGGACAGAGTCACGCCCAACAACCCTAACCAGTTCAACCTTCTATGGCAGGGGGACCAAAGCTGAAGAAATTTATACTTGTATGGCAGGGGTTACATGGCCGTCCCAAGCACCAAACATCTTTCTGAACCCGATAGGACAGAGTCGCCCCCAACAACCCTAAACCCTAACCAGTTCAACCTTCTATGGCAGGGGGACCAAAGCTGAAGAAATTTATACTTGTATGGCGGGGGTTACATGGCCGTCCCAAGCACCAAACATCTTTCTGAACCCGATAGGACAGAGTCGCCCCCAACAACCCTAAACCCTAACCAGTTCAACCTTCTATGGCAGGGGGACCAAAGCTGAAGAAATTTATACTTGTATGGCAGGGGTTACATGGCCGTCCCAAGCACCAAACATCTTTCTGAACCCGATAGGACAGAGTCGCCCCCAACAACCCTAAACCCTAACCAGTTCAACCTTCTATGGCAGGGGGACCAAAGCTGAAGAAATTTATACTTGTATGGCAGGGGTTACATGGCCGTCCCAAGCACCAAACATCTTTCTGAACCCGATAGGACAGAGTCGCCCCCAACAACCCTAAACCCTAACCAGTTCAACATTCTATGGCAGGGGGACCAAACCTGAAGAAATTTATACTTGTATGGCGGGGGTTACATGGCCGTCCCAAGCACCAAACATCTTTCTGAACCCGATAGGACAGAGTCGCCCCCAACAACCCTAAACCCTAACCAGTTCAACGTTCTATGGCAGGGGGACCAAACCTGAAGAAATTTAAACTTGTATGGCGGGGGTTACATGGCCGTCCCAAGCACCAAACATCTTTCTGAACCCGATAGGACAGAGTCTCCCCCAACAACCTCAAACCCTAACCAGTTCAACCATCTATGGCAGGGGGACCAAAGCTGAAGAAATTTATACTTGTATGGCGGGGGTTACATGGCCGTCCCAAGCACCAAACATCTTTCTGAACCCGATAGGACAGAGTCGCCCCCAACAACCCTAAACCCTAACCAGTTCAACCTTCTATGGCAGGGGGACCAAAGCTGAAGAAATTTATACTTGTATGGCAGGGGTTACATGGCCGTCCCAAGCACCAAACATCTTTCTGAACCCGATAGGACAGAGTCGCCCCCAACAACCCTAAACCCTAACCAGTTCAACCTTCTATGGCAGGGGGACCAAAGCTGAAGAAATTTATACTTGTATGGCAGGGGTTACATGGCCGTCCCAAGCACCAAACATCTTTCTGAACCCGATAGGACAGAGTCGCCCCAACAACCCTAAACCCTAACCAGTTCAACCTTCTATGGCAGGGGGACCAAAGCTGAAGAAATTTATACTTGTATGGCAGGGGTTACATGGACGTCCCAAGCACCAAACATCTTTCTGAACCCGATAGGACAGAGTCACGCCCAACAACCCTAACCAGTTCAACCTTCTATGGCAGGGGGACCAAAGCTGAAGAAATTTAGCGCTTGATGGCAGACGATACATGGCCGACCGAAACATTAAACATCCTTCTGAACCCGATAGGACAGAGTCACCCCCAACAACCCAAAACCCTAACTAGTTCAAAGTTCTATGGCAGGGAGACTGAAAACAAAACAATTTAGCCTTTTATCATACGGTGTACAAAGGCCAACCCAAAATCCAAAAGCGTAGTTCTCAATCCGATAGGACGAAGTCACCCAATTACCCTGGACAATAACCAGTTCATTGGGCACCAAAACATAAAAACACTTAAGTTTGCGCAAAGGTTTATATATAGATTTGCATAAAAATTCTTGGGCACTGTTTTGCGCAAAGGATTATCGTAAAAGTTTTCGTACAAAGTTTTGCGTAAAAGTTGAACGCGAAAGTTGTTGTTTGATGTTTTATATAAAACTTCATGTGCAAAGTTTATATAAAAGTTTTATATAAAATTTATATTAAAGTTGTACAAAAGAACAGGTAATCAATGTGATCCACGATCGGAATAAAAAAATATTCGTCAACCAATCAGAAGGAATGCATGTGCGGAGATGGGTCGATATGGGTGGACCCAGGACAGGACAGCATCTGCACCTGCTCCCGAGCGCACCAACCACCGAACCATCCATCCGCCCAGCCAACCACCCCATCTTCTTCTCCAGTCCGCAGCCGCCGCCATCCACCATCGTTGGCGGCTAGGGCAGATCTGTGAGCTCCATTAAAAAATCGTGGGAAAAAAAAGGGAAAAACCAGGAAAGATCTGTAAGAATGGATGCGTGATCCAGTTCCACAAGCAGCCTCATCAACACAACATAATCCAAACAGGTTTTTCTTTATACCCATACTATACACTGCTTATTTGTCTGGCTACATGTTCCACTTTCGATTCCAATGTTACACATGTGCCAAGCACAGCATGCACGAGGTAATTGTTTCTAGAACGTAGTACAGCCTTGTTTTTTTTAGATAATTTACTGCAAAAGAAGACCACTGCAACGCCAGAGGGAACTAACACAACTTATTGTAGACGGCTTTCCTTCAATTTCTTTTTCGATGGCTCTTTTCCCTTCTTTGATCTTTTTTCTGCAAACAGTAACAAGAAATTATAAATAAACATTGAAATAACTTGAACAATCTTTCCTACATCATCAGCAGCTGCTAGAAAACATGGTGGGAATTCAATACAGAAGCCATTTGAATGAGATCGTCGGGGACTACACCAGTGGAAATGATGAAAGTCAAACTACCTGTGCAAAGCGATATGTTGCTCCTGAAACTGTAGCACAAAGGTTTACAGAGGTATGATTTCTAATTTTTTTAATATAGCAAGTTAAAGGAAAAATCGCAAATGTCATATGAAACACAAATATCACTTCACAACAAAACAAGTTGATGAAAAATATATGATGTTCTTGCAGTCATTTACGAAAAGAATATTTGCAAGAAGAGAAGCTGAGCGCAATGAAGCATTGGGCAAAGTTGAAGAAATGCTGAGAGCAGGAGGGGGACCAACTGAAAAGGTTTTAAAAGAAGTGCAAAATGCAATCCAAAGAGGCCTTGACATGACAGTTACTGGTTTTGACCTTAATGAGGTGAGAATATATTTCTATTGGCTTCTGTTTAACATCAGAAGGGGAAAATTTTGATATTAAATTTTGTTCACAAACATAAAACAAAATGTTTGGATTTTTCAGCAACCAGCAGAAATAGCTGAAGAGAGCTGTGTTGATGAAGCAAGCTGCACACATCAGAGACCATCAGAATGCAACAATCAGAGAGATGATGATGATTCACATGAACCACTGGTACGTATGTAAGGAAAAACCAATACTGGCAGATTCGTTGTTGATGCAATAGAGCATATAGGAAAATAATACACAACACAACTAATTTTTTAATTCAAAAATATTAAACTGTCACAGGTACTTTCTGAAGGCGCTGTTGAGATAGGTGACGGACTGACTATGCAAGAAGCAACTAATGAGGACATACAAATAACTGATGATATGCTAACTCCAGAGGAGCCAACACATGAAGAAATTGAGATGGATAATATGTTTGAGGAGGGAAAATATCCAACACTTCATGAGATTGAGAATGCCAACAAGCCAGAGGTTGGAATGACGTTCAGAACAAGGGAAGAAGCTTTTCATTTCTTTAAGTTATATGCTAGAAAACATGGTTTTGCAATAAGAAGAGACAGTACATACAAGTCAAGATTGACTGGTCTGGTGGATAAACAAGTATTTGTGTGCAACCGCCAAGGAAAAGGCATTCTAAATGATGACCCAGGAAGGAAAAAGAGATCAAATGTTGTAATCAGAACAGACTGCAAGGTCTTGATGCGTGTCAAGCTAGAAACAAGTATGTGGAAAGTAACTGCGGTACATTTGGAACATAATCATGAACTAGCCCCATCACTTTGGCTTGTCAGATTTATGAAATGCCATAAGAATATGACACCAAGTGAGAAAAGATTTATTGAGATACTGCAAGACAGTAGAGTCCAGCCTAGAACAGTAATGTCTATCTTCAGATTGTTGCGTGGCCACTTGAGGGCAATAGGATTTGATGCAAAAGATGTGACCAACATAAGAACACAGGAGAACTTGAAGCACAGGAATAAGGATGTGACAGAGCTTATAGAAATTTTCAAAGATAGACAGAAGAAAATACCAGGTTTTTACTACAGCATGCAAACAGATGAAGATAACAGAGTGCAGAGCGTGTTCTGGACAGATGCTATCGGAAGAGCAAACTACAAACTCTATGGTGATTACGTGTCTTTTGACACTACATTCAGTACAAACGTATATGACATGCCCTTCGCACCAATCGTAGGAGTAAACAACCATGCCAAGACAGTGCTGTTTGGTTGTGCTTTGTTAAAAGACCAAATGGCAGAAACATTTGAGTGGCTATTTGACAGCTTCCTAGTTGCCAACAATGGGAAAAAACCATCAAGCATAATTACAGACCAGGATCAAGCAATCGGAAATGCACTGGACTCAAAATTTCCAGAGTCTGTCCGAAGATTCTGTTATTGGCATATAATGAAAGTCCTCAAAGAGAAACTGTATGCATTTTTCAAAGCACGGAAAGGCATGTATGAAGCACTAAAGCACGCTATTGAAGACTCCTTCACCCTAGCAGAATTTGAAAGAAGGCGGAATGAAGTAATCGACACGTACAATGCTCGCACAAATAACAGACTGAACTATTTGTACAACATTAGAAGTTACTGGGTGCCAGCATACTTTATGGATTGTTTCTATCCTTTCTCTAGCACAACGGGTCGTAGTGAAAGCACCAATTCAATGTTCAAAGGCTATGTAGCCCACAAGGACACAATTGTTAATTTCTTCAGTGCATATGAAACTATACAAGAGAAAGATATGTCAGTTCTGGATAGGTGCAGGTACACTTCTGAGGTCAAAGACCCTAACCAGTGGTCTTACAGTGGTCTCGAACAAGATGCAGCAGCTAAATACACTAACGCAATATTCAGGAAAGTTCAGCTTGAATTCAGAAGCAGCACAGCTTACGGCGTGTCTGAGGTAGAAAGAGACAGAGTTTATGAGGTGAACAGAAAAAGAGATTACGACAATGCAGAGTTTCACAAATCTTCATATTTAGTTGAAGTTAGTGAGGACAAGAACACATTCATCTGCTCATGTAGGAAACTAGCAAGAGATGGAATCCATTGCTGTCACGTCCTAAAGATTGCAGATAGGATGAATTTCGAAAAAATGCCTGAGAACTTTATCAGATACAGATGGACTAAAGCTGCAGACAATGATGTGTCTCTTGCAGCAACACAAGATCTAGTTATGGGTGGAACTAAGGCTAATGATGGAGTACAGTACTGCCTAATGATGGCAAACATATCACAATTCTGTACAAGCATAGCATCAAACAAGCAGGCAGTGGAAATGTTTGAGAAAGGATTTGCTGAATTGCAACAGAGAATAACTGAATCTATAAATACAAACACTAGCACAAACAATCTGGGTGCACATGTAGGCAGTAACTTGACGGAAACACAGGTGGTAAGTGGGGCGACAGAAGAGACGAATGCATACAAGGACCCTCAGAGGGTTGTAAAAAAGAAAAAGGACACAAAGCGAAGACTAACAACAGGGGAAAAGGTAGCTTGTCAAATGAGAGCAAAAAAACAAAAGAATGAACAGCCAAAGAAACAAACAATTAGGAGATGTTCGCAGTGCAGGCAAGCAGGCCATGACAAAAAAGCATGCCCAGAAATTGGGAAGATACAACAAATTCCACAGGTACGACAGAACAACCAGCTTTTTTTTAGTTCTTCATGAAGTTGTGAATGACATGGTTATTTAATTTTAATTTTTAAAGCGACGAAAAAACTGACACATCACAAATTTGTTTTGCATGATATATAAACGTATAGGCTTTGGTGAAGAACAGCACTGGACATGGACAAATGATTAACAAGAGTGCTGGTCATGATGCAATGTTCACTATACAATCAAAAGGAAAACAGACAGGAAAGGAGCAGGACAACTTCTCAACAGGAAAAGGAGCACAAATTACATCTGTCAATGAGCCAATTATATAGACAGATGTTTTATAGTCAACTAGCCTTAAACATATTTATTGTTCACAAACATTGATTTTATCGTTCAGCTATGTAAATGATAACAGCAGCAATTGGAAGAGCATTAGAAATGTTAGTTATAAAACTAACCTTCTTTTGTCAGCAAGACCTGTATGCTTGGTAGAACAAACTTGTTTGCCTTATGGGTGAGCAAGTAATTACTTATCTGAGCTCTGTGCTGGTAGATGTCATCCTGAAAACCAAAACATTTTGGAGTTTTTTAGCAGAATACTACAATATCCAAACCAATAACTTCCTACAGTTCTAAATTCTATAAGTGTGCTGCATTTTTAAAAACCATACATTGTCAATGTCGCAGACTTTCCTTCCATCCCATGATGCCATGAACTTCATTACAAATATGCCACAGTCGTCGCTGCAAAGCCAAGTAAATAACATAAACAATTGATGTAATCAGAATTGTAATATCATGTAATGTTTTTAATGCATAACAAAACTGATGTCAGCGTAATATTTTATAATCTTAACATCTTACAATGTACTCTGCTGTGGAGCATCCTGAACAGCAATTGGGAAGTCATCAAATGGCAAGTTTGTTACGGATCCATACATTTCTCGGAAAGCCCTGACAAAGTTATCTCTCTGCATGTTGTAGACCAAACATAAAAGACAAGGATATAAAACTAAAAATTATTCATGGTCACAACATAATGTCAAACGAATTTGAACTTGATTTCTGAACTTACAACAATTGATGTTAATGCACGCTCTTCGTCTGAAAACACCATTGAGCTTAGCACATCAAATCTATGGTCTCGAATGTTAGCCACAAGTAACCACCAATGACCTCCACTCAGAATGGGAATCATTATCTGTTTTTTACATAAATTATAATAAAACCACAGCATAGTTAATTCATATTATTACAGTTAATTTATGAATAAATAAATATAATTAATAACATAAATGTTAACTCACCATATCAACTTCATTCAGAGGGAGACCAATGCGGCGAGCAGACAAGCAATCCGTGATAATCTGAAGCTCAACTCCATCAATTTTCATTTTGTCCTGGTTAAAGTGTGTCAAAACAAATTTTTTTTAAAAAAACATATCTGTCATCAACCATGTGTATATCAACAGATGCTGTTACTAACAAATATTAAATCATAAAAGGACAGCCACTACATTTATACTTCATATACGAAAGTAATAACAAATCTATTACTAACAAGTAGTACATCCAACTTTTATATATAAATTATTTTTTACATTAATAACTTGTTTTACAAAGTCATGTATCAAACTTAACAGAATAACTTATGTGCAAAACTTTTGAACAAAAATTTGGAAAATACTTATCTACTGAACTTATGTACATAACTTTGTCAGACAACTTATGTCCAAATATTTTTATAGCAATACAAGTTTGAACAGGCAAAAAACATATGTACAAATGTTAAGGAAAAAATGACTTACAACTTCAATTGACGTCAGGAAAATCTTCTTTGGATTAGGATTTACAAGTTCTTTCTGGTCAAAGGCTAAAGCCTCAGCATACACATTCATAACAAAATCACCAACCCATTTCTTCGGCCGCATAGTGTCTCCAAACTCTTTCAATCTGATAGACATGCGACCAATATCACAGCAAACAGTACTGCAACCATAAACAAATTAAATCACATTAAGTTTCATTCCTCGTATCTACTGCAAACATTTTCAAAAAAACACTTACTTATGGTTAGAAGCATCAGTCCTTTTAGTTCCAAGATGATATATCTCTAATTCAAGAGCAGATAAAGCAATCTTGACAGGCTTGGGCTTCACACTTTGTTTAAGTTTTGTTGGTGCTCTCAGCGCACGCTTCTTGTGTCCAAGAGCAGAGAGTTTTTTCTGATGTGCAGCATCAGTTTGCTTTGGACCAGAAACATTTCCTGCAGAATTGTTGTTTGACCTTCCACTAGAAGTATTGTCTCCACCACTATGAGTATGCTCGGCATCACTCCCTGTCGGAACAGACGAAGAAGATTTCAACTTATTCACTGGCGATGACAAAGAATCGACAGCAACCTTTTCTGTGAAATTGATAGCTCTTTTAGCAGCTGGTGAAGGTGGAATATCTTCATTCCTATCGGTTTGACAGGTTGACTTGATATTTTCTGTTGGGGAAGCTGCAGCATCAATAAAACTGGCAGTTTCACTACCTGATTTGCTGTCAACAATAACTTTTGCAGCAGAAGAACTGCCATCTGCACCAGGAATGGTTTTAACTGCAGAACCCTCATCATTAACCACAATTGCAATGTTGTCCACATCTTTTATAATCTCATTGATAAGCTTAGATGTGGGTGACACAATTTTCATTGTCTGTTCTTCATTTGCAGCAGACACACACATGTGTGTGCAGGCATCCTCAATCTGTAAACCACAACCGGTGCAAATTGTTTCCATGTTTTCAGACGAAGTTTCTGAGGTGCTTTTTCTTGAAATGTTATCGTTGTTCATGCTTTGACCATCATTTACAGGTGGTGTGCCTCCCAAAAGATCATCACCTTGAGGTCCGCTGGGTCCATCTTCATTATCAACTTGAATGCCGTGTCCTATTGATGCTCCAGCACCTGACACCTCTTGATCGGTTTCTCCTGTGTTTGCATTCTGAACTTCACAGTCAAGAGCACTGCATTGGCCACCAGGAGTTGAATCAAGATTTGCAATAGATGGTGGACTTCGACCAATTCTACCGTCTGTTACTGACACTCCAGCAGCTGCCACCTCTTCATCGACCGGTCCTGTTCTTCCATTGTGTACCTCACGTTCATCAACATTGCGTTGGCCACCAGGGGGTGAATTAGGATCTTCAGGAAATGGTGGGATTGCAGGAAATGTACCGTGTCCTGCTGATAGTCCATCACCCGCCAACTGTTGATTTGTTGTGCCTGTAGTAGTATTATGTCCCTCACTGCCATCAGCATTGGGAGCAGGACCAGGAGGTGAATTACGATCTTCACGAGGTGGTGGCCTTGGAGCACTTCTGTGACCTCCTTGCACGGGGTCAGTACTTGCTTGCTGCTTTCCACGCAAATATGATTTTACCATCTCACAGGACTGCATAACCAATACAGGCTCAATGGATCTTACAAATTCCTGAACAGAATCCTTGAAGAAAGACAGGCACATATTGTTGATTTCCTGCAGTACCTACAAAAAATTAAATAATAATTCAGACTGAAATCATTCAATAATTGACAAAAATATATATGGAACAAAAAATAGTATACTTACATGTTCTTGCACACCAGATCCTATGTTAGATTTTATGAATGCATCCACCTCAGGATGTAAAACTTGACCACACAATACTCTAACAGAGGACTGACTTGAAGCGGGCATGAATCTTTGAGCAGACTGAACATTGATATGATCAGGTTGTGTTGCATGTGCTCCAGGTGAACGAGTTCTGCATGCAGTTGGACCGAAACCAGCATTTGATTGCTGAAACAAGGATGACAACATTAAAAATACTTTAGATAAAAAAAAACACGAGTTGTAGTATCAACATAATAACTTACTGGAGCTTCATCTTCAAATCTCTCCAAAAGGCTGTAGCCACGATAATTTGCAGGATCTATTTTCTCTTTGGGAAACAAAGTTTCCTCGACAGGTTTAAACTACACATTGGAAAAAAACAATAATTCTCATTACAAAAACAGGCAGCATTAATATTAATTAAATAGAAAACAATAATATGAATATCAACCTGCACTTCATCTAGATTCGACTCAACTTCTTTAGCTGCAGCGAAGGCTTCATCATTCCAAACACGGATACGCGGAATTGTATCCGGAAAAATATCTTGAGGCATAGCCAAATAATCATAATAAGCATCCTGATTTCACATAAAAGAACAAATATATAAATTGAATGCAGCATATTAGCAACTACAAATTTGATAGCAATGAACAAGCGAAATAGGAAGGTACTTGCAACGGAAAAAATTACAAAGAGCACTCACCACAACCACATATAGGCAACCAGCAAGTGTTGCAATACCGCTGCTGTTTCCTTTCTGAGAGTTCTTTTTGAAGCTAACCAATCCGTTGTGAAGGAACTCACAAACAGCACCACTCCAATTATATTCTTTGATGTCCCTCACAACAACAATTCCCTGATAATAATGGGAACTAACACAAGCATTGCTAGAAGGGCAAAGGAAAATGCCAAGGGTGATAAGAAGGAATATTCTAAGAAACTTATCTCCAACCAAATCTTCAGTTATCAATTTTGTGAGATCCTCAATCTTAGCAGCTTTCTTTGAATTTGTATCTCTAAGAACAATGGCCTTTGCATGAGGTGAAGGAGTCTTAGGAACCTTCCTACCACCATATGGGATTCCAAGGATTTGGTGGACTGTAACTATATCAATCTTAAAGCTACTACCACCGAGCTTAAAAGACCTGGACTTGCTGTCATAATGACGAGCAAGCCAAATAATGGTAGGATTTGGCAAAGAACTACAGTTGAGAGATAGAAGAGAACCAAACCCTGACATGTTAACAAGTTCTCTTTGTTGAGGAGTCAATTTTGCAATCAGCTTAGACATCTTCTGAATTGAAATCTGAGAAGTAAAGCGCTACAAAGGAAAAAAAATAAAACATAGGAAATATTACAAGGAAAACATTATGTCAAACTTTGTATGAAAACTAACAAGTTGAAACTGTAATGTTATAGGCATACATTACTTCGGAAACTACTATGACAAACTAAATATACAAAAAGATATATAAACATTACAGTTCAAACTTTTATGCAAGCTTACAGCATAAAAGTTACACCAAAAGCTTAACATGAAAACTTTATTTGCAAAAGTTAATGCAAAAATTATGATGTATATCTTATTGTCAAACTTAAATTCAAAAAAAACTGCAACTAGACAAACTAAATATTGTAATGACAACTGCTCTTCTAAACATATTGATAAAAAAACTTACAAAAAAAGCTTACAGAAATTAAAGTGGTAAAAAATTTATATACAATGTTACAGCATAAAATTTACACCAAAAGCTTAACATGAAAACTTTAACTGCAAAAGTTATAATGTATATCTTATTGTCAAACTTAAATTCAAAAACATATATCACTATGAAGAACATACCGTAGCCTTCCTGCGTCTTGAATAATTACTTCCACCACTGTCATTTCCAGAATTCTCTTCACATCTCTGCAAATGGCAAATAATAACATAGGTTCAAACATATATCAATATGAAGAACAAACACCCTGTTTTAAGTTCAAATTACCATTGATGAAGATTTTGAGCTTTTTTCTTCACTGCCTGAGGCACTCTTTTCCGAATGATTATCCTCATCATCCATATCAATCTAAGAACAGAACATTGTGAATCAAAATCAATAATATCCAACATAACACAGAACAGGGGTTTTTCCTTAAACCCAGCCACATAATTAAACCTAATCTGCAGTTTTCAAAATAAAACTGAAATTACATATCTAAAACACTAATAGTGCCAGTGCCAGGGATTAATTGAAAGAAACATGTCACATCCACCACCAACCCATCCCTCAGTTCATCCAACTACACAAACCTAAAACCACAATGTTTGGTAAAACTGCAAGCCCCTGTGCTGCTGAATACAGATGCATTCTCGACGCCAATATACAATACTACTTCATCCGACCACAAATCAAACAACTACCAAACCATAACGACCGATGGATGAACAGAAAAAACCCCAATACATGCACAATGTCAAATCGATTAAACCACAATGTTTTCTAAAACTGCAAGCCCCTGTGCTGCTGAATACAGATGCATTCTCGCCGCCAATATACAATACTACTTCATCCGACCACAAATCAAACAACTGCCAAACCCTAGCGACCGATGGATGAACACGAAAAGCCCCAATACATGCACAATGTCAAATCGATTGCGAGGAGGCGGAGAACGGAGGAACTAACCTGCTGCGGATGGTCTCCACCGCCCGGAGGAGAATCAGCAGCGTCCGGAGGACGACGACAACGGCGGACAAGCCTCCGGCGCATCAATCGCCCGCCGCGGAGGAGCTTCGAGTTGGTTCGAATGAGAGCGGGGAAGACCAAATGCTTCACGAGCAGTTTTTGGAAACAGAAGGCGGCGGGCGGAGGTTCCGTTTCCACATCTAGATGGCGGTTTTTTTGGAAAGAGAAGGCGTAATAGGGACCTGGGCCGCCGCCGGGGAACTGGGCCACGCGCTCGCTGGGCCCGAGACGCGCCTCTCGCGCGCGCGTGTTTCATTAATCGCGACGCGGACACGCGGTCGGATCGACCGGGAGAACGGAAACGTCCGGGCGATTGTAATCTTAACATTGTGCGTACGCCCTCGCGTACGTGTGCCGCGGTGGCCCTGGTGAAGCCGGCCGGCCGCAGCACAGCACTTGAGAGGTGTTTAATTCTGGTGAAAAATTTTGGTGAAAAATTTTGCAAAGAGAATCTTATCATTTAGGAGTACTAAATGTAGACTAATAATAAAACTAATTATAGATCTCGCCTGAAAATCGCGAGACGAATCTAATGACGATAATTAATCTATGATTAATGGATGATTAGCGGATGGTTACTGTAGCATCACTGTTGCAAATCATGGCCTAATTGGCTCATTAGATTCGTCTCGCAAATTTACCCGGGAGTTATGGAATGGGTTTTGTCATTAGCACACGTTTATTACTTCATGTATGTAAAATTCTCTTTGGTGAAAAATTTTGGTGAATTGGACACCCCCGGGTCCCGGCCGGCCGGTCGCCTTGGATTTGGAGGTACGGGACAAGGAAGGCGTACGTACAGCATAGTACTAATTGTTAATTGATGCGCGCGTGTGGGCGCCACCCACCCCTATACCGGCGGCCGGCGGCGATCGAGCAGCTACAGCTGCGGCGGCGTACGTGGTTTTTTTCCTTTTGTCTGCCGGACCGGACTACAACATGTACTGTAGATCGATCGCCCACGCACGCACCGTTCTGAACGATCGATCGAACGCGGGGCCGCGTTGCGTCGTCGGTACTGCATGCAGGCACGCGCCGCGCGCGGCCTCCTCGATCGGCGCCGGGCGTCGGCCGGCGTGCTCGCTCGGGCGCTCTCGACCGGGACTCGTATTGATGGCGCGTCGCCTCACCCATGCACGCATGCGCGCGCCTGCTCGACGCTCGCGGCTCTTCGACTAACATGCATTGATTCCTGACGATGGCGTGCACTGGGTAGGGTACAGAGCTTGCCGTGCTGCCGCGGATGCCGTAATGCCGGACAGGAACGCGGAAGCGCGGTACGTACGTGCCCAACTTGATTCGCCCGTCGTTGCTGCGTGCGTACTTGTACGTGCTCGATCGGATCGTGCCACACGTACGTATCGGCCTCTTTCTTCCTGCCTGCTGGCTGCATGCCCATCATTTTTCCCGTCCTGTTTGAAGAAGAGCCTGGTCGTCGCAAGCACGCGTCTTCTAGAAAATTAAAGGTACAATGTACATGTACTCCTATATATGACACTGAGCTTTCAGGGAGGTCGTCTGGGCCGGCCGTTTGACTTTGACGTTTTCGCCTTCCGAGGAAGGAAGGAAAGAAGAGCGCTCCAGTCGTCTGCTGCACCGAGTATCAGTCTACCGTAGTAGTACCACTGTACCAGTAGTCCAGTACTACCATGATGACGAGTCCATATCACAGAGACAGACTACTGCAGACGACGGAATGTTTGTGGAAGAAGGGCGACGACTAGGTACCATGACTGTCGGGGGCGGCTAGCCGGCTACAGATTTTTGAGCGTCCGCCAAATCTCGGGCACGGAACACGCACCCACTACCCCCACTACCGGAAACTTGCCGTTTGTCGTGTGCTCAAAATTTTACTGTGTGTAATCTATTGGACACACGGTAGACACGGTACCTTGCTCTGATTATTGCGGAAACGGTGTCTATTTTGTACCATAGCAGTAACAACCCGGCTCTTGTAATTTCATGTCTGGGCACTAATCTAGCACCCTTAATCGCCATGTCTGCGCAGTCTTAAATACTCGGATCTGTATTCGCATCTCAAACCGGGGAGAGGACATATCCTATCCTACCCACCCCAGATAACTCGATCGAACAAAGCCGCCATGCAAATTGATTCGATTCACATGAGCAACCGCTTTATGTACTAGTACCTCCTCGATCGCCTGAGAGGAAACGTGGCTGGACTGCGACTCGACTAACTCGAGAGAGAGAGAGATCTATGAAGAGAGAGAGAGAGAGAGAGAGCGAGCGAGCGTCGCCCTGTCCTCTAGGTTGGAGGTGGACGGGACCGATGGGGTCGGCCTGTGGACGGACAGCGCCTCCTTTCCATGTGTCCGCATTTAAATGCATCCAGTCGGCCCCCCTCCCGGGCCTTGCATGGTCGATCGATCGGCCTTCCGTGCGAAGCCGATCCCGGGCAGGGCCGAACCACATCACTGTTGTACGCATCACACCACCCGCCTTGTTCTCTGGCCACTATTTCCCATTCAATGCTCCCACTGCTGGGGAGTTATTGCTTATACCTTGAACCCACTCTGTCTACCTCGGATCCTCTACCCTAGCTTCATTTGCTACCCAGTCCCAGTACATATGCCTGCGTCTGCGTACACATACACCCATCAACCCACGCAGGCATGCCCGAAAGGGGGAAAAATCAACGCATGATTGATTGGCACCCGTGGGGTTTAGACCCGGCGAGTGCGGGTCTCAAATTTGACCCACGGGTGCACCCGCACCCGCACCCGCATACCCGCATAATACGGGTGCGGGTTTAGGATTTTGCCCGCGGGTGAACCCGCACCCGTCCAAAAGTAGAAAAGACCCAACCCAAATACAGCTCTAGCCTCTCATACATGAATTTGGATGATGATTGTAATAGATTTCTCTATTTGTTTATTTGCTAGAGCAAATACTATGTTGACTGCATTGTAAAACTTAGATGTGTTGTGCCACTTTTATGATTTGTTCATTTGGAGACTTTGGAACTTATGAACTTTTGTGATTTTCTATCTTTGTAAAACTGAAATGATGCTCAAGTGTTTTTGTTCATGTGACGTTCCCAGACCCGCGGGCACCCGAAATCCACCCAAAACCCGGCGGGTGCGGGTGCAGAAATCCACCCGCGGGTTTGTCACGGGTGGGTTTTTTTTCTTGTACCGCGGGTTTTAGCTACACCCGCATGCGAATCCACGGGTGCCATCCCTACGCATGATCGATGTGTGCCCACAAATCATAATATGTGCAAGTCTTCTCTCCCAGAATTTCTAGAAGAACGAAAAGATGCATGCTTATTCCATGATGCATGGTGGCGGCGACATTAATACCAAGAGGAGAAATTATACTACGAGAGTACTCCATTACAATGCTCCGATCCTCGCCGGCGGCGGCGAGGTTGGACTTGGACGGCTGCCGGGCAGTTAGTTCTCTTCTAGCTGCCGGCCGGGTACACGCTGCCGTCAAACACGTGTCTACGGTGAGCCTTTGAACAAGCTATATGGACCTACTGCAGTATAGCTATATAATCAAACGGTACAGTTACTGTAGACAGACGCAGCAAAATAGACGCCGGAAGCGGAAGAGCGCTTGGCCGCTTGCCCGTCGCGATCGCCGGGGAAGCTGGCCGGCGAGCCTGGCCATGAATGCTCGATTCATCACGCGACCTCCTTTTGGTTGGGGGCGGTGGGCCCGTCCACGCCCCCGGACACGTAGGCTAGGGCCATGTTTAACTCTATAAGTTTTTTCTATTTATCTCGTCACATCAAATATTAAGATATTAATTAAAAGTATTAAATGTGGATTAATGATGAATTAATTAGGCTTAATAGATTCGTCTCGCGATTTCCCGTCCATCCGTGTAATTAGTTTTATAATTAGATCATGTTTATTCCTCCTAATCTTCAATTTAGTTTTGCTACAGTAAATTTCCTAAACTTATCTTGCAGAATTAGCTGGTTCGATCGATCTGCTGCCTGCTTCCGCCTCCATCTTGCTCGATCGATCGATTACCCTTAAATCCCCACCGGACGGGTACAGTGATCTCGCCAACTGCTCTAGTTAATGGGAACCGCGGACGATTGGATGGCTGCCCGCCTGGGCCACCTACTCCACGCTGAAGATCGAGTTAAGGCCAAGCTCCCTCCTCCCTCGATCCATAGTACATTAGTACTCCATCTACTGTTCCATTACCGGCAAAAGGTGCTGTGTATGCAAAGACCCCTGTTTCCTTCGTTCTAAATTGTAGTTTGTTTTGACTTTTCAAGATTTATTACTTTTGTCATACACCTGAATATACATGATGCCTGTGCGCAAAAATAATAAACTTTGAATAGCCAAAACGACTTTTTTTGCACAAATCCTTTGGTTAGTGGCTCTTTGTTTGCTTATTATTGAACACGGAGATATGATGGGGGCAAGCCACCGAAAGTTTTAGTTAGGACGAATCTAAATGACTTATATTTATACCAGATTAAGTACTTTCTTCTCGTATATCATAATTCTGATGTACAGTATATTTGCTAGTATATTTTTTTAATTACTACTCTATAATTATTTGGTACTCCTTGTTGTCATAAAAAAGTGCCGTAAAAACAAACTTATGTGTGCAGTGACCGAGGCTAGAAATATTTCCTTTTTCTAAAAAAATACAACCTTTTTTGTTTATTTTAGACAAGGACTATTTGCAACCAAGAAAAGCATTCTACTGAATTTTTAATTTCATAAATCACCGCTAGAAAATTAAAATGATAATTGAAAGATGCTTCCAAGAAACCCAATTAAGGTGAAAAAAGTGTATTGTACCTCTGAATCTGAAATATTCAACACTTAATTGCATAGCTAGCAAGTGTAAGCATGCATGCTTGAATGACTAACTCCTGCCGTTGTCCCTGGAACTCTTAAGCAAAATTAAAACAACTACCACCAGCCTATGTGTACTCCAAGATTAAGACGCTTCTAATCGGGAATCAATGAATGTATAGAAATTAATAAAAAACAAAACTGTACTCCCCTGCCCTACCTGTAGACCAACTGGGTGGCTTGTTCTAAGATTCCTAACCTCCATCAATCTACAGGAATTGCACGGACCATCTAATTAAATTAGAACAGTGGCTTGCAGCTGGCAAAGGCCGCCTCTGTAGGTACTGTGCACGCTTTGAACGCTGAGTTTGAATTAATATACAGAGTTAATTGGCCCCATTATTCTCTTAGGCATTAATATACGCTCATTGTTTGCCTCAAGCAAAATGTAGAGTATGCATACTCCATCGTCTTGAAATATAATATATATATTGGTGTGTTCTAAATCAAACTGTTTTAAAATTGATCAAAATTTTTGAAAGAAGCATAATATTTATAACATATCAAATAAGCATAATTAGATTATAAAAATATATTTATATATTTAATATGTTAGATGTTTGTACTCTATATTTAAAATAATTTGACTTCAGACAAATCAAAATATCTTATTATTTCAGTTTCAATTTCCAAGTTACAGAAGTACTACTCGCTTTGTTCTAAATTTAATTGTAGTTCACCTCAAATCTATCTTAACCCAAACTTATCTAATTAACATTGATTAGACTTATACAAAATACAATAATGACATATACAATACCAAATAAATGCACCATAAAGACATTTTATTGTGAATTCGATGAAAGTAATTAGATATATTGATCGATGTCTTTTCTATAAACATAGTGAATTGAAAGAAAAAGTGGAGGAGTTTTACTTAGGTTAAACAAAAGTTAGCCGTACAAGAACAGATAGAGTACTAAGTACAAAGAAAAATCTGCCTATTGCACATCCATGCTCCGCATGTTAACACAAATATAAATTTAGCTGCAAGAGATATTTTGAGTCAATACTTATTGTCAATAAAAAAACGCCCAAGGAAGTGTTTTCCGTAAGGCTCTGTGTGGTTATATAGAAACTCAATTACTAGTACGTCCGTATAACCTACTCCTTTTGTGCTAAATGATTAGTTGTTTTGATTTTTCTATTTACTTTTATTATGTACTTATTTCAGCATGTAGCCAGCGAACCGCCGTGTATACACTGCCATGTGAGTACGTGACCACATCCGTCATTTACTACGATTACGATCCATGGTCCATCTATATGTTTATTTGCTGTCACCACCATTTACTTCTCCGCTGCTTTTCTTAGCTCATAATCCGGCCGGTTGCTCTCGACAAGTCTCTATACGCATGGTGAAGTTCCTGGGTCCGGGTGTCCTCCTCTCGCCGCCCGCAGCCCCCGGCCGGCGTCCGTCGTATCGCCGAGATCGATGGGGCGGGACTTGGAGCCGCCGGGCAGGCACCTGGTTCTGGTTGGCTTAGCTTGGCTCGGCTCGAACCTGATCAGGCCAGAGCCAGACACGACCAGACCCGACCTGATCATGACACATGAACGCAGAGGCAGGTGCTAAACTCTCCAAGCCACCAACCTCTGCTGTCACCTGTGCCTCCCCCCATCATCCCAAGCGATCTGCCGGAGCAAACGTCAGGCACACGGGATAGTTGCTCTAGCTAGCTATAGCACACTGTGTTTTGCTTGACTCCGCTCGATGTTTCTTCTCGTACGTAGAGCTTTGATGGGAAGAAACCTCTTGCGGCCTGGAATGATTTGGTTGCAGTTGCACGACGTGTCGATCTCAAATGTTAAATTGAACAACAAGGCTAAGAATTCCACCGTACCCAATCGTTATACGAAAGTGTTCTTGCCGTATTTAGCCAATAGATAGTGGGAGGTAGTTTAGAGTGTTGTTTCTGTAACTCATATAAATCGATTCAACACTTTTTCTTGGATTGTCCATTTGCTAGTTTCATTTGGAGACGGAGACAAATTGCTATTAATCTTAATTAATCCGCAAATTTCCACGTATGTTTGGTAACTGGCTAGGTGTGGGAGGGTCGTATATGGGGCCGGTGCGTTATGTTGGGTGATTTGGGTCCGTCGCAACGATATGGTTTCTGAAATGCTAAAAAAATGTTTTTTTATAAAACTCTAGTTAACAATCCTGTGTAGGTTATTTTCAAAGCGCTCGTTAGACTAAGAGGCCGTTTGGATTTGATACAGATCATCCAAAAACAGCTTCACTAATAAAGTTGTTTCACTGAAACTGAAAAAATAGCTTTGCCCAGCTTTCAACTCATATTTGCATCGTTTTTCGAATTTGATGCCACATTGCCTCGTTTTGCATAAAACAGATAAAGCCGAGCCACCATAAGCTCTTCCAAAGGGCCCTAACTTTTTAGTCATTGCTTCAAGACGAGGACAAACACCATATAAAAAAGCATGTCAATGTTCGGAGTCCACACTGATACACCTTCGCCAAGCATGGGTGAGTTTCTAATTTTAGATCATATGCTTTATCTATGGTTATATTTTGGTTTCCATAAGAAAATGACTTTTACTGTACAGTGTGTTTTATTTTTTGTTTGAGGTTGTAATAGTGAACGGCTCTGTGGATCCGCAGTTGTTGCATCATCAAGATTAACTGTTTCTTGATTAAAAAACAGCTAGGAGCAACTAGTGAATCTTATTGTCGGTGTCTGAAATCACCGGCTAGTGAATTTTGTGGATTGCGCGTTTAGGTTCGAATGGTTCGCAAGGGGACACAAGGTTTATACTCGTTCAGGTAGAAGCCCTACGTCCAGTTTCGGCTGCTCGTGTTGCTTGCGAGTGTTTGCAGTAGGGGTTACAAACGGGCGGGAGAAGGAGAAGGCTCCCAAGTCTATGGTGAGTGTGTGCGGGTGCGTGTGAGTGTGGAGTTAGTTGTCCGAACCCCCTGCATGGAAGACATCCTTCCCTTTTTATAGACCAAGAGGAAGAGGACAGTTACGCAGAGAGATAGATAGATAGATAGATAGACAGACAGATAGATAGATAGATAGATAGAGAGAGAGAAAGAGAGAACGTCCAGTGCCATCGTGCTTCCCTCCGGCCATGGGCCCGCCAGTCCTATGGATGACATTGGGGGACATGCGGACAACATGCCCCTGTCCGGCCCCTGTAGCCACGCCTGGGCGACGCCGCCTAGTCACGCCTCCCGTCCCGTCGCCAAGACGTGCCATGAAAGGAGTAGGCTGTATAGTAGCGGCATGGCCTCTACTATACGCGTCGTGGGCATTAAATACCTGTCCTGTTTGGACGTGCGAACCGCGGCTGTCCGCCAGAGGTTTGACTCCCGATGTGGAGGTCGGGCGAGGCAAAAGTCCTACCCGAGGGTCAACCGCGTTTCCCGATCCGACGCGGGCGGGATAGGCGAATCAGAGGTCCCCTCTTGAGGTCAGGCAGGACGGAGCTCACCCGAGGGTCTAGTTTCCGATTGCCCAAGGATTTGGGCATCATTAATTGTGCATTAATCCCCTTCGTCGGATATCCCAAATATTGGTATCCGACACTTATCGAAATTACACACATGCGCCTTTATGAAAAATAATACAAAGTTACCTTATAAATATGCATATAAATAATTCACTTCCATCATTATTAAAAATAACCCCTAAAGTAACCCTTAAATATGCACCTAAGTTTTCTACCTCCATCGTTATAAAAACTACCCCAATGTACTAGCTCCTATACATTATATGCTTTGCATATGCTTCTACAGTTACAGTAACAATCTTTTGTTATTTTAAAATAAAAGGATAACTCAGTGATCCATGCATGACGTGTGTCACCGTACAAATCATATGAATATGTATGTATGTAGGAAGCGATGAGTATATCTATTTTCACGTTAAAATACAAAGCCCCCGCAAGGTTTCAACTAAACATACGTAAACACATATATAAAAAAGAAAACAAAAGTATGGATGGAGATGGAAAAACATATAGGCTAATTGGTAATAACCTTTATATGGCAAGAGGTTAAAGTTGAACGGCACTTTAGAATATGAACAGATATGAGAGAGAGAGAGAGAGAGAGAGTACATACAACCCCTTTATTTATCCACAGAATTTGAAACAATTATATCTCTTAAAATTGCTAGCTGCTACGAGCATATAGAGGCCATGATAAGGGGCTGAGGGGGCCAAAGCCCCCCCTCCCCACCCCCACCTCCAAAAAATGTTGTTTCCTCTAAGCAGCTCTTAATAACCTAATTGTATTATTCTCATCATCCAGAATGGGGAGTACTCACCGGTAGGGTTTGATTTGGAGGTGGAGGAACACTCTTTGGGTGGCGGAGTCATGGACAGCAGCACAAGAAGGTATGTGTGTAATGGCTGTTTTTTTTCCGCGAAACGTCATATGTGTAAGCGGCGGCATTGGTGAGTAATTTCCACCCATCTCCATGAGGAGACACGAAACTAGTCTTTTTAGAGCACCTTGAGCAGCTCTAGAAAGAACCTAGAGTTGGCCCTTGGATCTACCTTTTATCTGGAGTTGGAGTTCTTGAAACTAGAGGTGTTTGGTTAGAAGTTTTGGGAGCACAGCTGGAAAAAAAAATTGGAGTAGAGCAGTCCCAAAGACCTCCTAAGTGTATATGCCCCTACACTAATGTCCTGGTTTTAACCCCAAACACATGTTAGTGGACTAGAGGACAAAATAGGAAGGACTAGCAGGATCCACGATCTACCAAACTAGAATGAGAATTTATCATCCTTTTTGGAAATTATAACAGTAACTAATATTAAGATGCAATCACTACTCCTAGCTAGTTCATTTAGGCCAGTCTCAATGGGGAGTTTCATGAGAGTTTCATGGCATTAAATTCAATGCCACATCAGCAAAATTGCTGACTTGGCAAAGTAATTAATAGGGTGAGTTTCATCAGATGAGAGAGGAGTTTCATCCCCATGAAACTCATCTTACACAGTTACCTAGTTCTCACTCTAGATAACTGTGCAATGAAACTCCCCACTGAGACTGGCCTTACACCGTCAAAAACAGTGGCGTAAGCAGAATGAGTACCTACAGTTGCTTATTACACACAAAGCTAACATGCACTACTACAGAAAACACTTTTAGTTCAAGACAATAGTCTCGATGAATTTTGGACCCGGGACTAACAGATGCTTTAGTCCCGGGTCCAATATGCAGTAGCTAGAGACCCTTTTACTCCCGGGTTAGAACGAGTTTTAGTCCCGGTAGGTGCTACCACCCGAGACTAAAAGATTTAGTCCCGGGTGGTAGCACCCACCGGGACTAAAGCTCACCCCTTTAGTTCCGGTGAGAACAATCACCCAGGACAAATCCGGTCAGTTCCGTATATTTGTAAGTGCTGCTCTCTACAAGTCCCTATCCTCTCATTTCTTATCTGTCATACTCTCTCTCTTCTTCTCCCTCTTCCTGTCTCAGTACCTTATCTTCTTGCTCGCTGAAGAACATGGAGCTAGCCGGGGGCGGGCGAGCCTCGTCGGGGGCGAGCCTAGCCAGGGGCGAGCTGGCCGAGGGCGAGCGCGTGAACCCCCAAGCCGTCGTCGCCACGAGCCCCCTGGAGCTGCTGCGGGCGAGCTGGCCCGGGGCACCGTCGCGGCG
>CM014271.1:22918536-22938959 GCA_004135705.1 Alloteropsis semialata
ATTTGATAGAATTTGGTTGAATTTCATAGAATTTGGTCAATTTTGATAAAATTTGGTCGAATTTGGTAGAATTTGGTTGAATTTGATAGAATTTGGTGAATTTTGATAGAATTTGATATAATTTGGTTGAATTTGATAGAATTTGGTGAATTTTGATAGGATTTGATAGAATTTGATATAATTTGATAGAATTTGATAGAATTTGATAGAATTTGATAGGATTTGATAGGATTTGATCGAATTTTGTAGAATTTGATAGAATTTGATCGAATTTGATCGAATTTGATATAATTGTTATTTCATGTATATTTGATAGACGGAAGACAAAATGGACTACACAGAAGACAAAATGGACTATATTAGAAATGATTATTAGAAAATGTTTAGAAACTCATATTAGTGTAAATGAAAATGATTATTAGAAATGATTATAGAATTTGGTAGAATTTGATAGAATTTGGTTGAATTTCATAGAATTTGGTCAATTTTGATAAAATTTGGTCGAATTTGGTAGAATTTGGTTGAATTTGATAGAATTTGGTGAATTTTGATAGAATTTGATATAATTTGGTTGAATTTGATAGAATTTGGTGAATTTTGATAGGATTTGATAGAATTTGATATAATTTGATATAATTTGATAGAATTTGATAGAATTTGATAGAATTTGATAGGATTTGATAGGATTTGATCGAATTTGGTAGAATTTGATAGAATTTGATCGAATTTGGTAGAATTTGATAGAATTTGATCGAATTTGATCGAATTTGATATAATTGTTATTTCATGTATATTTGATAGACGGAAGACGAAGAAGACGAAATGAACATGATTATGATGGAAGAAATCGCAAAAGGCAGTGCACGTGCCACAAACCTTCTCGACGTCGACGAGGAGGCAGGTGGTGACGATGGCAGCCAATACCTGAATATGTCAGGTGATGGCATGGAAGAACCTGCCGCTGGTAGTGTTCGGGCCGAGGAGGTATATATGTATACATATTGTCAATATCGAATATATATATGTTCAAGCATGAAATTTTAATATATACATTTCTTTCTCGTACATGTAGCCCTCAGGCTCACAGCCTTCTGGGTCCTCATCATCGAAGAAGACGAAACGTGGCCCGACCAAGAAGTTAGAGGGCAGACTTGTCATCACTGATGTGGCAGAGGATGGTCGGCCGGTTGCGCCAGAGAAAGCTGCTATAAAGATGGCCAATCAGTGTGGTGTTCTAGTGAGAGACCACGTGCCCATCAGCCTGCAGAGGTGGAAACCCTGCGATGATGCTACATACGTGCCGCAATCAGAGAAAGAAATGCTATGGGCCAGTCTGCAAGAACATTTCGCGGTGCCTCAAGGTTCAGAGGCAAGAGTCAAAAATTGGGCTCTAAAGACGATGTGTACTGCATTTCAAACATGGAAGAAAACATGTACAAGAAATATGCCGAGAAGAACCTGACACCCAACTTCGATGATTACCCAAAGCTGAGGGGTCATTGGGATCGATTCGTGCAGTACAGGCGGTCGGAGTTAGGTGAAAAGAACTCGCGACAGAATAGGATCAATGCCGCGAAGAAAAGATACTTTCACTCTCTTGGACCAACTGGCTATAAGAAGAAAATTCCTATCTGGGACAAGATGGAAGAAGATTTGGTTGCCAGGGGAATCACGCCGGCGACAATGCATTGGCCCGAGCGATCAAGGCATTGGTACTACGCTCATGGTGGCACTCTGGATCTTTCAGATGGGTCGCTTGTATACAGCGATGAGGTAAAAGAGGCGGCCGCTGGTATCCTTAAGGTCATTCAAGAGACAGCCGACGGGACATTCGTTCCCGACAGAGAAAACGACGAGCTAACAAGGGCTCTGGGGAACCCCGAACATCCCGGACGAGCTAGAGGTGTCGGCGTAGTCCCGTGGAAGACTGCATTCCCTGCGGACAGTGACACATACAGGAGTCGAAGCCGCTCCAAGGCCGCACAAGAGAGAAGAGTAGAGAACTTGGAAAGAGAGCTTCGGGAGACAAAGGCCGGCATCCCAGAGATGGTGTCTAGACAGCTACAGACATTGCTGAGCCAAGGGCAGACGGTGCCAGGAATAGTACCAGCTGGTGGATCAGCTGATAGTGTTAGCCCGCCCTCCCAACGTCGCAGCAGTGTTGCTTCTACAGAGCTCCCACCTGCCGATGCCGGGGACGACAGTGCTCGCTATCCAGTGGACGAAATCACTCTGCGTACGCCATGTGAGCTTCATATACCAAGCCGGAACTTATCCACTAAGGTGGCTTACGATATGGCTTATCCGGTGGAGCAAGGGCAGACCATTCATGGGGCACAGATTCCAAGTGGCTACTGCAAGGTGGGGGTCGAGCAGATTTGTGAAGGATATGATGAATTGGAGCTCGACATCCCAGGTGGCGACGACGAAAAGACGTTAGCGGATGCTGCCCACGGCAGTATCATTCTATGGAAGAAGCGTTACGTCAAATTTCGCAGTCAAGGGCCGTCAGCTACTCCACCCAGGGATCCCCCGCAGCCACCGTCACCTTCAAGAAGGGCCGAGGATGACCCAGAGCTGCCACCGTCACCTTCAAGAAGGGCCGAGGATGACCCAGAGCTGCCACCTCCAGGTAGGGTTGAAAACGGTCGGGATAAATCCCGTACCGACCGATTTCGTATTCCGTATTATGGCATAATCTCTGACTATTCCCGTTTTTTATCCCTACCTCCAGGTCAGGATGATGCCGGCTCACACAGGTCTCCTCCTCCACCAGCACGGCATCCCCCAAAGCGCCAAGCTCCGCCCCCACGGCGGACTACTCGCCAGAAGCGCCAAACGGTGGAGAAAGAGCCTACCGACGAAGAAAGGTTGGCCGCCATAAGGAAGAAGTTACCCTACGACCGAACTGACGAGGAATCTGCTTTGGTGGTCGCAGCCCATGTCAAAGAGCATTTCAAACCAAAAGAGCCAGAGAAGCCGGTGCCCATAGATCCGACAGCGAAGACATTTTTCAAAAAAATGAGCGCGGCGAATCAGAAGAGATTCTTGCCCTCCGACTACGACCGCCAGCTTGCAAAGTCTTATGATAAGCAGAAACAACAAGCCAGCGGTGGATCCTCGGTGAAGAAGGCGGCCACTCCTAAGAAGAAACAAGTCGGTCAGAGCTCGGCTGGGAGGACACAAGGGCAACAGGAATATGACGAGGAACAGCTTGCGTTGTTGTGCCAGCAAACAGGCCTCTCAGCGGCAGAACTTTTATCGGGCACGGGCGAAATTCCTGTGGCAGCACCTGTGCAAATTTGGACATTTGAATATGGCAAACCAATGGTGCCCCCAGATTCTTTGAAGTCCCTAACCACTCAAGCATTCCGATTTCATGAGTGGTACATGAAGGAGTCCAAAAAGGGTAGACAGATGCTCAATGTTTTGATAAAAGACCGTGATTACTTCCGTGGGCATGAGCTCTTGATTTTGGATTTCAAGGATGTCTATGATTTGTACCGTCAAGATGCCATAGACCTCTCATTGATGAGCTGCTGGGTTGTGTAAGTTTCTTTCACTGATCTATTCTCGCAATACTTGCTTTCTTAATTATAATTTTCAACAATAACAATCTATTCTTGTCATGTAGGATGGAGATCCATACATGCCGTGAAAAATCGTATGATGATGTCGGCTTCATGGATCCATTGATGGTAAATGAGAGAAATGTACAGACACAGCCGCTGGAGACGGTGGACAACATATACCTGTACCTGGAGAAACAAAGAAGCAAGTATTACATTCTTTTGCCATACAATTTCCAGTGAGTACTTCTCTCTATGTATGTATAACTTTAAGACTTTGTTCTCAATACTTGTGCATGTATTTATATATATATATATATATATATATATATACAGCTTCCACTGGATACTGCTTGTGATAATCATGAATCAAAGTCAAATTGTTGTCATGGACTCACTGCGGAAACCACAAGAGGATTACCAAGCAGTTTTAGACTTGATTGACATGGCATGGACACGTTTCCGTGCGAAACATAAAGGAAATTTCAAACAACAACTGCATGTGAGGACGGACTTTCCGGTACGTGGCTGGTGTACCCGCATATCTCGTAAAATCACACTAATATATAGTTGTTATGTCTAACTTTATTCTTCTCCACTATCAGTGTGCCAGACAGGAAGCAGGGACGAATCTATGCGGATACTACGTCTGCCAGTGGATCCATACCTATGCTTCTCACAAAAAAGTGACTCAAGCAGAACTCATGGTATGAATTAGATTATTAGTGTATATAGAAATTAGATTATTAGTGTGTATGGAAAATAGATTATTAGTGTATATGGAAATTAGATTATTAGTATGGAAATATTAGTGTATATGAAAATTAGATTATTAGTGTATATGAAAATTAGATTATTAGTGTATCTTGAAATAAGATTATTAGTGTATATGGACATTAGATTATTAGTGTATATGGAAATATGATTATTAGTGTATATGGAAATATGATTATTAGTGTATATGGACATTAGATTATTAGTGTATATGGAAATATGATTATTAGTGTATATGGAAATATGATTATTATTGTATATTTATTATGAATATATTTATTATACTTTGTTATTTCATGTATACTTTGTTAATTCATGTAAACTTTGTTAATTCATGTAAACTTTGTTATTTCATGTAAACTTTGTTACTTGGTTAGAAATGTTTATTAGTTATTGATTATTGTTTAGAAATGATTATTAGTTATTGTTTGAAATGATTATTAGTTATTGTTTAGAAATGAATGTGTTAGGAAATTTTATAATTACATGCAAAATTTATTTATTATATGAATTAATGATTATTAGTTACTTGTTTAGAAATGATTACATGCAAGATTTATTTATTATATGAATGAATGTTGTCATTTGTGATTAATGCAGAGGATGTTTTACCATGAAGTGCTCCCAATGAGAGAAAGAGCAAAAGCTATTGCGGACCAACTATTTGGATTCCTTATGGACCAAGTTATAAGTCCGCTGGGAGAGTACCACCATGACGGAACCGAAATCGCTCAATTGGACTCCCTTTCTGCTCCTTCTTCCAGTGCAGCTCGTGAATTGTAAATAACTTTTAAATGCTCTAACTTTTGTATTGGCCGATCTCAAATGTTTATATGTAAATGTTCGAAAAAATGCAATCAAAGTTGGGTCAAAATCAATTGACAATTGCGACGACTTCAATCTTATTGCGTGAAAGATCGTGTACGACATATGACATATGACGAGCAGACACGTAGACGCGTAGATTTGTATATAACTAACCCAAATATCAAACATTTAAAAAAAAAATAACCAAAAGAGCCTTTGGTACCGGTTGGTAACACCAACCGGTACCAAAGGCCCTCCCCCGAACGCCTACGCGGGGGGTCCTTTGGTACCGGTTGGTGTTACCAACCGGTACCAAAGGCTCCCTTTGGTACCGGGTCTGGACCCGGTACCAAAGGCCCCCCCCCTTTAGTCACGGCTTCGCGGTACCGGTTCCAGAACCGGTACCTATGAGGGTTACGAACCGTGACCGATCGAGCGTTCTCCAGTAGTGTGGGCAAAACAAACTTTTATTTCTTTCTAGCTAACTATTAGTCTATAGCTCTAAACATCGAGCCCCCAGTAATTTAGACGCCTAGAGTTTAGGTCAATCAAAATGGGTCTCAAAAACGTTTGAGAGGAATTAAATGCTACTATATCTTAGTATGCCAAAATATACCATACTATAAGTAGCTCCCATGCTAGTTTGTTTTAAGAAGGAAATAAATAACCTGATTCCGCAAAGGCACGGTACTGTTGAACACAAGGTGAAGGCGAAGTAGTGCATCTTCTGGGCCCTTGATTCCCATTCCCTCCAGTCTGAAATCTTTGGGCCATGTTCTGTGATCCTTCCAGTCCAGCAGAGCGCGTGATATGAGACCCCAGCTCCTTATGTACTTCATCAGCTGGTGTGATAATTCCGTACCGTTGTCCCAGCCCTCTTCAAAGTGATTACTGATAGCATTGAACTTTGCGGACTCGCAGAATATGAACATCAGGCCTGCCAGTGCCAGCCTGGCTTCCTCTCCATCTTTGACATCTGGGTAGCGCGACAGGGTGCGGACGGCCTTCTCTGTGAATTCCTTTCCCAGCTTCGCGGACTTCAGTTTACTCATGGCTTCATCCCAGTCTTCAACTCCCAGTACATCTTTATAGGAGACACCCCAATCTAGGAGTACGGAGTTGTATTGTGCTGGAAGTGCCTTGTCGCCGCGCCGGTTGCCAAGATCGTACCAAAGTCCGCCCTGGTTCACGAATCCAACTCCGTAACACTTGTCAGCCCTGATGGCTAGGGTCGTCGACGATGTTTCGTCGCCGTCCACCGCTTGCAGCTGGATGTGGATCCATTGCTGTATATCACTGGGCTTGTGCTTCAGCACTGGGTGCTCACGTTTGTGCTCATCGACGATAACTTCGTTTGCCTTGTTGGCTTTAGCAAGCTCAACACGAAGCTTCTCGATGGATCCACTGAAATCTGCCATGTCGAACATTACTGGCTTGCGAGGAGGTTCCGAATCGATCTGCAGAAGAATATATAGAATGACCAACCATTAGACAATGTTCAGTGATTCGTTTGTTGAAAAAGAGGAAATAGACAATAATCTGATTCGGCAAGTCAAACATGCATGTGCAGTTCCAGATTTTGGTACACAGCCAATGTCTTCCGCGTTTACCTTGTTTTGTGGGGGATCCCAGGAAATCTTCACTTCAACTTCACTGTCATTACTGACTTCGGGATCAGTTGGACTCAAATGTCCAAAGCCGAAGCTGAGCCTACTATTAGGTTTCCTGACATCTCGCTTGCTGAAACTGGAAGTTTCAGTAACGTGCAGGTTGTCCATGTCAATTTGGAGCTGCCTACCTTCTGGCACCTGAACAGTGGATCGCGCCAGCGGAAAGATCGACGACTCCCAGGGGATGGGTTCCTCACTTCTGAAGAGCACGATCGGGTGTTGTTCGAAGCCACCGATGCACGCGGTTATTATACCATGAGCCCTGTACTGCTTGCTGCCTCGGTCTTCCTCATTAGGCAAACCTTCAAGGTCGCCTGCTTCGAGCCGCAGCTTGACCTCCACCTTGGCCTCTACGGCTTTGGACATCACCAAGTAGGTCACTTCTATCTTGCGCCCGAAGCCTAAAGTGATGGAGCGGGTCACAATTTCAGTGGCTTCTCCATCCGTCTGTATGCGACAATCCCACTTATACTTCTTTGTGGTTACATCACCAGCGCCTGTGAATTCCACTTCCATGCCGAACCACTCGAAACCTGAGATGCAGGTACCTTGTCCAGCCAGCTCCAATCGCTGCATTTCCTGCATTTGCGTGTTTGCTTCGATATGTGAAGGCTCAAACAGATCAATATAACACATTAAGCTTAAGCATGAAACGTATTAATTTACTAGATAATTTCAGATAGAACACTGAACGATCACAAATTACATTTGCTGATCTGAGATATCCAGTCATATATAGGAAACTCTCTATAGGCATAAACCATGAATATGCCTTAATTGCACGACCAACTGAATTTTCTGCCCGATAGAAGAAGTTAGTGGTGGCAACAGTAGAATCTCTGTAACCATTGTTTAAATTCTAGGTAGCCTGCTTAAAAAAACATTTTAAACACCATGGTATATTTCATTTTTCATTATATATACTTTGTTGGATTCAAATTTCTGGAACTATCTGAGTTCGGTATCTTGTGGACACAACTACTATTTACTACCGACTACAGGAGTGAGCTATTAGATAACATTATGTGTGGAAATATTTACCACGGCAGCAATAACAACATAGATAAACTTAGTCAATAATCCATGTCGAAATTTGTTGAGGGTAGGTGCTGCCGGTGCTGCAGCACTCCCCGAGCCCATCTATCTTTAAGTAAATTCTTTTATATGTACAAAGTTTTAACAATTAGACAGCTAATTTTAGCATTCTTAACACTCACTTGGACAGAACCTGCGCACCTAGCACACCGTTTGGTGCTTTCCTGGCTCCACCCTTGGAGTCAACATTCATATGTACTCCATAAATTTAGTTGGCGAACTGAGCCGGCCAATATTCTAAGAACTATAGTATACATGGGATAAGCTATACAAAAGTTATATATAGATTGAATATTAGTTATATGTACCTTCTGTTTATCTGCATGGTTCTTCGAGTCTTCTGACTTCTGAGTGTAGATCTTGTGGTGGCGTTGTCCCTCGTCGATGACCTTGATGTCAAGGACACTGAAGTTGGCAGATACGGCAAGAATCTGCACCTGGGCTCCGGCAGGGCCATGTACGTCGTCGTTGCTGTTGAGCACGAGATGAACAATATCTAATGCATCTTTGGCACTATCAACACCGCATCTGCGGTCCCAGTTGTTGTAACGGCTGTCCCTCCACTTCACCAGTGCAGCTGACATGTTACTCCAATTGCACATGTAACCCTCCAGCTGCGGGGTGAGTCCTTTCCCACGGTTCCAGCAGTCATCACCAGCAAAGGTGTCCAGGAAAGGATTCATCCTTGCGGCCTCGCAGATCATCACGATCAGGCCCGCTAGTCCCAGCTTGACGTCGTCGTCGTTATTCTGCACATCTGGGTAGCGCGAGAGCATACGCACGGCCTTCTCTGCAAAGGCCTTGCCCAAACTCATGGGCTCAGTACTATGTGTCTTCTCCACTTGGTCTCTGCTGTCATTGAGCTTCATTATGCCGGGGTAGATGACGCCCCAGTTTTCCAGCTTGGTGGCCTTGTATTTTTTGGGGAGCGCCTCCTCTTCAGTATCGTTCGGCCCCCAAAGCTCGAACCATGCATGTTCCTTCCTGGTTCATGAAGCCCCTGACATGCAAGTTGTCATCCCGGATGACTAGCATTGTTGTTGAAGTTTCAGTATTTCCCGTGGAGCTTAACTTGATCTGAATCCACCGCTCTGGCTGTTTCCCACGTTGCTGTTCGGCGAGCACTGGGTTTGTAGGTTTGCCGTTGGTCACGAGTATATGCTCGGGGGGACTATACTTGTGGTTGGCAAGCTCCTTGCGGAGGCCCTCGATGAATTTCCTGTACCCTTCTTCTTTATCCCCAATGGTGTACCTTATGGTTGCCTGCGACATTACAATCGGATGTACAGGTTTTAATTTGGTTGTACAAGTGTATATAAGAAAACAGAGCAACACATGCGCGTACCTGTGTGTGTCCCCTTGTATAATAAAAGAAATGAAATTAATATATTTCAACATTGTCAAGATTTACAAGTTTTACATTGTGTATTCCCTTTTCCATACATTAGGATATATTTATTCCCCACTAGATGTACTTTATATAATATTGGATTTTTTTTTTCAAAAAAGTAGATCGATGTTATTTGACAAAACAAAGGCACTTGACTAAGCCAAGTTCTCACAATCTACAAATCCAACTACAGTGGAGGCAACTGTAAAGAAATATGGTAGAGTGGCAACCTACATTGATTATTATCGTGATATGGACCAACCTTTAGAACAAAATTCAGGACGAAGGTACTTCTTCCACTTCCAATAAATAAGTAAATACGTCATAAGAAAACTATTATTAGAAGGGTTGTGCTAAGGTACACCGGCTTACCTCTTAGGAGGTAAGACTTCAAAAAGATCACAACCATTGATTTTTAGAAACAAATAGAAATAACTGAAATACTAAAAAGAAAAAAATCACGGCAGTAAAAAGAAAGAAAACCACGGCACAAAACAAAAGAAAACCACGGCATTATTCACGTATAGAAAAAAAGGACATTTCAACCATACCCAGTCACATGAGAAAAAAGGAACGAAAAAATAAAAAAGAACCGGAGTCTCTTCACGGGAGAAACAAGGAACAAAAAAAAAGAACTGGTCACGGGAGAAACACAAAAGAAGAGATCGTACCTTCTAATAATTGTCACGTACACGGACATATATAGCGCGCACACAAAAAAAAAGATCAAGAAAAAAAGAAAGAAAAATAAAAAAGAATGTGAGTCTGTTCACAGGAGGTTAGGGAAATATTTTATTTTAGAATTTAAGATGGATAGATAAACATTTAATCTATTACCTTCTAGGAGGTCAGACCTTATCCTAACCGCCTAGATCTTCTTAAAATGAACGGTCCACAATGATTTTGGAGTACCGTATGAAAGCCCTTATTAGAAACATTTGTGAATGCTATTAAGCTCTCTCCTTTGCAAATTGTAAGTTCGTTTTGGCTTTCAAGGTTCGTTACTGTCACACCCGGTTTCAAAACAAAACCAAGTGCTACCTATATGTATGCCAGGATCTAGTTTCATACATATAGTGACATCATAAGTGAATAACAGTAACAGTATCACGTAAAAGAATACAAGAGACTTACAATCTATCAGAGACACAGCAGATCCTGGAAACCAAGGCTCCAAAACTTCACAGGCAATCGACTGGGGGTTGCGTATGCCTAGCATCGTCTTCAACATCTTCACATTACCTTTCTGAGCAGCAGTAAGCAAGGATGAGTACACTTATGGTTGGTACTCAGCAAGGCCACAAGAAATAACCAGAATATGATTTATTATCAACTTCAAATAAATTAATCATGAGAGGATCCAAGCCGCTCTTAACCGTGAGCACGGCTGATATATCAGTTTTACACTCTGCAGAGGTTGTACACTTTCCCCACAAACAATATTTCTCATATAGCCTGAGGTAGCTAGCCTCTTCAACACTTCCTTAGGTGAGGGGCCAGAGAACCATTACATGACCTTTACAAAGAATTATTAACATGAAACAACCTGCTAAGGTTTCAAGCCACAGCAGAGCATAACCTTTTCTAATCGCCGAGTTACTTACCAAAGCATACTCCCAAGAGATCCGGCTATACCCCATCTATGCTTCCCCTCTTGCCCTTTCGGTAAGGTTATTACAAGTTAACTCTTCTAATTAATTAGTCACGACCAGAGCCCATTAGCTATGTGGTTGCACTGTTTTCTTGGGTGGTCACTCCATGTTCCAATTAAAATCATCATTATATTTAATAAAGCATAGATAGAAGGATGGTTAGGGACACTTGCCTTTCCGCAATAAAAATACCACGTACTGCTCAGAGTCTTCAAATTCTTCTTGTTGAAACTCTTTTCTTCAAAGCACCTGACTTGCGTTCCTTCTACTCGCAGCAACATCGGCACAAACATACAAGGAAACAAACAAGCAGAAGAACACAACTAAGAACAATACACCAATCAAACACAAAGTGTTAAAAGAACGCACAAAAAGGTGGGGCTCGAAGCTAAGGTTACGAGGGCTCAAGAAACGACGATAACAACGCTAAGAACGAAAAGACAGCTATCGTAACATTTATGTTATGAGAGCACAAGAGACTATACGCTTGGTTTATTTTAGCTTAATAAAATAATGTAAAGGATATCTCAGAAAATACCCTAAATTAGAATTATGTCATATTAGAGTTTATTTTACAAAACCGAGATAAGACTAAGTCAACTTTTATACATCTAAATGTTCATGTAGGAATTAGACCAATTAAACACTTAATTAGAAATAAAAACATGTGTGAACATCTAAACGTATAACTTCATGACGTGTTCAACTAACCAGATTATTATTCAAAAGGCATTAACGTTGAGTATTAATCATATTAACAATAATTAAAGAAAACCGATGGTTAAACCTAAATAGCTTTTAATTAGTTACATAGCAATTAATCAAATTAACTTGCCGAGATACAACCTAATTAAATTTTAATTAAGAAACTGGTGAATAAGTAGTTAATCACATTAACATTTAATAGAAACTAAAAACAACAAAAGAAGGTTATCATTGTTTCTAACGCATAACTTTGACCGATAAGAAACTAACGCAACAAAGACGACTCGGAAAGGAGCTAAAACAAAAGGTTTAGAGGCAGGATGACAAGCTTAGGTCGATAGGCACTTAGCATGCAGTTAGCTGGTGGTACTCATATCCATGAAAGGCTCTGCATGGCTGATCGATGAGGAATAGATGGGGAATAAATTTGATAACGTGAAGGGAAAACTGAATTATAATGTTCGTGACATAAGCATGACATTACTGGAGTTCTGCATGTCGTCAAATATGTTGGGCAAAGGATCGTACGGTAGGAAGGAAAATTAGAATTTAGGTTGTCTCTTAATTAACCTTAGCTGATTACGAAGGACACGAGGAACAATTAACATGCTACTTGCAGATTAATGTATTACTTTAATAGCTCCAACTTTATGCGATAATGCAATGGCATAGAATTAATAAATGCTACACCATTGATATAACATAGTGTCAACCATTAAGTAATAAAACTAATCTGTAGTGGTCGGCATATTACTTCTCATGTAGTCTACTGATAAGTAGCAGATGATCAAAGGCTTAAGGAAAAGAATGATAAATTAACATATTAACTTTACAAGCTTATACATCGTTTAATAATGCAAACTTAAGTTGTAGTACAATGACATTGAAATGGACCAGTAATTAATATCCTGGCTATCATTGCAACAACATAATTTGTATTACTAAGTAGATGCTAATTTGCAAAGAATTAATTGTCAACTATCAAAACTTTACTAGGCTTGGATCAAAAAGCATGGGCTAGCGTGGTAATAGAATCAAAAGAAAACAATTTGATTAGATTAATGATGACTATAATTAATTAATAAGGATATACTGATTGAAAGGGTTTGGATAAATAAAAGGTGTAACGATTCCGATCGGCTGCCTAAACATGGGCATCAGTACAAAGGAACGGAATAAAACTACGGTACATGCCTAAGGATCACGTGAGCGCAAGAATCACTTAATTTGGAGCTAAAACGTGGAAGATATGGCCAAAACAAGGTAACAGGGGCATAACTGCGATTACCAGAACTTCCTAAGGGCTAGACAGTAAGATCCTAAGGGCATAAACATAAATACGTATAAAAACCTAAGGTCTACAGCGCAAAACAGCAGGCTCGGACGGCGGCTACTAATATTTGAAAGCGCAGGGTTAAAACCGTAAGAAAACAGGACCTAGATGTAATTACTTTGAACTAAGGCTGGACTGCGGGTTGAAATCTAATAAACTGAGGGGCTCTTAAAGAAATCTGCCAGGCTGACCGGTATGGCTCGGGTTGACTTGGATCTGAAGCCGTCGATCGGCGATCGGACGGTGCTGGAGCATCAGAGACGCGGGCGGCGGCGAAAACAGGCGACGCGGCGGCGCTGGGCGGCGGCGCGGCAAGGACTCGCCGGAGTTGAGCGAAAACGGGGCTACGGGACACTAAATCGAACACGGATTGCACCATCGGAACGAGCGGGGCATGACGAACTCACCCAAGGTGGCGTGGACGGCGATTGCGCGACGGGGACGGCGAATCGGCGACGATGGCGGGCGGCGGCGGCACTGAGCAAGGGCGGCGAGAGATTAGTCGGTGAAACCGAGCAAAACACGTAGAATAACTAGCTTGGGGGCTTCCTTACGTGCGTACGGTGCTCCGGGCGGTGCCTCTGTGGTCGGACGGGCGGCGACGGCGCTGCTCCGAGGCGGCGGCGGTCGCGAGCTTCGGTGGCGGCGGCGCGGCTGCGAAGCAAGGCACGAGCGGCGCTAGGGTTTGTTGGGGGGGGGGCTCGCGGGCTGGCGGCGCAACTTATAAAGGCTAGGGGAGGTCCGGGGTTTGCGGGAAGGCGGTTAGGATGCGGCCGCGGCGAGGGGAGTCGGAGTCGGGTTCGTGTCGAGCTCGGGCTCCTGGGGAAGACGACGCCGACAAGTGGGTCCCACGGACCAGAGACACGGAGAGGAGACGGGTTTTGGCGGGGCGTCTTCGACGATGGCGTGAAGGACGCGGGCCGGCGCGCGGAATTGGGCTGGGCTTCGTCGGCGGTTAACCGGGCTTAAGGGGAAAAAGGCCAGGGACCAAAACCGGACTAAGGAAGAAGACCAGGGACCGAAGACAGACTATCCGAGAGTTCAGGGAGGTTTTTCAGACTAAAACTAAAAACTACAAAACTAACTCAAACAAATGCAAATCAATTCGAATTTAAATAGAATTTAAATTCTCCTCAACTTGCAAACAGTACACAAAACTTATGCAGCAGCATGAATGCAACAAAAACTTATTATGACTAATAATTAATTATTAAATTGAATAAAATCCTAATAAATTCCAATTAATTCCTAGAAATTTATTTAAGCCCTAGATAAATCCTAGAAAATTCAGAAGTGGTTTCTAAGATTTATTGTGATGAAAATTAGGGTGTTACAAACCTACCCCCCTTAAAAGAATCTCGTCCTCGAGATTTGGAAGGACTAGGGGAGAAAAACATTAGGTAGATTCCAAAGTTGACCAGTTTCACTTCTTTGCTGCCATGCATTGTTGAAACTTCTCATTCATACTGCTTGTAATCAAAAGGATATATCCAGCATCACTTTCACAAAATAAAAGCTATGGTTCTACTACTAAACTAATCAATCCCATCATGAAACATCCTTACTACCCTTGGAATGATCCTTTTCTGGTCTTCGGGATCCGTTTCCCGACTCTTGACTGATGTCTTGCTATGTTTTGCTTCTCCCAAACAACTTTGGGTATTTTCTTGGGCACTTACTGGTGATATGCCCCTTTTCCCTACAGTGGAAACAAACCTTCTCAGACAGAGCGCTCGATGAGCTAAACTTTATTTGAGGCTTTAGTGTCACACTTCTGGTTGATACTTGATGCAATGCTTGCGTATCGCCAGACTGATATTGAACTTGATCTTGCATCTGAACATTATCACCACATTGGCTTTTCCCCGTAGAAACCTTCTTGTTACCCTTCTCTTGTTGAGACGTCTGACCATTGAGACTTTGACCCTTCTTCGGACATTCATTTCTAAGGTGCCCCTTCTCACCACAACTGTAACAGGGCATCTCTTTCTTTCCTTGAATACGCCTAGTTGTGCACTGATTAGCATAGTGATTTGCTTCTCCACATATATAGCATATCACCTTTGTATATTCACTTTGGTTCTGCGGACTGCCACTGACTTTGCTAGAGTTACTAGTGTGAGGTGCTTGCAGCTCGCAATTAAGCTTTGGTGTGTTGGTTTGGTGAGGTTGATCTTTCTCAATGTGCTGAACTTGATGTGGCTCTAATCCCAGTGGCTGACTAAAATGGCCTTGGGAGTTGTCTGTTACTGATAGCTCTTGGATACTCAACTTCCCATTACCTGTTCCATCTGCTGGCTTCTTGGGTCGCTTGCCTACTCGTGGCTGAAATTCTTCAAAACAAATATCCCAATCATCAAGGCACATGGAAGAAGTGATAACTTTAACTTCCTTTTCTTGATTCTTAGGCTCTACTCTACTGTTAATATCCAAATAGTAACGTTGCCTTGCTTCAGATGTCATTAGGCTGTCTCCCCTCTGAAGACATGGAAGGCCATAATGTTGACAACATTTGCAAATGTCAATCTCCTCAAGTTGTCTCCTTACCTGTTGTTTGAGCACAATGCCATCCTCTTGATCCGTCCCAACCTCAACATTTGGTATCTTTAGAGGTGGAATTCTGTCACTATCATTGTTGGAATTGTCTTCGTGGTTTTTCTTAGGATTCTCCATCTGTTTGAATAGAAAAGAGGACTTAGATATGGGAAGACAGGTAGATGAGATAAATATAGAGACAAAGACTCGGATCCTAGAAGAAGCACTTGTATAAAAGAGTATTGGACAAAAAGGCTATCATGATTGATAGAGGATCGCATAGGCTTGTGAAGAAAACCTTCCCAGTTTTAAGACAGATTCTGGTGACCTCGAAAAAAACAGATGTATCTCCTGAACAGAATATCCAAAAATTACGAAACTTTTCCAGATCGTAGGTAATAGAATTATGAATCCAATGCAACTTGAATCAACTCATTTGGATTTAGGGAACTAAAGATATAAAGAAAACACTCTAGCTGTGTCAGGTGTTCTGAACAGATTCTGCATACTCCATAAAACGCAGGTATCTCTTTCCCAGAAAATCCAAAAATAGTAAGATTTTATCAAAAAATAGCTTATCTAATTCTGGGACTAACCCAACTGGTTTCACATCAATCGGAGTTTTCTAACTTGAGATATGAAATAAACAAGTCGACTGTGTCAGATTACTGAAACAGATTCTCTTTATCCAACAAAAAGTCATTTATCCCACTGTCCAATAATCCAAAAATAGTGAAACTTAGCCAGAAAATAACTTATGAAGTTACGGAACTAATCCAACTGGATTTGCAGCAATCGGGGTCTCGTAGCTTGAGATATGACTTAAACCGTTCTGCTGTGTCAGGGGTGACGAGAATAGATTTGGTGCACAAGAGATTCATGATTAGATATGTAAAGAGGGATTTGGAACTCACCTAGGTACTAAGATCAGGAACAAAGACAAAACCCAACTATCTAATGATTTAGTTGATTTATTGGGATGTAATTGTGGTCATCACTCCACAGAAACATCGCACTCATTACAAAGAAGCAATTCAACCACTTTGCACACAACAAGCACAAAGCAAACAATTCTACACAAGAACTAAACATCGACCTCAACGGCGACTCTACTAACGGTGACATGATTTAGGGGGGATAATTTCCTAAGTCCTTGTGTTGAGATAAAGCACGACTGATGGTGTTTCCAAAATATCCATGATTCTCTTGTTTCCAATAATTCATGCTTAAGGAGAAAAACTCGTTAACTGTGGCATCCAATATAACTCTTGCTGGTTCTTTTAACTTTTAGAGAGACGTTAACTAGGAGCTGGAGAAAGAACAGAACAAGTGTACAATTGGATGATGATTAAGAATCAAGGAGAAGGTAAGTCAAGGTTGACGGAAAACAACGAGTTTAGACCAAGATTGCAGCAGACAAGATAGAGCAAGTATAAGAAGATATTTAGGACCCTAAAAACGACCATTGCTACTCTAGGCTTACGTCCTACAGTCAACACTGCTCTGATACCACTTCTGTCACACCCGGTTTCAAAACAAAACCAAGTGCTACCTATATGTATGCCAGGATCTAGTTTCATACATATAGTGACATCATAAGTGAATAACAGTAACAGTATCACGTAAAAGAATACAAAAGACTTACAATCTATCAGAGACACAGCAGATCCTGGAAACCAAGGCTCCAAAACTTCACAGGCAATCGACTGGGGGTTGCGTATGCCTAGCATCGTCTTCAACATCTTCACATTACCTTTCTGAGCAGCAGTAAGCAAGGATGAGTACACTTATGGTTGGTACTCAGCAAGGCCACAAGAAATAACCAGAATATGATTTATTATCAACTTCAAATAAATTAATCATGAGAGGATCCAAGCCGCTCTTAACCGTGAGCACGGCTGATATATCAGTTTTACACTCTGCAGAGGTTGTACACTTTCCCCACAAACAATGTTTCTCATATAGCCTGAGGTAGCTAGCCTCTTCAACACTTCCTTAGGTGAGGGGCCAGAGAACCATTACATGACCTTTACAAAGAATTATTAACATGAAACAACCTGCTAAGGTTTCAAGCCACAGCAGAGCATAACCTTTTCTAATCGCCGAGTTACTTACCAAAGCATACTCCCAAGAGATCCGGCTATACCCCATCTATGCTTCCCCTCTTGCCCTTTCGGTAAGGTTATTACAAGTTAACTCTTCTAATTAATTAGTCACGACCAGAGCCCATTAGCTATGTGGTTGCACTGTTTTCTTGGGTGGTCACTCCATGTTCCAATTAAAATCATCATTATATTTAATAAAGCATAGATAGAAGGATGGTTAGGGACACTTGCCTTTCCGCAATAAAAATACCACGTACTGCTCAGAGTCTTCAAATTCTTCTTGTTGAAACTCTTTTCTTCAAAGCACCTGACTTGCGTTCCTTCTACTCGCAGCAACATCGGCACAAACATACAAGGAAACAAACAAGCAGAAGAACACAACTAAGAACAATACACCAATCAAACACAAAGTGTTAAAAGAACGCACAAAAAGGTGGGGCTCGAAGCTAAGGTTACGAGGGCTCAAGAAACGACGATAACAACGCTAAGAACGAAAAGACAGCTATCGTAACATTTATGTTATGAGAGCACAAGAGACTATACGCTTGGTTTATTTTAGCTTAATAAAATAATGTAAAGGATATTTCAGAAAATACCCTAAATTAGAATTATGTCATATTAGAGTTTATTTTACAAAACCGAGATAAGACTAAGTCAACTTTTATACATCTAAATGTTCATGTAGGAATTAGACCAATTAAACACTTAATTAGAAATAAAAACATGTGTGAACATCTAAACGTATAACTTCATGACGTGTTCAACTAACCAGATTATTATTCAAAAGGCATTAACGTTGAGTATTAATCATATTAACAATAATTAAAGAAAACCGATGGTTAAACCTAAATAGCTTTTAATTAGTTACATAGCAATTAATCAAATTAACTTGCCGAGATACAACCTAATTAAATTTTAATTAAGAAACTGGTGAATAAGTAGTTAATCACATTAACATTTAATAGAAACTAAAAACAACAAAAGAAGGTTATCATTGTTTCTAACGCATAACTTTGACCGATAAGAAACTAACGCAACAAAGACGACTCGGAAAGGAGCTAAAACAAAAGGTTTAGAGGCAGGATGACAAGCTTAGGTCGATAGGCACTTAGCATGCAGTTAGCTGGTGGTACTCATATCCATGAAAGGCTCTGCATGGCTGATCGATGAGGAATAGATGGGGAATAAATTTGATAACGTGAAGGGAAAACTGAATTATAATGTTCGTGACATAAGCATGACATTACTGGAGTTCTGCATGTCGTCAAATATGTTGGGCAAAGGATCGTACGGTAGGAAGGAAAATTAGAATTTAGGTTGTCTCTTAATTAACCTTAGCTGATTACGAAGGACACGAGGAACAATTAACATGCTACTTGCAGATTAATGTATTACTTTAATAGCTCCAACTTTATGCGATAATGCAATGGCATAGAATTAATAAATGCTACACCATTGATATAACATAGTGTCAACCATTAAGTAATAAAACTAATCTGTAGTGGTCGGCATATTACTTCTCATGTAGTCTACTGATAAGTAGCAGATGATCAAAGGCTTAAGGAAAAGAATGATAAATTAACATATTAACTTTACAAGCTTATACATCGTTTAATAATGCAAACTTAAGTTGTAGTACAATGACATTGAAATGGACCAGTAATTAATATCCTGGCTATCATTGCAACAACATAATTTGTATTACTAAGTAGATGCTAATTTGCAAAGAATTAATTGTCAACTATCAAAACTTTACTAGGCTTGGATCAAAAAGCATGGGCTAGCGTGGTAATAGAATCAAAAGAAAACAATTTGATTAGATTAATGATGACTATAATTAATTAATAAGGATAGACTGATTGAAAGGGTTTGGATAAATAAAAGGTGTAACGATTCCGATCGGCTGCCTAAACATGGGCATCAGTACAAAGGAACGGAATAAAACTACGGTACATGTCCTAAGGATCACGTGAGCGCAAGAATCACTTAATTTGGAGCTAAAACGTGGAAGATATGGCCAAAACAAGGTAACAGGGGCATAACTGCGATTACCAGAACTTCCTAAGGGCTAGACAGTAAGATCCTAAGGGCATAAACATAAATACGTATAAAAACCTAAGGTCTACAGCGCAAAACAGCAGGCTCGGACGGCGGCTACTAATATTTGAAAACGCAGGGTTAAATCTGTAAGAAAACAGGACCTAAATATAAATACTTTGAACTAAGTCTGGACTGCGGGTTGATAACCAAAAACCTCAGGGGCTCTTAATCTAAAAAGGCCAGGCTGACCGGTATGGCTCGGGTTGACTTGGATCTGAAGCCGTCGATCGGCGATCGGACGGTGCTGGAGCATCAGAGACGCGGGCGGCGGCGAAAACAGGCGACGCGGCGGCGCTGGGCGGCGGCGCGGCAAGGACTCGCCGGAGTTGAGCGAAAACGGGGCTACGGGACACTAAATCGAACACGGATTGCACCATCGGAACGAGCGGGGCATGACGAACTCACCCAAGGTGGCGTGGACGGCGATTGCGCGACGGGGACGGCGAATCGGCGACGATGGCGGGCGGCGGCGGCACTGAGCAAGGGCGGCGAGAGATTAGTCGGTGAAACCGAGCAAAACACGTAGAATAACTAGCTTGGGGGCTTCCTTACGTGCGTACGGTGCTCCGGGCGGTGCCTCTGTGGTCGGACGGGCGGCGACGGCGCTGCTCCGAGGCGGCGGCGGTCGCGAGCTTCGGTGGCGGCGGCGCGGCTGCGAAGCAAGGCACGAGCGGCGCTAGGGTTTGGG
>CM014271.1:22943109-22977371 GCA_004135705.1 Alloteropsis semialata
TCTGCAGCTGACTGTTATCCAGGATAACCTTCATGCCATTTCTGGAATGGGCAAGCAGACTCGGAAAAGATCCAATTTAAAAAAAGGTATTGTTTGGATTGTCCTGCAAGTAGCTCCCCGTCTTGCAAATATTTTATTTAAGGGATATTTGGATTGGTACCATTACAATTTTCGAAAGTTGGAGATATGCCATTACAATTCGCGTATTCTGAGATGTACCATTACAATTCTAAGTTTCGCTGAGGAATGCCATGGTCTACGTCTCGGAGCCATTTGGGCCCATTGTCAGAGCCGTATGTACGCGTTGATTCTCCGTATGGACAAAAATACCCCTGTCTCTCACCCGACGCTTCATTTTTTGTCCATACGGAGCGTCGGGTGAGAGACAGGGGCATTTTTGTCCATACGGAGAATCAACGCGTACATACGGCTCTGACAATGGGCCCAAATGGCTCCGAGACGTAGACCATGGCATTCCTCAGCGAAACTTAGAATTGTAATGGTACATCTCAGAATACGCGAATTGTAATGGCATATCTCCAACTTTCGAAAATTGTAATGGTACCAATCCAAATATCCCTTTATTTAAAGGGAGCAATCGGTAGAAAAAATGTAGTAGATCCAAATTACAGAAGAGATAAGCTTAGTTGCATCTATACATATGAAAATAGCAATACATATCTCTCTTCCAAGTCGGAGATGAAGCAAAGAATACAACCCCATACTCTTCATGAGGCGCTGGCACTAATATACTAATGTACAAACTTTCTCCAAAAAAAAAAAACCTAATGTACAAACATCCTCCTTGTACTACACTATGCACTTCTAGACAACTGCGGTCCACAGAATGAAATGTTCCAAAATGAACACATGAACTAAGTTTTGCAGGAATTTTGTAGGAATCAGATCGATTCCCGCAGGATCTGGAGAAAAAGAACCTGCGTTTCAAAAAAGAGCCTAACATGGGACGACTGTATGCTGTTCACGTTCCTACAACTCCTGAGTCCATGCCAAAAATCAGAGAACCTGCATCACAGATTAAAAAAATAAATAAAGGAGTACGGACACAATGTTTGTAACCATCGGAGTCCATGATCGAGCAATAATGCAGGTGTCACCAGTTCTAGTTAGTAGTTACCTAACGTTGGCAGCAGAATCGTCAGAGCTGCAATGCCGACGAGCTTTATCGGCAATCCAGTGACTACCATTTCCTTGATGGTGATGTACCCGGTGCCGAACCCGACGACGTTGCCCGGCGTCGCGGTGGGCAGCAGGTACGAGAGCTGCGCGCCGACGGTGCCGGGGACCATGAGCAGCAGCGGGTGCACGCCGATGGACTTGCCCAGCTCGGCCAGCAGCGGCAGCACCAGCGTGGTGGTGGCGTCGTCGGAGGTGAACTCGGTGATGACGCCGCTGAAGACGCAGGCCACGGGCGCGATGGCCAGCGCCGGCGCGCCGCGCAGGAAGCCCAGCCCCGAGGAGAGGATGTCGGTGAGGCCGCTCGACTTGAACCCGTCGGCGATGGCGAAGCCCGCGCCGAGGAGCAGGATGATGTGCCACTGCAGCTTCCGGCACTTGCCCCAGTCCATGAGCTTCTCGCCGTCGTTCTTGCCGCTCGGGATGATGAACAACAGCGTCGTCATGAGGATCTGGGTAAAATTGTTGCAAGTTGCTGTCGGGTGAGCTCACTCGGCAAATTGTCGCTAGAAAATGGTCTAAGATGTGGATTCTTTTGTGCACTCACGGTGACTGTTCCATCCCCAACTTTGCCGTCGAACAGGACTCCCCACCCAGGGATATCGTCCGTCAGGCTCCTGGTCATCCATAGGACAATGAGACCCTGCAAGAATCAACCATTGATCGTTTGAGATTCATGCACGTCTAAAGCCTGAATTGGTACAAAAACCTCAAATGCGAGGCGACTTACACCAAAGACGGCCAAAATCATCTTCTCTGCAAATGCCATCGGACCTGTCACAAATCAAGACAGAGACTCTCCATCAGTATGTTCCAGTAACTGTCAAAGAAACAATTCAAGCCAAAATCTAGTTCACTTCAGAATATTCCAGCCTTTGCTGCGAACCTACCCATCAAGCTGAGCTCCCTTCTGAGGTGGCTCCTGTCGAGGTAGGCGGAGAGCACCCTCCCCGTGTTCTTGGTGCAGTACATGAGGCAGAGCGTGACCCATAGCGCCACGGACAGGACGAGCGCCATGGGGAGGCCGAAGGACATCCAGGAGCTGAAGGTGATGGGGCGCTGCTCCGGGAAGTAGGTGGACCACATCCCCACCAGGATGATGTTGGCGCCCGTGCCCGTCAGCGTGGCCATCCCGCCGATGGTCGACGCGTACATGATGCCCAGCACCAGCGCCTTGGAGAAGCGCTGGAGCTCCCGGGTGTCGCCGCCGCCGCCGCCCTCCAGCTGGTCGCGCGGGAACCGCTGCAGGATCCCCGTCGCCACCTGCATCATCATGACGGCGCACGGCGTGTTGTGAATCCACATGCTGATGAACACGGTGGTGCCGCAGATGCCCAGCAGCAGCAGGTGCGGCTTCACCGGGTCGCCGCAGAACAGGGACGTGATCTGCGTGTCAGAACGAGCCACACAATGTTAGTTGTTGTTGTTGTTTTGTGTCTCCCTGTGTTTTTTTGCTAGTTTGAAACGTTTGGTCCCGCGCGTACGTTGAGGGCGAGGCGGCGGTGGATGCTGTAGTGCTCGATGGCGAGAGCGAGGATGAAGCTGCCGAGGACGAGGGAGATGACGTCGTCCATGTAGGCCTTGGCGACGTCATCGGCGGACGAGATTGCCGAAGGCGGGGAAGAGGAAGAGCGGCGCCATGGACGCGACGGCGAGCGGCACGGCGTCCGTGATCCACCACAGGAAGACCCACGCCAGGACGCCGAGCATGTTGCGCGCCGCGGGGTGCCCGCCGAGGTCTCCCACAGCGCAGATGAGCGCGCACGCCAGCGGGCCCGACGCGACGGCCAGGTACTTGTTGGCGAGCACGGAGCTGAGCGCGGAGCAGGACCGACGCCCGGCGGGCCGGTCCTCGTGCACGGGCAGCAGCGGCCTCGTCACGTCCTCCGACGAGCTCTCCCAGCAGGCGCGTCGCGGATCCATGGCAGAGTATCGGAAAACAGAGGTCGCGAGAGAGAATACCGTGCCGTGTTCTGTGCAGCCGTCACGTTCGATCGCTTCTTGAAGCGTGGGAGTACGAAAGAGAGCTCGGCCTGCTTTTTGTAGGCGCGGGAACACGGGACTGTTACAAAATCGAAAAGTATCACGGGTCGTGAACTCACCCCGGCATTTACACGTAGGCAGGCAGAGTGGCTAGAAACTGAAGCTTCTAAAAAATGACTGGAATGTCCATGGGTGCAAGTGGAACGTTCAACCGTGCCGCGTCACATCGGCGTGCCACGCCGGACAACATCTATCCGGGGCAGGCTCCATTTGTGCATGATCTGAAATTTTTTTGTTCCTGGCTAGTGGCTACAACGCCAGCGCCAGGCAATGATTTAGCAGCCCGTGGCCGACTTGGCGTCCAGATAAGCACACGGTCCCCCGGCTTGCAAAAGCGGATAAGGCTCGCCGCCGACGCCGACGTGCCCGGTACGGTGGCCTCTCGCCTCCTGGCCTCCGGCGTGGATCGGCCGCGCGCCCCCTCCTGACGCAGGCCCTGGCGGACCGAAGAGGCGGCGGGCGGTTGGTTGGTGCACGGGGCGACCTGCCGGCGCGCAGCCCGCCTCACGATCTCACAACGACAAGAGTTCACCCCGCCGCGCGCCGCGCCCGGCCTTATCCGGACAGGTCGTCGGCGTTAGTGCGTTACCCAACCCCCGGCCCCGCCTCGACACGGACTTTTCCAAATCTCCAACGGGCGCGACGGCGAGCCCTGTACGTGAACTGTTCATGGGGAGCGGTGCGACGACGGCGATGAGCCGATGACGTTGACTCGATGAGGCCGGAGGCGGGACTGGTGCAGGAGGCTGGTTCGACCGGTCCGTGATCAATGCGCCGCGGGGACGGCTGGTTCGGCGCGGGCTCTCGCGCGGACGCAGGCAGGCGCGCCTCCCCGGGATGCAGCCGCGCACGCCGGGGCGGCGGCAGAGCGCGATCTCGACCTGACGTGGTCCGTCCATGGCGGACCGAACCGTGGGGATCGCTCGACCGGTGTGAAGCGGTGGCCGGTGGACTCGGAGATGCTCGGTCCCCGGCTTGGAAGTTTGGAACGAGCTGTGTCCGTCTCTGACCGAGGTGGCAGCAAGACGCAACGTGCACACGCCCTTGACGGGGCCAACTCGTCGTGTAATCGTGTCGTGGCCCGGGACGTTACTGCGCGTGCTTGTTTCCCGGTCGACGGTCGTGGCGGAGGCAGTCTCATGTTATCCTCTCGGTTGCTTTGCGAGGTGTTTGTGCCAGTTGTGTGGCTCGGGTATTCTTGTTGCGCATGTCAGGTGGCGCCAAGAACCACGTTGCGTGACGGCTCAGAGGCACTGACTTGTGAAAGTATCAAACGCGAGACGCTGATCCGAAGTAATAGTATCGACGCAGCGTCGAGGTGTTATAAGGTGGCTCGTGTACACGTCACAGGCCTGACCTGGTCGGGGCGGTGGCTGTGGTTGGTTGGATCGGGCCAAGCCAGCACCGTTGCTTGCCTACTGCATGACGTCAAATACTCATCGGAGGCGGCGTCGAGCGATGATGCTTCGTGCTTCCGATGGCGCAGCGGCATTGCGGCGGGCTGCGACAGGCGAGAAAGTTCCAAGATCTTTTTGCCCCCGACAGATTTCATGGCAGATTGGCAGTGCCGAATATTCCGACCCCGGCCGGATGATTGGCGTGGCCCCTGTCGCCCCTCTCTTTGCTGTCCTGCCTTCCCGCCACGAACAAGCTCAGCCAGCCAGGGATCGCCGTCGCGGGGCACACTAGCTGCCTCGCGGCTCGCCGTGTCGTGTCACGTACCCTAGTGGGCGCAGTGCAGGCATTCTGTGATCTGTCGAGCACGTGAGCCGTGGCGGGTTCGGATTTGAAGGGAAGGTCGATAAGAACGTTCGATTTCCATCCGGGGTGCCTCTCCGACGACTCTGCACGGAGTTCGTGGCAGACTAGCAGTTTCTGCCGCCGTCCTTCGGTGTACGCTCCACATGCCACCTAGACTTGGCTCGAAATATCTCCTGGCTGCTGGAAGCGGACGTGGGTCAGTCGGTTGGTCGCCACGCCGGCGGCGGCGAAGCGCGGCCGCGCCGGCATGCTCTGGCAGCGTTCCAGAGATTCCAACCCCCAAACTTCCAGCCTCCGCGGAGTACACGTCTGAGTTCTGACGTCTGTTGTTTGCGCTAGTGGTATTTCGATTTGCTTGCCAAAGCATGTTCGGCGACACTTTATTCGTCAGTCAATGCTTAAGGCCGTGTTTGGTTGGTAGGGGCAAAAATTTTGCCCCAAGGAATCTCGCATGCATGGAGTCCTAAATGAAGTATATTTATAAAAATTTTTCACAGATGAGTGCAACTTTGCGCGACGAATCTAATGAGCCTAATTAATCCATAATTTGCTACAGTAATAATCCTCTAATCATGTGGTCAAAGCCCTCATTAGATTCGTCTCGCAAAGTTAACCCAGGGTTGTGGAGGTAGTTTTGTAAACTGGCTTTATTTAATACCCCTAATTAGCGGTCAAAGATGCATTTAATACCGTCAAAAATTTTGTCGGCCCAAACCAAACACACCCTAAGTAATTTGCTGTGCACAAGAAGTTTCAACGACAAGCCCAGTCGTTTGGTAGGGGGCTCCTATACAGTGGCGGAGCCAGGAACAACATGTAGAGGGGGCCAATTTTCCTAATATGGATCAATATATACCCAGACATGGCACAAGTGCCAGATAGGTCAAATAATACAAATCGATGAAAGCACTATTTCAACCTTCAAAATTATCAATCGCAAGTAAAGATTATCTCAATATTTAGTAAATTAACCTTCAAATTTCTAAATACATCACCCCTACACTATTTCAACAGGATTACCAATTCAGATGCATCTCATGAGACTCCGTAGCTAGGAACAAAAGAAACAAGCTGCAATTCTTGACTAGCCTTGACGCCCGAGCCGTTAAGAGCCACGACCAAGAAGTCTAGTACATTTTAAACACTAGGGACTAGAAAACGGGGGAGTAAGGTAGCTGCTGGACAGCTATGGTGAACTACGGGTGGCGTGCACTGGTGAACTGCTATGTCTACTATGGTTGAAAATGCATCATATGGACCAAATCATTGGATTTTGTTATGGCCAAGGGAGGGCCATGGCCCACTTTGGCCAGCATGTAGCACCGCCTGTGCTCCTATATACAGCCTGTTCGGTTGGCTTATCAGCCACCAGCCAGCAGTACTTTTCTCTCACAACAAATCAGCACCAGCCACCAGCCGCCAGCCAACCGAACAGGCTGATAACTTGTGGAAGCCGGTTAAGCGAGTTAGCTTTAAACCCAACCGAGCCCATCTAAGAAACTAGTAGTGCAACTAAGCCCAAATAAAGAACTAGCAGTACGCGCGCTACAAGCTTGTTTGACTTTTTTGCAGTGTCGTTATAAATAGCGTGCGGGACGCCCTGACTTTTTTTTTAACGCGACGACAAAATAGAACTGCTTCTTTGACTTTTTTGCACATGGTAAAATACAGTTCATTCATTTCATTTTTTACCGGGCACGTGGTTATAAGGGGGTAAGTAATGGGTGGGAGCTTGGAACTACAATTTTGAAGTTCCAATTTGCACTGCATAACGTAAAATATTTGTGACCATGTTTATACATCCAGTGCATTACAATAAATTTCTTAACGTGAAAAGTAAATATTGTATGAAATAACTGTAGTTAATATCTCTGCATTTGCTATCATGTCCGACATGCACCTAGCAAATGTAAAATGAAATAAAAATCAGTTTCTTTAGTCTGTACAATATGGAAAATGGTAATCTAATACATGGAAAATGTTGAGCTAAATTCACATAAACATTGAGAAATATTTAAATTAATGTTGATCTACAACTACAGAAATGTTGATCCTCAATAAAATAAATGGTGATCTAGTATGTATAAAATGTTGAATTAAGGTTACATAAATGTTGAACTATATTGAAATAATGTTAAACTACAACTAGAGTAATGTTAACCTAGGATAAGAGAAATGGTTATCTAATTTATAGAAATTATTGAAATAAATTTATATGAATATTGAACTATATTTAAAGTAATATTGAGCTCAAACTAGAGAAATGTTGACCATATTAAGAGAACTGGTGAACATTTCAGCCTTCTATGACAGGGGCATGTGGCTGGCCCTAACCCCGAACACTCTTCTAAACCCAATAAGACGGAGTTGCACCCCAACAACCCTGAACTCTAACTAGTATGTCCTTCTATGGCAAGAGGCACGAAGTCTAAGCATTTTAGCCTTCTATGGCAGGGGACATGGCCACCCTAACCCCGGACACCCTTCTGAACCCGATAGGACGGAGTCACCCCCAACAACCCTGAACCCTAACCAGTATGGCCTTCTATGGTAGGGGGTATGAATCCTAAGCATTTCAGACTTCTATGGCAGGGGGCACGTGGCCGGCTCTAACCCCGAACACCCTTCTGAACCCGATAGGACGGAGTCACCCCCCTCTCCCCAACAACCCTGAACCCTAACCAGTATGGCGTTCTATGGCAGGGTGCATGAATCTTAAGCATTTTAGCCGTCTATGGCAGGGGGGAGATGGTCGCCCCTAACCCCAGACACCTTTCTGAATCCGATAGGACAGAGTCACCCCAACAACCCTAAACCCTAACCATTATGGCCTTTTATGGCAAGGGGCACGAAGCCGAAGCATTTTAGCCTTCTATGGCAGAGGGACACGTGGCCGGCCCTAACCCAGAACACCCTTCTGAACCCGATAGGACGAAGTCACCCCCCAACAACCCTAAACCCTAACCAGTATGACCTTCTATTGCAGGGGCCAGGAAGCCTAAGCATTTTAGTCTTCTATGGCAGGGGGGACATTGCCATATAAAACGAGAAACTTGATCGGACCTTTATAAAACGAATGTACATATAAAACGAGGTAAATTCATTTATGATTGGGATAAAGAAATGGACAGTTTAGTGACATACCTTGTTGATTTTATGGTCTATAAATGTTGCCTAAAGATAAATGTTGCAACATATGAAATACATTGTTGAAGTTTGTACAAACAAATGTTGAGCATGACAAAATAAAATGTCGAGACCATTAATTGCAAGTATTGAAGTAAAAAAATAAATATGGGTAAGAAACACTATAGTAAAAAAAAGTAGGACTATGACCACGAAAATTGTAAAAACAACATAAAAAGCATAATATTGGAATTATTTTTCTACTTCAAGAATTGAAAATGTTGTTGAACCTAACCATAAATGTTTAAGTCATTTACACAAATGTTAAATAGTTATAAATGAATGTTGAAGTACATGTAATTATGACTTCAATAGAACATAAAATATAAATTTTGGAAAAATGATGATATTAAGAAATTCATTAAATTAGTGAGTTCCTAAAAATAATAATCACCTCATTAAACACTAACATATGTTAAATTTGTGATGGGCTAGGTCCTAAATTTATAGATTATGCAATGAAATTTTAAACTCTATTGACTAATAACTATAATGTTGAAGCTAACATTTGAAATGTTGAAAGCTTAAATTACAAATGTTCAAAGTAATTTAAACAGCGTGGTGGAATCCAACGCAATGGAAAAATTGCTCTCACCCACACCTAGAGAGGAGTCAAATCAAACACGAATTTAGGGGCCACCAACGGAACGCAAAACAAGTTGATAAGCTATGCAAAACCAGTCAGAATCTCACAAAAATTTCCAAAGAAAATCAAGATGTGAGGCGCTAGGGAAGAACGAACCACAAAAAAAATAGAATAGCGCATTCAATTCTTCCACCGACAACAAAACACTAACTCGCCACCGATGGAGAAACAATAATATGTCACCCTAATCATTGCATCCTAAATGACTTTGGATGGGAGCAACAAGGTCTTCGTGGCGCATAACAGGATGGCGGAGGAGGAGAAATAAAAAAAAACAACGAAACAGCTAACCAGCGAATCGGACACGCGACATCAACCGCATGAATCCTGTACATCGAAAGTGAAGTAACTAAAAAGTTACCAGAAGCTGTATAGGATAGGGTTTCCGGTTTGGTTACGAGTCAATTAGGCCGAATATCTACAGGCCCAATTTGGCGTAGCAGGATCTGATGACGATGAATGATCCGGGCTTTGAAAGCAGATCAGATCTACCTTAGCAGGCCCATAAGATACGTCTGGTCCCTTTGGAAAAACGAGTGGACCGAATGACCTATGGGCTCGCTAAATCGTACAAGCACAAAACTTTTCAGCCCGAAAGAACCCGAAAGAAAAGGGTGCCGACCAAAAAGGAGGCACCCTAAACCATTCCAAAAGTCCAGTATTCCTTCCTAACCTCCAAAACCAGGTAACCTACCTCCCTTAACTTTCAAAACCGTTCACTTGACTTCCCCGATCGGTCATAAGCGATTTTCAAAGGCGGTATTGTCTTTTTCAATTAAAAATCAATCTAGTAAATACCTAATGAGGTTATTAATAAACGACAAAATTCCCTAAGCTTCTAAAAATTTGAGAAAAAATCATAGAGAGATTGAGACATGATAAACCCAAAAAACATATTTAGATCTCATGAAAAAAATATATAGAGAATCTTTCAAAAAAATATATTTAGCTCAAGTAAAATAAAAAAATTGGAAAACTAACATAATATTCTAATTCATGTTAAAAACAATTAGAAACTTTTTATAATACAAATATGAGATGTAACTGTCATAAATGTAACATAATTAACATTGAATGCATTTATGCTGAATGTATTCATGTAGCTCCGTCTCATGTTTTTATTACGAAAAGTATTCAAGATGCAATTAGATGTAGATTACAATATTTTAATATTATTTTTATTTTTATTTTTTCTATTTTTCTAGAGCTAAATCTAAATTTTAGAAGAAGCTAACATAAAAAGTATTCTAAAATTTAGATTTATCTCTGGCAAAATGGAAAAAATATAAAAAAATAATAATAATATTAGAATATTCTAATCTATGTCTAGTTGCATCTTAAATACTTTTTGCAATAAAAACATGAGACAAAACTATCATGAATACATTCAGCATAGATGCATTCAATGCTAATATATATTACATTTATGACAGTTACATCTCATATTTATATCATGAAAAGTTCCTAACTTTTTTAGACATGAATTAGAACATTGTGGTAGTTTTCCAAAATATTTTGGATATTTTCTTATTTTAATTGAGCTAAATATACTTTTTGGCAGATTCAATATGTATTTTCATGAGATCTAAATTGTATTTAGGTTTATCATATCTCAAACTATCTCTATGATTTTCTAAGAATTTCTAGAAGCTTAAAAATATTTTTCATGATTTAATAACCTCGTTAGATATTTACTAGATTTATTTTAATTGAAAAAAACAAAACCGCATTTGAAAACCGCTTATAACCAGAGCAGGGAGGTTAAATGAATGGTTTTAATTGTTGAGGGAGGTGTGTTACCCGGTTTTGGAGTTGAGGTAAGAAAGCTGGACTTTGGCCTCCGTTGAGGGAGGTAAAATGGACTTTTTTCTCTGGATAAAGGACAGTCTGGATTTCTTGGGCCATAATTCAGCCCAAGGCCCATGAAGTAGCGTTGTTTGGGAACATCTTGATCAGTTCAGCGTGGTTTCTTTACTTGAGCCCAATAGAGAAAGCTTCGGCCCAAATTAAGCGAAGAAGTATCATTTTAATCATATGTTGAAAAAATTTTTGTAACACCTATTCTGAGTAATAAAGGGTGTTTTGTCTCAAAAAAAAATATGTTGAAAAAAATATAAAATGTTCTTCCTCGTATAAAACTTGATGACTTTGCTATCTGTAGAATTAATTTATGCCAGATATTTACATAGAGCGACCCCGATGTTGGGTGTAAATAAAAAAAATGAGACCAAGTGACCAACTACTACGATAATAATAGGGGGAAAAATGAAATAATCTGTTGACTTTTTCTTGGCTGTGTACTCTGCTCCTGTTTGGCTCGCCCTACTCTACGCCAAGCGCTACCATCGCCTGCGATTTCCAGTGCCTGGCCTTCTCGAAGCCGTTGGCGTAGCGCTCGAAGTCGTCGACGGTCATGTCGATCTCCTCCTCGGTGTTCATGACGAAGGGGCCCAGCTGCGCCACGGGCTCCCCGATGGGCTCGCCGGCGATGAGCAGGAACCGCAGCGGCCTGTCGGACTTGTTCCACACCTCGAGGCCGTCGCCCTGCCCCAGGAGGAGCAGGTGGTGGGCGCCCACGGACGCGCTCCGCTCGGCCCCGAACACGCCCTCGCCCTCGAGCACGTACGCGAAGGCGTTCCACGACGGGGGCACGGGCTGCCGCACCGCCGCCGCGCGCGGCCGCACCGTGAAGTCCAGGTACATGGTCGGCGTCCGCGTGCGCACCGGCGACCGCGCCCCCATCGCGTTCCCGGCGATCACGCGCACCGTCACGCCGTCGGCGGACGTGCACGCGATGTCCTTGCTCTGGATCTCCTGGTACCCGGGCTCGACCCTGCAAGAACGCACGTCGCTCTCGAGCGTCAGTGTGAGCCAGCAGCCCACGTGTTAAAGCAAGCTCTTTTTGCACAACAGGGCAACTTGCTTTGAGTAGACACGAGCTCGACGGAATTGACACATGGCTAGTGGCTGCGTCGTGTTGAGAGTTTGGACGATGAGGAGAAAGAAGCTCACATTTTGTTGCTGGAGGAGAGGTTGACCCAGAGCTGCAGGCCCTTGGACGTGCCGGGGCCGGCGGGCATCTCGGAGTGCACGATGCCGCGGCCGGCCGTCATCCACTGCACGTCGCCGGCCTTGATGGTGCCCCGGTGGCCCTCGAAGTCCTCGTGCGTCACGGCGCCCTGAAACAGCGACCCATGCCAAGGAGAATGTCAGAACTCAGAACTGCTCTCTGACCCTGATCCTTTCTACACAAGTTCACCACTTTCTCGTCAGAACCACTACTACCAACTGATCTATGATTCTTTTTACACTGAATTGACACGATTTTTATAAAGTTGGCATGATGATTTCTGGTGCGGCGTCGATCCCTTGGGCGCGGAAAAGCGTAGCAACGCGGCGGTGGTTGACGGAAGCGGGGGAGGCTACCGAAACCGGGGCCCCCATCGGGGCGGATTCTTCAAGTGCAGGGGAAGAAACTTTCAGAGCCGCGCGCTGCCAATATCAGCTGGCGTTGTTGACAATTGGCGCCACGCGGTTCGTTGCCTAAAGCTCAGCCCTGTCAGGTCGTCAAGCTAGACGCGACGACGCTTCTCTATTTCCTCTTTACAGCGCGATCTGAATTGAGACAGGAATGCAACAGCAGGAACTCTCATGGCGGCCCGTCAGGTGTGCTCTGACGGAAACGGAAGAACAGAGTGAGAGACGAAATGGCGGGAGGGATCGTGCGCGTCGTACCTCGAGCATGTAGGTGACGGTCTCGAATCCTCTGTGCGGGTGGTCAGGGAACCCGGCCGGAGCAGAAGCTGCGGAATTTGGGTGAAGACCGGTTTAATTCCATGGAAATGGGCGGGGCATGCGAGCGGAAGCTCATTCAGAATGGACGGACGGAATGGAGAACTCACCGGAGAACTCGTCGAGGACTAGGAACGGATCGAAGTACCTCAGCTCAAACCTGCACGCGCAAGAAGTGAATTCAGCAAAGGGGGCCAAGGAATAGCGGCATCTCACAGGTTTTCCATGGCCAGCATCAAACGATCGGTGAAGCTCACCTGCCGATGCTGCGGCGGACGACGGCGCCCACGCCCTCGTGCTGCGGCCGCGCCAGGAACTTGCGCACCACCTGCCGGGGATTCTCCATTGCCACCACCACACACACCCCAATCCCCAGTTGCTGCTGCTGCTGCCTCCAAGGCTCCGACCTCCTCGGTTTCTCCAACCGCCAGCTGCCGATCCCTGCTTCTTGTGGGCAAGTACGACGACGACGATGGCTTTGCCGTTGCCTTTGCCGCCTCTTATATAGGAGCAGCAGCTCGCAGGGGGACGGACGCGCGCGAATCCGCCCTGATTCCGTTACGCCCCGAGGTCAAAAGCGACAGCTCGATCCCCTCTCCTTGGCTCGCTCGTTTCCTCGGTCGCTCTCATATCTCCTGCCGTGCCCGAGAATATATAAAACCGAAGCGCCGTGGGCGCATCGCATCGCCTCTCCCTCAAGTCCTTGCTTAATTGCCTCGGACGGCTTCGCTGCCGCTGGTCACGCTGACGCCACGCCCACGCAAGCACCCGTCTCGTTTGAACCCCACCCGCAAGGCCGCAACGTCGCGACGCGCCCGGCTGCATACGTGCGCCTTGTGGCAGCGTCGCATCAGCATGCGGTGGCGACCGGTCACGGCTAATTCCTCGCTGTTAAAGCGCCAAGTTGATGGTCTCATACGCTAATCCCTGTTCTTGTTCTTGCAGGTCACGGTCATGGATGACCTCTACTCCCGTGGCCTTTGCAGAATTACTGCAAGGTGAAAACTGAAAAGAATCTTTTTTTTTTCTACTGTCAGACGGGCGGCAAACGTAAGTTGGAGGGGCACGGCGGCACCACGGCAGGGAGGGCGATCATTGCCCGGGCATTTTGTTCTTGCAAGCAACGGAACCATGAGCGAGCGGCCCGGATCTTGGGCTCGTGGCTCTGATTCTGACTGACGTAGAGGGTTTTCACACGGTTTGACACAGGACCGGCCGGCTCCGGCCGGTGATACTACGGTGACGCACGAGTGAGCTCACTAGCCGGCCGTGAGCTGCTGCGACCTCTTCAGCGAAGCCCGGGCCCAAGCCGATGCATCTCTCGAGTCTCAGCTTCGTGGAGCTTTCCTGGGTGGATTCGCCAACTGCCATGTGCCCAATGGTGCCGGTGCCGTCCTCATCACATGGAACAGCTGCTAATATCCAGTTGAAGTATCTCAGGCTGTGTTACTAAAATAGTCTGCAGGTTAGCTTAGCTGCAGGTGAAGCATCAAAATTCAATTTTATATGGTTATGGCCCGTTTCTTCTTCTTCTTTTTTCCCCTTTGGTTTCGCGGTCAGTTTCTTTAGTAAAGCGTGTGATGTTAAAGTGGGGAGCAGAAATGCAACAGGCCGCTTGGACCCCCCTAGTTCTGGCCACCCAACGCCGCCCCCGCCCACAGATTGATTATTCTTGTCTGGGCCCTTTCGAAAACTTATTCTACGGGCACAAAAGCTACTCTAAAAGGCACCGAAAATAAGATATTTTGGTGGTCGAAATGCGTCAAATATCACCATATGGTCAATGCACACAATCTCTTTATGTTTGCAGGTCGTTTTGACTGACTGACTTGTTTTTTCTCTCTCTTTTTTTTTCTGAAATAACTGAGTTTTTTCTTTCTTCGTTGATCCGGAGTTTCAGACGCTACAGATTTCAGCCGATAGAAGAATTGAAGGCGATGACAGACATGGCTGAAGCGTGAAAGTGATGCTGCCGTCACGGCGACCGCGACGAACAAATTGAAAATTGCTAGGCAAATGGCAGGAAGCTAAGATTAGCTTTCCTTCGAGGCGAAAACGGGACGGAATTCCGGATCAGTGCTGGTACGTGTTCTTATCAGGCGAGCTCTAGCCCGGTTGGCGTCTACCCATCAGCCTTGACGTCTGTGTGAGTCATGCCGACGTCGCCATGCTGCTGGACAGGAGATGAAGATTGAAGATCAGCAAGTTCTGTTTGGAACAGCAAGCATGGGGTGAGACGTCCGTGTCTCGCATTCGGCACTCCCATTTTTTGCGTGTCCGGGCCATCAGTATAGGGACCGACTAGCTTACTCCAATAGAGAAAAAAATGATCTGCTTTCGTGTTGCTAAGTAAAGGTTGGAACGATGTAATTAAGGATATTAGTGACTTTGTTGGTTCACTGAACTGACAGTTTAGCTTACCGCAAAACCTAATACCATTATCCAGAATTTTAAGCCTACATTTCTTTTATGAGACAATTTTAAGCCTATATTTCTTTTATGAAACAATTTTAAGCAGTGGCGTAGCTAGCATTTCCGGCTAGGGTGGTCCAGTTGCTGACTCCAGTTGATACAGTGCTGCTTCTTCTTGCTGGCCACCACCGCCATTAGTGGTCAGGGTCGCGGTTTGTTGTTCTCTATGCTCCAATCACGCCATACAATCACCACATCAGGGGGAAAACAACTGCAAAGCGTCACATAACAGTGGAAGGGAGCAATGCAAGAGACAGTAATTCTGTGTTTTATGTATAGAAAGAGAGGATAATATGTCTTGAGCTGGATTTCAGGGTGGTCCATGGCCCACAGGGACCACCCTGTAGCTCCGCCCCTGATTTTAAGCCTATATACTATATACTCTACTCAGGTGAACCTAACTTGTTCACAAATTGAAGCAGTAGCATAGGCCTAGATCATTTTGAAAAGATCTAGTCACTGTCAGCACGGGTAAATTAACTCACTACTCGCGGGTCGTGTTCATCAAGAAGATCACGAGTACTTGCTTGCCTGTGATTGGGCCACCGTTTGTTGTGGCTTTGGAGCAGACACGCACCACGTCCAGCCTCCAGACGCTTCATGGTTAACCGTTGAAGCGGTTAGCCCGGACGCCTGCTGCTGAATGCTGATGGAGTATTTCTCTGGACGAAGCAGAGCTAAGCTTAGGCTGCTCGAGTGCCGGCGTCATGGGGTCCCTGGCAGCGTTAGGCTTGAGAACCGGCGTCCTAGTCGTGTGCGCGACGAGCAATTAATCCGGGCGCCGGTACATTCTTCGTTACACTTGAGAACCGGACACACGTATAGTACGCTTTCTCCTGGTGCCAGCATGTTCCGGTTGCTGCTAGCTCCATTTAAATGCAAGACATGCTTTTATTTCGTGAAGAGAACGTTTTGATCGACAATTATTCTATTAACATATAAATATTTGATGCGGACTAGAATCGTATTACCAAATTCTTACTTATGATAATGATTTTATTTAAAAAATCGTTATAAAATGCAATATGTCATGTAAGAAACCAGGAACTGCAAGTGGCATTATTTATCATAAACCCTGGATATACATTTTAATTTTTTAAAGAAAACATAATAAATCCAATTGCTACGATGATTTGAGTCAAGCAGATAGATGATTTGAGTCAAGCAGATAGATGACTGGATGTTTATGATTTTTGTGAGAATTTCTAAAGTTTATCTTTTTTTTTAACACGTAAACATCTTTTAAGAATAACATGCATGCTCCAAAAGAAGTTTCCAATTATTAATAGTAAAATTAGTGTTTCAGATATACAGTAGTTCTATCCGCAACAAAAGAAAGAACGATATACAGTAGTTCTGTGCTCCTATCATAGGGACAATACGGTTCATGCTTTGGAGCCTGCCCAGGCCCATGGGATCAGAACGCCCACCATAGGGGAGGTTTGCAAGCATCCTTATTCAGCAAATTAGTGTTTCCTACTAATTTGTGACCGAAGATCATACCAGTTCAACCAGCCCGTGAGCTTGATGTTGCTGAATGCCTGAATATATACTACAAACACCTCTAGCAACAAAGCAGCTAGATAGATATTCTAGGGTTCCATTCTCAGGGCACAAATTGCAAACATAATTCTCAGATCAAACTTGTCTCGAGGTGTCATCTAGGTACTTGAATTCTCAAAATGCATTTTTAGTTCTCAAACTTATCCAAAATGGTCATTCAGATCTCTAAACTATTGAGATGCATTTTTAGATCCTCAAACTTGTCCTTGTGTGTCAATTGGGGTCCTTAAACTCTCAAAATGAATTTTCATATCCCAAAAATTGCCATTAATTAATTGTATTTAAAATGATCTATTTACTTAGATAATTTCCATATGATTTATTTAGAAATCTTACCACTAATATTATTTAAATTGTGAATTAGGTGCTTATTAATCATACTCAATATGAATTAATCAAGAAAATTAGATTATTAAGAAATCAACAACGCATATCATATTTTTTTCTCGATTAACATAACAATCTCTATGTTATTTTTTTAATTTTTCCTATTAACTAATTGTATCTTAGATGAGCTCTGTGTAACTTATTAAGGCAAATTGTTCCAAATCCCAATAAAAAACAAAAAAACATTTTATGAAATTTAAAATAGCAATACCATTTTCACTAAAGTAAAAATATAAAAAATATACTTTTATTAATTTTAATAGCATTTTGAGAGCTTAGGTATCTGCATTTAGAGATCTGAATACAGTTTGAGAGTTCAGGAATCTTAGATAACACTTGGAAAAGTCTAAGGACCGCTCATTTCCTAGTGTATTTTTGTAAGCCCAAATTCAGCCTAGTGTTTTTTTTTGCATACGTACGAGTCACAGGTATGACGACGCACAGCTGAGTAGCTGACATGAGCAAAATAACTGTCAAATCATTTTTTAATTAAAGAAAACTAAATCAAATCATATTCACACTTTACAGTGCTTTTCAGAGTGCGACACTGCCGCCGGCGTCACCATAGCGAAGTTGCGCGCGCCGCCGTGCACGAGGTCCACCGCTCGCCACGCCCGACAGGAACCGGGCAATCTCTGCTCGCGACGAGCCGCCGTCCTTCCAGGCCCGGCGGCCCCCACCTTGTGCGCAGCCACCCGCTCCCGGAGTTCCTCCCCCTGCGCGGACTCCATCACCATCTTTACCTTCGCCTCTACCTCGCCGGCTCTCACGAGCCCTTCCTTCCACCCGGCCACGTCCACACCGACCCGCATCTCCTGCACCATGACCACCTTGTTCTTCTGCTCCGCGTACATCGGCCAGCACAGCATCGGCACGCCCGCCGCGACCGCCTCCAGCACGGAGTTCCAACCGCAGTGCGTCACGAACGCGCCGACCGAAGCGTGGTTGAGCACCTCGACCTGGAATTTTTTTATTTTTTAATCTTTTTTAAACTGAAATTTTAAAACCCACCCGAACTGTATTTCCAAGAAATAACCCTTTTGGTCGCGCCACGACTCGTGACGCGACTGATGAGGGAGTCGCGCCATAGCATGTGGCGCGACTGGGCTGCCACGTCGGCCGGCCGGGCCGCGGGCGGCCAGCGCGGCTGCTGACCTGGCTAGCGGAGTCGCGCCACATGTCCTGGCGCGACTTAGTCGCGCCAAAGGACGTGGCGCGACTCGCCTGTATACAGCCGGGCACCCGAGCCCCTTCTTCCTCCTCCTCCCTTTCTTTCTCCTCCCCACCTGAGCTCCACTTCTCCCATGGCGCCGCCCCCCACCTCCCCCCTCTAGATCCCCCTCTTTCTTCGACGGATTCGAAGGGGAAACGGTGGGAAAACACTCCGGGAAGGTAACTCCTCCACTTTATCCGTGTAGATTTGTGCCATTTGCTTGTTTCCCTTGGCATAGCTTGTGGTAGGGTAACCTAGGGTTTGGGTTGGATTTGGTAAATTAGTACGAAAAGGGTAAGATTAGTTGAGCGTTATCGTGTAATTGATTCTTGGCAACGCTTTTGTAACGTGTAGATTGTGTATCATGAAACGATTTCGATGAGATTTTAGTGGGTAGATATTCTTGTTAATATTGGCAAGAAATGGAAATTAGGATTTATTGTAGAATGATCTTTTAATGTAGGTTTTATTGTAGAATTTATTGTAGAATGATGTTATGGAAACTAGTTGGTTCTAGTTTTTATATAAGTCCATGAATGGTAATTGTAATGTGGCCGTTAAATGTATGTAGATGGATCGCTTAGTTCGTTATTTCTCTGGTGGTTCGGTTAATGAGAATGGAGAGTTTGAGAGGATGAAGCATGAAGTCACAAGATTTGATAGCCCTCCTTCATTTGATGAAGTTTTTGTTCGAGCTAGCTCAATATTCCAAGTTGATCAAGAACATAGTGAAATAATCCTACATGGTAGATTCGATGCCGGTGACAAAAGGGCTCATTATGTGCTTATGAGAATTTCATGTGATGAAGATTGGTCTTTTTATAAAGAGTTGGTGAAAGGTTCCCAAGTTGGTTGTGCTGAGTTAGTAGTTGAAGTTCGTGAGAGTGTCTGTGTAGAAAGTAATTATAAGGTTGGTGAAGCTGAGGACGATGAAGAATATGAGGTTGACATGGCAAATGAGCCAGATCCAGAGGATGATTGTCTAGTGAACAATGACTTTGACGAGGGCACTTTTGATGTTGAGGAGGAAGATGATGATGAAATCTCTGCGGGATCAGAAGAAGAAGAAGAGGAAGAAGAAGAAGAAATGAGAGAAGCGTTAACCCAAGAAGAAGTTTTTGAGCCAACCCAAGTCAATGAAGCACCGTTTGTTGAGCCAACACCAGTCAATGAAGCACCGTTTGTTGAGCCAACACATGGTGTACCAAAACCGGTTGAGCCGAACTATGTGGTGCATCGGCGTTCGTTTGTTCAACCATCTCCTATGGTTGAACCGTCCTCTAGTATGGCTACAATTTTTGGTGCTAGATTGGCCCCTCTCACTATTGAGGAGTCGAGACAACTTGGAGCAGTTTATGTGGGTGTTCCAGAGGTTCTCTCTTCCATGCACCCCCTAAGAAGGCATATTGTGATTCTGGCTTGCGTCTTAATTCTTTAGAGCCTGACAGTGGTCAAGAGTTGATACAGAGAGGGATGACATTCGACAGTATGGAAGAGCTGAAATTTTTTTTGAGGGACTACTCGGTGCGGCACCATCGTCCATATGATGTGGTGCACTCTGACTCTAAGCTGCGCTACACAGTAGCATGCCAACTTGGTTGTGGTTGGAAAGTATGGGCCCGTCCAATGACCGATGAAAGGCAGAAGTGGAGGATAACTAAAGTGCAGCAGCCTCACACATGTGGTACTTCCCGACCAATCCACCAGCACTCTCAGTGTACGGCACGATATATCGGAGGTCGGATTGCTTCAATGGTGTATGCTGACCCTGACATTTTCGTGTCAGCGCTCGTTGAAGCAATTGTCGGATTCACTAGTTATCGGGTGAAGTATGGAAAGGCCTGGAGGGCTAAACAACACGCCATGGCCGTGCTGTGGGGTGATTGGATTGAAGCCTACAGTAGAGTTCCGCGGATTCTACATGCTATTGCATATTACAATCCGGGGACGAAATGGTGCACTAGCACCACGGGAGCACTGGAGTTGCACAATGGGGTAATGAAGGAAGTAATGCAGCGTGCTTATTGGTGCTTTCCACAATGTGCAGAGGCATTCAAACATTGCAAGCCGGTGATTAGTGTTGATGGCACTTTTTTGACCGGGAAGTATAGGGGGAGTTTGTTGATTGCAACGGGAATGGACGGGGAGGATCGTTTGTTACCGCTCGCCTTTTCTTTGGTGGAGAGCGAGAACAACGAAAGTTGGTCTTGGTTCCTTCATTTGGTGCGTAGGGATGTGGTGGGACCGGATCGAAAGATTTGTATAATTTCTGATAGGCACCAAGGCATTCTAAATGCTGTTCAAGAGCACATTGATGGTTACCAACCGATCGTGCACCGTTGGTGCATGCGCCACTTTGCTGCAAACATATGGCATAGGCACAAAAACAAGAATGTAATAAAACAATTGAAGTTGGTATGTGCATCGAAGGCAGAGAGAACTTTTGGCATACGGCTTGCGAAACTTAAGAAAATGATGAATGAAGAAGCGACAGAGTGGCTTGACAGTCAAATGGAAAACATGCATAAGTGGTGCAATGCCTTTGACGAAGGTGGTTGGAGGTTTGGTGTCTGCAACACTAATATCTCTGAAGTCCTAAACAAGTTACTTAAATGAATTCGCGGCATACCTGTGTCGGCAATTGTTGAGTACACCTTCTACAAGGTCAATTCATACTTTGTTAAAAGGTGGCAGAAAGCGAAGAGTCAAATTGATGCGAGGCCAAACCAGAATTTGTGGGGCAAAGGTGCGGCAAAACTGCTAGGCACGGAAGAGGACAAGGCGAATACCATGGCAGCAGAGTTGTTTGACCTTAACTCTTATGTGTACTCCGTTAGGACCGCAAACGCTCTAACGGTGGGTGGTGAGAGTACAGGTGGTCGTATATACAAGGTTGACCTCACACATGTGACTTGTACTTGTTGCGTGCCGCAGTTGTTGCATGTGCCTTGCTCCCATATGATTGCTTCGTGCCGTGTTAGAGGGGTGGATCATCGGGCCGCTTTATATACCTCTCAGTTTTACCTAAAGGCTACCGTGTTAAAGACCTGGACACCCCGGTTTGAGCCTTTACTTGACCCTTCTGCTTGGCCATTGTACAACGGTCCTGAGTATATACCAGATAGTACCACAAAGAAGGACAAGGTTGGGAGAAGGAAGAAAAAGCGTCTCCGTAACGAGATGGATGCATCTAATGGTTATGGAGATGATATGTACGGTTACGGGGACTTCAACCAAGACAAGTCCACAATACTTTGTGGTATATGCCACAAACCAGGACACCGCATGGAACGGCACAAAGAGGGCCCAAAAAATTTGCATCCTACCAAAAGAAATAGACCTCCTAACCAAAGAAGACAACAAACCAGGACTAGTAGTAGTGGAATGGAGCAGTGAATGACTTAGGATTAGAAATAGAAGTATCTTTGCACCAATGTAAGGTTGTGAGATAGTGTTACATTGCTTGTGCGTTTATTTTGAATGGTTTAAGTTTTTTTATATAAAGTCATGGGTTGACACATTGTACAGGAAATCAATGGATGCCCTGTGGCGTGAGAGAAAGTGGAAGGAACGTGGACAGAAAAGTTATCCCGACGTGTCTTGCAAGGATGCGCCTGTTCCTCCCGCTCTCCCGCAACCTCTGTGTGAGTGTGGGAAGCCTGCGAAGGTCACTCAATCGATGCATCCAGATACTGCGGCTCGAGCGTACTACACGTGTCCTGATTACCGTGTAAGATAATGCAATCATAGACTGTCTTACTTGATTGCCCAAACTCTCATATATTATGAAGATTTGCTAATTTGGTTGTGTTGATGCAGGACTGGGAGCAATGCAACTTTTTTCAGTGGATAGATGGCCCTGAGATGGTGGATCAACGCATTCTTCTCTTCAGACCCAATTCCGCGAAGAGTTATGAGACTTTCCAGCGGTGGCTACCTCCTCCTCCTAACCCACCACCCATGACAACTGAGGAGAAGAAAAAAGTCATTGCCAGACGTATGTCAAATCCACCATTATGCAATTGCGGTGATCCAGCTGAGATTAGTCGGCAGATGCCCAACTGTCCTTGGCCTCGCACCTTCGGGTGTCCCAACCGTACAGCCGTAAGTGTAATCTAGTTTTCATCCATCTGCATTGCTTAATTTGTTGTGGTTGCTAATTTCATGTTTTACACAAAAGCAGAATAGGTATCCGGTTTGTTCATTTTCGGAATATGACTACGGTCCCAAATCTGGAGGCTATGAGGGCTCTAGTGTCAGATTTGCCCAACCCAAAGGCAAGGCAAGGCAAAGGAGACTCCAAGGGCAAAGGAGAGGTCGTCATTTGCTCGGATGATGAGGACGAGGAGGATTGGGGCGACGACGAGGTGTTCCCTGGGTGTGAGTCGGATTAGGCCTGATGCTGGAAGTGTATGAATTCCCATGTCTTTGTCATGAATTATGTTTATGTGATGAACTTTGTCCTTTTTCCATTTGTTGGACTCTATATGTGTTGTTTCAACCTTGGCACTAGCTCTATGTCTTGTATGAACTTTGAACTTTGTCTGTGTCATGTTTAAACCAATCTTGTGTTCTCTTCTATGAGTTTGGACTTGATTTTTGTGAAATATCTGGGCATCGGTGCCCGGAGTGTGACGATCAGGCGGCCGGTGAGTCCGGCGAGGTCGCTGTGAAGGCTGTGTGGCAGGTGGTGCGTCGGACAACTGTGACGAGCCAAGCTCGTCGTAGCCGTGGTCGTCCTCGTCCACTGAATCACTAACAAAGGCTAAATAATGATTCTTTGAAAAGCATACGTCGGATTCCAGAAAAGCGTAAATCGGATTGTCTGAATGGCCTAGGAAAAACGTAAATCGGATTGTCTGAATGGACTTGTACCGCTGCTTTAGTCGCGCCTCGATCCATGGCGCGACTGTCTCCTGAGTCGCGCCACGTACCATGGCGCGACTTATGCTTTAGTCGCGCCTCGATCCATGGCGCGACTGATGCGGTAGTCGCGCCTCGATCCATGGCGCGACTGATGCGGTAGTCGCGCCAATAAGGTGGCCGACTCAGGACCCAGGTAGGCCATTTAGGACCAATTGAGTCGCGCCACGTACCATGGCGCGACTTATGCTTTAGTCGCGCCTCGATCCATGGCGCGACTGATGCGGTAGTCGCGCCTCGATCCATGGCGCGACTGATGCGGTAGTCGCGCCAATAAGGTGGCCGACTCAGGACCCAGGTAGGCCATTTAGGACCAATTGAGTCGCGCCAATTAGTATGGCGCGACTCCTGCTTCAGTCGCGCCATAGATCGCGGCGCGACTGCTTCACTTCCATTCCATTTTCTCTCATTGACTACAATAAAAATATAATCACAGTAATTAAACTACCAATTGCACTTCCATTCCATTTTCTCTCATTGACTACAATAAAAATATAAGCACAGTAATTAAACTGCCAATTGCATTTAGGTTACGAATTGAGGGCGATTATGCAGACTGAAGAAGTAACTTTTACAAGAGTGTGATGTCCATTAACATATTGCCTAATACTTCAAGGAGACCCATATGGAATCAGCATGTGCACAAAAAATATTCTTATTTTCTCAAGCATAACTAACTAATGGAAGGTACTACAAAGTGAAGATTGACATGTTTCTGGGTAAGACATCACTTCAATGAACTATTTCTGGGTAAGACGAATACACAGAAATGAAATGATTCATTTTGCTGGCAACATAAGGTTCCAAATACAGGGCAAGGTTCCAAATATTAGCCAATGTTTCAACTGTGAAATTCCATCACATAACATAATAATTCCATCAAAAAGGTTTCCACATGACCCAAGTCCATCACATAAAGTCCATCACATAACATAACAATTCCATCACAAAGGTTTTGACTTGACCCAAGTCCATCACATAACAAGTCCATCACTAAACATAAGTCCATCACAAAGGTTTTCACATGACCCAAGTCCATCACATAACGAGTCCATCACATAATCTTACTTGAGTAACTCTACTTGCGGCGTGAGGGGTTGGGTGTGTAGGGCTTCTTCTTGCGACGCTGGCGTCCTGGATTGGTAGGCAACACATTAGGGGTCCCAACATCTGTGTGATCCCGTCGTGCCCGCCTCCTAGGCCTCTGACTGCCCTGTGATGGATCAAATGGCGCATCAGGCAACTGTGAGGAACCAATCTCTTCTTGACCATACGAAGGATCATCATCTTCTGAGTTCGAGCTATTTTCCTCCTCCTCCTCCGGGTCAACATCCCTACTAGGGCCGGGAATGGTGAGAGTCCCTGCATGAACAAATATACATTTTGTATCAAAAACCAATGATGAAAACCAAAAATTCACAAACAGTACTAGTTTGAAACCAGGCCCGCACCTGTACTCGTGGAGGTGGCCCTAGTACCCCTAGTGGATGGAGCTGAACGTGTACCAGAACTTGAGGGACCACCAGCCGCTTCTTGTTCTCGTGGGGCCATGCAATTCAACTTGCGGGCCATTTTTCGACACCCACGATGGAATCTCTAAAATCACAATAAAGTTAAATTGGTAGGCTCTAAATCAGAGATAAAAGCACTTTACCATCTAACCTGTATGAAGGCCCGTAGCTTGCTCGCCTCTTCTGGATGCCCAATTGGCACACCCAATGCTACGAGAGACTCGTTAGCAAAACGACCAAGTTGTTGTCCCTATCATTGCCATGTGAAAATTCAACCATTTAATCACAATTCAACCAAACTTACAATGTAGCCAAAACCAAATTACATTAATGAAATAAGCAAACATTCAACCAAAGTTACAATGTAGTCTTCCACCGGTCCCCGCTGTGTCTGCGTGGCCTGCCTTGTCATCTCGTCATACTGGTCAAACACATCTTCTGGGTCTGAGGTAGGTCCTCGATAGGACCGGCATCCATAGCCACCTTAAGTTTAAGCTTTGTGTTCGCTCTCAACCATTGCAAATAATTTTCAAAAGGGGGGTCACGGTGAAGTGGACCTCCTATGACAATGTTGGCTCCACGACTATCCCAAGCGTTAATGTATCCTTGGTGCTTCATGCCCCAATCCTTTCTACCCCTCTCGCGTCGACGGTCAATACTACATTCAAGACACATTCTTTATCAAATACAAGTATATAACATACCATGATTCCAAGAATATAAACTCAACAAACACACAACATACCGATGAAGCTCTTGATTAGTGTTTATGTACTCTGGAGGGTAAGGTTGAAGATAGCCAAACTGCCTCATCACTCTACTTGGAATATGGTACTCGACAATGTAGAAGCAAATGAGGGGACAAACCGAGCGCCAATAATCTTGATTCATCATGCAATATGGACTAAGCTCCATGGCTTGCACCTCATCTCGATCATAAGGGCGCCAATTCACCTAGGTATCATGAATCAAATAAATTTCCAACAATGCCAAAACCATTACAATAGAACAGACAACGAAAATAAACCTCAATACCAAAGAACGTGCTAAAGACAACTTACATGTGCAGGAGTGAGGCAGTCCAGAGCGTTGCTGTAGTCAGTGTAACGTCTCACCGGGTTTCCATGCACATTGAGAATATTGTGCCATAGATAACCGACAGTGGCCAAAGGCTCTTCACCATAAGTTAGTAATTGCTTCAACAAGACAAATATAATGTCAAATTAACAATATCTCATATCATACTTAATGAAGCAAAAGATATTATCTTACCCCATGTGTATACCGCTCCGGCCGACCAACCGGAAGCCGCTCCCACATCCACAGTTGCAAAAGATAGGCACAACCCCCCATGTTAGCACTAGCACCCTTGCGGCAGCAAGCATCACACATCTGGCGATAGAGCCATGCAAGAACTGCACTACCCCAACTATAGGTGGCGATGTTCTCCCAAGCTTGCCCAATAATGTCTACCCACATCCAAGAAATGGTGTTCCCGCTCGAGTCCGGAAATAAAAACCCAGCCACCAAGTGCCATAGCCATGCCCTAGCATATCGAGCAACAACACCAGCCGCAACATCAGCAGAAGTGCTGCACCAACCAAGCCGAGCTGACTCCTGTAGTCTTCCTATCCTTTCGATCGTCCGGTGGATCTGCAGGACGAACACCAAACAAGACCTCCACCCGATCTCGCCAACCAGCAGGATCAATTGTCCCAGTGACCGCTTGACCGTCTATGCGAAGACCAAAAAGCATGGCAACATCTTGAAGTGTCACCGTCATCTCACCACAAGGGAGGTGGAATGTGTGTGTCTCAGGCCTCCATCGGTCCACTAGCGCGGTAAGAGCCGCATTGTCCATCTTCGGCAATCCACCCTTCACAAGCATCGCCAGTGGGAGCAAGCCAGCTTGCCGAAGGTACGGGGCGTACCTATCATCCCACACGAGAGGATTGTGGGTGCGGATACATAGAGAATTCAAAACCTGCAAATAATAAATCAAACACCGTGTTGGACTACATCCACCCATCAAATTCATTTACTCCATACAAAGTCATCATTAAGGACAAACTAACCTCAATACGCTCCTCAAGTATCCTCCCGCGATGTCTCTCGTCGTACGCCATCTCAAGCAATTGATATTGTGGGTGCCGCGCCATTTTCACCTATATCAAATAAACGCGCCATTCTCAAGCAATTGATATTGTGGGTGCTAAAAAAGAACATTGCAATTAAAACAATCCAATATGAACAAGTCATACAAGATTTCACTTTTCTATATATCAAAAAAATTTCACATATATACTTCACATACAAGTCTAATAAATCATAACCATGAAAGGCTATCTTCAATATACAAGTCAAATAATTCATCACCATGAAATCTTATATTTTACACATAACCATATACAAGTAAAATAAATCATCACCAAGAAATCCTATATTTTACACATAACCATATACACATTTCCATATACACATAACCATTAACTTCAATATATACACATCTATATTTTCCAAAGCAAGGTACATTAACTCAAATTAATACCAACTACAATAGACCATTTAGTTCATTACTAGCATCATCCACATCTACAAATGGTTATGTCAACGAAATCGTCACATGCAAAAAAATCTATACGATAAACAGGCGTTACCAACGACCAAATCCACCACTTAGAACAACTAACCATCTCAAATCCGTGCTCAATCGACCAAATCAAGTCAAACCCTATCTAAACCTAACCTCATCCAAAACTAAGGAAATCAACCAAATCCGCAAAATGTAGATGGTCAAAGTGGAGGAGTTACCTTCCCGGAGTAGTTTCCCTACTTTTCCCCTTCGAATCCGTGGTGGGATGGGCCGATCTAGGGGGGGGCGGCGGCGGTCTCCATGGAAGAGCTCGGTTAGGGTTGGGGAGAAAGAAAGAATGGGAGGAGGAAGAAGAAAGGGGCTCGGGCGGCCGTCTGTATACAGGCGAGTCGCGCCACGACCTTTGGCGCGACTAAGTCGCGCCAGGGCATGTGGCGCGACTCCGCTAGCCAGGTCAGCAGCCGCGCTGGCCGCCCGCGGCCCGGCTGGCCGACGTGGCAGCCCAGTCGCGCCACATGCTCTGGCGCGACTCCCTCATCAGTCGCGCCATGAGTCGTGGCGCGACCAAAAGGGTTATTCGTTGAAAATACAGTTCGGCTGGGGTTATTTTTAAAATTTCAGTTTAAAAAGGGTTAAAAAATAAAAAAATTCCCTCGACGTGTGGCGCCCATGACGTGACCACGAGACCGCGGCCCTTGGTCCTCTCCAGGAACCCCTCCGGCATGAGCCTGCCAAGACCCGGCTCGGATCGGAGGCCGTCCGTTGGCTGGTTCTTTGGGGCTTGAAGAACGACCCACAGGAACCTGTGCCCGGACATCTCCCGACCCGCGGCGATCTCCCGGAGCTGCTCCTCACGGTGCGCGCCGGCGCTCCCAAAGCAGAGGTACACCAACACGGATTTGCTACCCTATAGTGTATCTACCCTGGGCAACGAACGGAGATGGAGAGGGACATGTGTCGCTACAAGATCCGAGCAAACCGTCGATTAAATCAGGGAAAGTGAGTGTTTATGACCCCGCGGTCAGCGAATCAGCGAGGGAACCTGAACCGCGTTCGGACCAATAAAACAAAAAACCATCCCCCATTCGGGCGCTAGCTGAACTAGAGCGTCTACGGTATTCCTTCTCTTGTAAGACTACCGGGCATCAGGAGTCAACCGCCCCCCCCGCACCCCCCCTACCCCGAGGTGGAGATGAACCGGATAGAGGTAGGAGCACAGGAGGGCGTTCCGGTCTCCGCGCCATGGGAGACGTCCTGCCGTCGATCCAGACAGCGCATGGAGAGCGGGGGTTGGGGCATATACCAACGCCGGTGGCGCGAGTGGGAGCCTGTAGCCTAGCCCCACGAGATATCGATGAGGGCGCGGGTTGGCCGCCGGCAGATCTGCCGATTCTAGGCGCTGGCAGTGGGATAGTCGCCGCGGTGATTGGAGCAGCGGATCACGGCGGCGGCGGCGGCCCCCGCGGTAACGGCGGGGTTGGTGGTGGCGGCGGCGCGAGCTTACCGATGGAGTCCTGCGCGCAGAGTAATGGGGCGTGGGTACCCAAACCAAGGTGATTCCGCTAGTCCCTGCTCCAACCCATAGTCAGATTAATGAGCTTCTAGCGATTCATCCAACTTTATCTATATTCGTTTTTTCCCACCGGTGAAAAGTAGTGATCTTCTAGCCCGTGATTATCGTTTCCTTGGACTGCAGGCATAAGGAACAAAAAAAAAAGGACCGCTCACAAATCGACACAAAAATAGGGGACAAAAGGTTGATTGCCTTTGAAAAGTATAATTTGTTACTACTGCTGACATCAAAAACAAATTCTAAAAAATCATCCTACTAAATCAAAGCATACATGAACACATGATTTTAACCTATCTCTGTTGACTGTGATATACATTCTTTAGTCGTGACATACCTATCGCGCCGTATTGAGGGCCAAAAAATCGATCAGAAAAATCAACGAAAAAAAAAGGATGCGGAACGGTGTGTGTGCATGCGATGCTATGATTTGGTACTACTGCTCACAAAAGAAGTTACGAGCAAAAATATAAAAGTTCCACTATGAAATGAAAGCATACGTGATTTTATACTATCTCTGCTTACTCTGATATACATTCTTTGGTCCTGCACATACCTATCGCACTGCATTCATAGCCAATAAAGAAGGATTGCTGTCGCCTGCAAATGCAGAGGCGGATTGCTAAACTATGGTGCCATTTTCATAACCCCCAGGCTCAGGGCGAGGGACGGACCAGATGCTAGAGTCGCACCAAATGAACCAAGCGCCTTTGCAAAGGCACTTCAACAAGCTGCACATAGGCCGGGAGACCCTATATTCTTCCCTTTCGAAGGTACAACCTTCAACAGTTGCGCAGAGGCCAAGGATTTCTACAACCTGTACTCCTGGGAGGTGGGGTTCGGCATACGGTATGGACGTAGCAGCACCAACAAGCGTGGTTACAGGACAAGCCAAGACTTTGTGTGCTCATGTGAGGTATGTTTTGCAGGCATCCCCCCCCCCTCCACCCCCTACCCATAAATTATGAAATGTTCACCGCTTTATTTGTGGGTGCAGCTGCTAAATGAGAATATCTATTGCATACATGCAGGGATTTGATAAGGACCCCAACTCAGCTTCTGTGCGAACCGGTTGTCGGTCAATGGTACGTCTGCTCCGGAAAAAGGACCACTCATGGTACATCAGCAGAGTTGCGGACACCCACAACCATGAATTTTCTTGTGGGTATGCTGAGAAAAAGCAATGGAACTCGCACAGTTCAATTGACGCAACCACCAAGCATTTCATAAGGAAGCTAAGGGAGAACAATGTCAGCATCGGCAGAGTTTGCAGCATCCTGGGGGTTTCTACCAACACCACAGCATTCCCACTGAGAAAAGAGACAGTCCGGTCAATCTGCGCAAAACTGTCACAAGAAAACCTAAAAGATGACATTGGGAAGACTCTGAAGATACTAGAAGACATGAAGCAAAAGGACGCGGGGATGTGTGTAAGATACAAGATTGATGATGAAGGGAGAATAAACTCAATGCTATGGTGCACAGGGAAAAATCGTTTGGACTACACCAGATATGGAGATGCAATTACATTTGACACCACCTACAGGACAAACCTTTACAGTTTGCCATTTGGGCTATTTGTGGGGGTGAACAACCACTTCCAATCAGTTATCTTTGGAGGTGTGCTTCTAACAACTGAAACAACCGAAGACTTTGAATGGTCATTCACAACATTCATGGATGTTATGGGAGGAACACATCCACAAACAATCCTGACAGGTAACAACCAACGCTAACATACATTACAACAAGAACCTGTATTTGTTGCACCCAACATAAAAGAAAAATCCAACTGGCAGGCAGGGGGGTACTGACCATGACACTAATCTGCATATTTTTGGTTTTTTGTTTTTTTGTTTTTTTTTTGAAGTTCCAATGGGTACTGAAACATGGCAAGCAGGGGGGTGCTGAAACATACATTAGAACCTGAATTTTTTTTGCGTTCAATGGATGCAGACCAATGTGCCGCAATGGCAAAAGCATTGAGGTCCAAGCTGCCACACATAAGGCACCGCTGGTGCAGGTGGCACGTTCTGAAGAAAGCTAAGGGAAAGCTGGGGAAGGTTTATACAAAGCACAAGAAATTCAAAAACGAGTTCAATGAACTAATCACTTATGAGACATCGATATGCCGTTTCGAGGAGACATGGCAGAAATTGGTCAAGATGTACAACCTGTGCAAGAGCAAATACATGGCCAGGCTGTTCAAGTATAGGGCCAAGTGGGCGAAACCATACTTCATGGGGGTTTTCTGTGCCGGCATGACGAGCACCCAGCGAAGTGAAAGCGCTAACCACATGCTGAAAAGGTACATACAAAGGGCTGCCCCAATGCATATGTTCGTCAGCAAGTTCAATGAGCTTCTATCAGATAGAACGGACCAGGAAGGACGTGAGCAGCACGCAACTAAAATGGTAAGTCACACACACAACCTGCAGCTAGTCCTTTAAGAATTAGTTCAGCAGTCGTGCATACTACATGATCCTGATCACCCCCCCTGCATCCACCTGGCAGGTCAGCAGACGCCTGAGAGTTGGTGTGCCAATTGAACACCATGCAAGTTCGGTGTACACAAGGGCCATGTATGAGAAATTCTACGACGAGTTGTACAGGTCAGGGAAGTTCAAGGTCCGCCCTGGCAGCACCAAGAATAAGTACACCCTGACTAAGGGGCAGCTTGACAGCAACGGCAATGAAATCATATTTGAAGTTAAAATAGATGAAGATGGGAGCATCAGCTGCAAATGTGGCCTCTATGAACACATGGGCATGCTATGCCGGCACGCACTTAAGGAAAGTGAAGCTTCCCTGCGCACCATTTTTTGCAAACCATTGTTCCCTGCTTTTTGTTTTTTCTGTGTCCAATCATACTTAATTGACAATGAGCGAATCATTCATACAAACCAGCAGGTCCTGGTGTACCTGGACAAGGATGAGATACCCCAGGGGAACATCATGAGAAGATGGACAAAAGAAGCGTCGCAACTGTGTGGTACAAACACCTCGGCCAGGGACCACGCCCGCGAAGCAGACCAGGTGAAGAAGAAGGTGCTTCTAATGAAGACACTGGAATTAGTGAACAGCACATCAATTATATCAGAAGATGTGTTTGCAAAAGCAATGCAAGCCCTTTCAATGACCACACAGGAACCCATGCTGATCAGGGAATTTGTGGCCGAGCAGCAAGCAGCACAATCTGGGGACAGAAGCGTGCAACCATTGGCTTGCCCCCCAAGGACAATAACAGGAGGGCGGCCACCCAACACAGGAATGAAATCATGGCTAGCAAAGAATAAGAGGGGCAGTGACACAGGAGCCACCTCTGCGGAGGCTATGTGCCAGGACTGGCCGGCTGAGGAAAAACAAGCTCTGAAAAGAACTAGGCGGATCAGCGATATGACCTGACTTTGCTAAGCTGGCCATATATCGAGTAATCCTGGTTGTCTTATGTCGTAGCAACCAGCTAAATAAGAGGTTGCATGTTAATTTGTATTGACATTTGCTGAACGGTAGATGATGATCCATCTCCTGGTGTGTGTGAACACCTGATTTGCCAAGCATGCCTCATATTGAACTAATACGTATGATGCAATTGTAAATATTATATCTGCTCGTATGTGCCACCCTTTGTAGCATGACATCAGCAGGGAGAAAGTGAAAAACACAGAGTTGAGAGGCAAAAGTGATTCGCTAGTAGCACCAACACATACAGTTTGTTTTCGGGAATCGATTTGGTAGAAAAACTCTATTCGGTAGTAGATGATGATAAACCCTGAGCATATAGGCCCAACTAATAATGATAATGATCCACTGAATACATTGTGATTACAAAGAACCCTGGCTCTAGAACATCTATGAGCTGCACATCAGCTTGTTGCTTCCGGGTAGCTACTGTCTATGTCTCCTTCCATTCCATTGATAAGGTAGCCCCCCAGTCACCAGCATGGCGGCCGAGCCCAGCATCAGGTGATTGGTCAAAACGAGGCATCTGTGTACATGTCGGTGATAGCCCATCCGCACTACCACCCAGCATCGGCGCTGAACACAACAATACAATATATAGATGATTCAGTGGACAGCTAAAAGAAAATGCAACCCAAACAGCAGCAAGGAAGCAACATGATCATTTACATCCGTCAAGCAATATCCGTCCATCCGCACGAGTGATAAAAGGAGTTCCATGAGGCGTTATTTCTCCGGCAGCAGCACAATCCTTGTGCCTCGAGTCAATGAAAGATAACCCCCCCCCCACTGGTTTGGTCTCAGCAACCGTGTCGGATTTGCTACCTGAATACATACAAAAATGGCTTCAACAATTGCACGTGATGAACAACATCAACCGTGTGAGCATAAAGACTTTGAACTAGAACTCACTGTGATTGGGTAGCCTGTCATTTCCCATATCACCAGATTCCAGGTTTACCACAACAACATTTGAATCAGCAGAACAGGATGCATTAACCTAAAATTTTTAGCCATTATAAAATGTTACAGGATTTCCAACAGCAATGAATGTGTCCTCACCAAAAAGATAATGCATCCCATCGTGACCCGCACACAAAATATACCATGACATCAAAAGATCGGTACCTTGCTGTCAATATTGTTAGGGACTTTTTGGAAACAGGTCAATATTTGAAACATGATTCTTTCTTCCATATGGTACAAGTCCTGTGACCTGACCTTGCTCATTGCAGGGCCTACAGCAAGGGAATGTTGTAGCCCAAGGCCCGGGAAACAGTGCTTGATCAATGCAATCTAACACACAAAAAAAAATCACATGGTTCACCCTACAAAAGTGGACCAATATGAACACTGCATATAAAACAAAAGGAAAAATGGGTTCCATGCATATTAGCACGAAAATATTTAAAGACGTACAGATATCAGCCAGGGGTGGTTTGAAATGCATCACAAAAATAATGAGTCGCATTGGAAAAGAAAACTTACATTGAGGCAGATTAGGCACCCAGACAAGTCGAAGCAGAAATCTGTTGTGCAATTGTTTAGCTTGGCGGAAACGTTACGTGCAGATTCCTTCAAAGCTTGCAACGTGAAACCTGCCCAATCCAATTTGCCTAGGTCTTGGCCATCAGCCAAGAAATCGACGATCCGAGCATCAAACTCCGCTGCCGACCCACCAACTAAAGGAGATAGGAAAGCACCAACAGTGTATAACACAAATGATACGACAAAAGGATACTCCAACTCTTGCGGCAATCCTTCCCTGTCGTGCAGATCAATCATGACCCGCCGAGCTCGAGTCATGGTGAACGACGCCTTCGAAAATCCGACAGCTAAAAGGCGCGTAATGCGCACCCGAGCCGAATTTGTTGGAACACTACGATATGTGCCTAGAGATATAGTTCCAGTAGGTGCACCAATTATGTCAGTCACATATTGCA
>CM014271.1:22978371-22989923 GCA_004135705.1 Alloteropsis semialata
CGAACGAGTCCACGAGGATACCGTCGGTATCCGGCACTCGACCCCACCTGCTCAGAGCGGCCTTGTAAACGTCGCTCTCCGGGCGCTCGCGCATCTCCCTGCTGAGGTGAGAAGCCGGCACGGGAGGGACGCCACGAAGCTCGAGGGGAGTGTCCCGAGCTCTCCGAAGTTTGTTGGGCTGTGTGCAGCCAAGGAAGGGAGCTGGAGGTAGACGGCGAGAGCGGCGGCACCGGCGGGGTATAAGGCGTAGGCCGGCACGCCGAGCTCGTCCGCGACGTCGAGAGCATCGATGGAGAACACGTCGACGACAAGGGCGCGCACGCGCTGGAGAGGGAGGGAGCAGAGGAAGCTGCGGAGGCGCCTGTTGTGCGCGCGGATGAGATTGTAGTACATGACGATGAAGTCCTCGCCGGAGGAAGGCGGCTGCGCTACCGTTGTGGAAGGAGACAGAGGGCTGGGAGGAGACACGTGGTCGACGGCCGCGGCGAGGCCGGGCGGTTTGTTTCAGGTGATGGGGTCCGAACTTGAGATTGACCGCTGAGAGAGCAGACAGGTTTGGAGTTTAGAGCCAGATGTTGACTGTGATTGGGGAGCCTCACCGAACCCTGCAGGTTCCCAATTAAATTTGTGCTCCCTCTAAACAATCAGCATAATGTTAATGTTTGGATACATTCCGGGTCTTTTTTTTTAAAAAAAAGGAGATTGTTATTTGGACAGAAAAGATTATCACATATCGAGCGGTGCGCCCTAGCTAGAAACGCTCAAACAGGGCCTACGCTCTAGCAAAATTTTAGTGGTTTTCTCCACTGTAGGGTGAGACCTTTACAGGCTTACAGAGATGCTTGATGATGTAACATGTATTCTATCTCTTTTAACCATCCGTATTAACGCCTTTTTGCATTGTACATGCCCTAAAACTGCTAATGGAAGCCAGTTATTACTTTGTGCACATGGCCAGATGCCCTGATGACCAAGTGTCTACGTGGTCAAAAGCCGAAGATTTAAACATTCCATGTTTTAAAAGAAAGAGAACCTGAAGTTATGGTGCGACTGCGGAGAGCAGAGGGGTTTATTAGAGCTTAGAGAAGGCGCTGACTGATGGCTGTTCGATGGACATGGACGGATGGACCTTAATCGAGTCTCACTAAACCTTTAATTTCTTGCACAATTTGTGCGTGCTATTTTATTTTACTTTTCTTGCTGCAGCAGCACAAGTTTTTTTTCCCTTTTTTTTTGGGTCCATGAAGATTTACATCAGGAGCCTGTACTGGCCGGTGAAGAAGCGGAAGACTCGGTCACATTGACCCATTCTGGCTTCGATCGGTTAGATCAGGGAGACATTCTCTCCAACAGAATCACACACGCCCCTGTAAACACGAGCACCGTTGCTAGTCTTTAGCACTATCACTAGCTGTACATCCTCTCTGTAGATATATATATAAGTATGTGTGAACGAAAAGAGTACACTTGTGTTGCACGAATCATTCTCCTTCATGTTACCAGATTAACTGTGATCCGCTTCTTCCTCTGCTCTTCGATGGATCAGAGTTCTTCCTCCTCTGATGCAACCTCTGGCCACCATCGCTGCTCCTCCAGTCCTGATCGCCGCTGCATTGATCGAGCTGATCAACATGCAGTGGCATGTGCCGGTCACTGCTGCACATTTTCGACTGCAACGACAAGCGATGGAGCACCATCTTCGAGCTGGTCATCCGCATGCTTGGCACCGTCGACGCCATGATGCAGCATCATGATGCAGATTTGGAGCCACTCAGTGTCGCCGAGCCGCATCATGGCGTCGAAGGTGCCGTCGACATGATCGGCGATGCCGAACTTGCGGAAGGTGAGCTCCAAGAAGGTGCTCCATTGCCTGTATTTGCCTAGTCCTTGGCTTTTGGTCCTACACTTTTGTTTGTGCTACCGAATCCTGCCGTCAATCTCAGGTGAGCAAACAAACAACTGAGATCATTAGATCAATAATCAACACATACATCCATTATTCTTTTCCATCAAACTAATGCATACTTCGGTTTACTAATTACGTTCCAGTGTTAGGCACGGCCAGCTTTGGATTCTGGGTCGCGCCATGCTGCAAACAACAGGATACTTGTGAAAACCGGTGAAAGTTTGCACTGCGTCTTCTAATTCTTTATATCCTCTAAAACAATGTAAGTGTGGCCACACTGGAATTGCATAGTTGAAAACCTCAAGAGCCTGTCAGTGAGAATGGTTTTGAAATATATTTACTAATTTGAGCTGAGAAAAAAAAAGATAGGTGGCATGGAAATTCCAACACTTGTCTTGGGCGGCAGCTCTTTTCCTGCCTCTCCGATCTCTCTGTGCCAGCATACCCGAGTTCACTGCATAGTTGAACACCTCAAGAGCCTGTCAGAGAGAATGTTTTCGAAATATATTTAGCATCCTATATAGGGCACCCCGTGTCAATTTACTAATTTAATTTTAGCTGAGAAAAAGAAACATGAAAATTCCATTTCCAACACTTGAGTCTTGGGCGGCAGCTCTTTTCCTGCCTCTCTGATCTCTCTGTGCCAGCATACCCTAGTTCACTGCATTTCTCAAATATTGGCAGAGGATATGACGATGATCAGGTAATGCTAGGCAGACGATTTGACGTTTTTGGTTGCAAGCAGCGAGACGTTGGCTCGTAGCTGGGCCGCAGCCCTGCCTGGTCGGCTGGCTCCTGTATCGATCGCGCAAAGATGGGCTGGGCCGGCCCCGGGACGGAGGAGGATAGGAGCCTGCAAGGATTCAGGCAGGAGCTGAAGTGCCCCGTCATTACTCATTGCCTCATTGGCGGTAGCTAATGACACAATTATTTCGCTAATCGATCACTAGCTAATCTATTTCTAACCGATTGGGCGCTGCACATGTAGCCGACGCGCATGCACTCAACTCGGGGCGGCCGATTTCTTCCGGCCAAACTGGTTTGGCAGGGCACGAAGCACATATTATAAAATTAGCAAATCTCCTGGTCTGTGGTCTGTGCTGGCAATCCCGATAAGCGATAGGCTTATAGCATAGCCATACTGCTTACTGCATGTACTTCCATTCAACAACCGAGGGTGTGGTACGTAAGAGCCCAGTGTACATACACAGTGAACATCAATCAGGAGATCATAAAACTCTGCAAGAAAACAGTAGTCGGAAGAACCAAAAACGACCATACAAAGCGCAACAAAGTTGCCCAGAAAAACTTCCAACTCCAACAATGTATTTCAAATATGATCTCCTTAAATCTTAGCAATGTGTTCGACTGGTGCCAAGAAACGTAGGAACAAAAAGATGGCCATGTTTAGGGGCGAAACACCAGCGCAATCTTGGTGTTAGAAACCGGTGTCTAGTAGTTAACTACACCACCTTCCAAAGGTACAAAATATTTCATCCAATGTCAATAAAGTTGTTCAGCCTTTTAAGTTAGAACCTCACATAACTTAGTACTGAAAGCTTGCAACTGCTTACAAAGCAAAAGCATAGTTGGTCAAGATCCACCCTTTCTGTACAATCGACGAAAGAGAGATATCAACGTGATCAACTCTGATAGGCCTTTTTTTTCCTGGTGCTGTTTCCACAAGCTTGACTTGTACTGTAGTGGTAGCCAAGGTGTGACTTGAAGTACCAAGTGGTTCTAGATCATGTCCTTGGACCACACAAAACACAATGCTATCACCAATTTCGTCCTTGCAAATTGAATCAAAGGATATGTACCTACTGTTTCCCCAAATGTACTTCCAAGAAAAATCTAACACGATAGGCGCACCCAGCCAATTCGAAGTGTCGTCTTTTTTCAGCTCAAAAGCAACAAGACCTTTATCTGAGCAGGTGTATATGAAACCCTCAGCAAATATGCATCTCCCACTCATGAAACCAAAAGATTGCTCAACGGAGAACCATTCCCCTTTCTTCAAATCAAACAAGAAGAACTCATCTGTGTCAAAATCTGATATCATAAAGGCATCGTTGATGAGGTCTACAAATCCAGAAATCTTGACCTTTCGTGACAAATCCACAGAGCTTGATACCGTCCTCTGACACCTCCAATGGAAATTGCTTCGGAGGATATAGACATACTGGAGAGTATCACATAGCGCCACAACATACTGACCAGCTCGGAAAACCGATGAGAAAAAGAGCTTGGATCGTTTGCTCTTACAGATCCTGTAGGACTTCTTTTTGACGTCGACAACATAGTGATTGCATTCTGGACTCGATGGGATAACATCAAGTGTTGATCCGCGGTGCACAAAATACCATGCTGGAGAGTCATCTATTCCAAAATCTCCAAATCTAACCGTGTCAAGACGCAGTACTGCCTCCAGGGCCTTGTCGCTACTTGTCAACTTTCCGTCCGAAGTAGATATTTGATACAAAAGAGAGCACTGATCAGCCTGACAGATAAAATAGAAATCTGATCTGGTGGCCATTTTGCAGAATTCGAGCACTATTACACCTGGAGCTGGATCAGATTTTTCGTTTATAAACTCCCTACAGAAAAAACTTAACTGTTGTAAGTTGTAACAAACTCAAATTTTCTGGTCATTGCTATATACATAATATGTTCCATTACCATGTGCAGCTAACCACCTTTAGTATGTCTGCTGCTCATTTATCACTATGAGTATGAAGTATTTATTTTTCCCACACATCTATCATAGTTGTGATGGCAGATTCAACCCACATTTTTCTAAAGTAGTTTTAGCATTTTATAATGAAATGTAAATGTCTCTAAGCTATTCATGAGCAGGATTAGCAACACGAGCTAGTATAGTAGAGGGCTGAAAACAACAAAATGAACTTGGAGCACTATCAAATGACTAATCAATAGCCTGTAATTGAACTGCTCGATAATAACCAATTGGTGTAATTAAAAAAAGAAAATTCGTTACTAAAACAAAATCAAACCTGCAGCAGGGAAGCATTTCTGAGAACTTTTCAACTGGGGGACAGTAGAATCCTCCCATCTCTAAAGGGCCTGAGGGATGAAACTTGGCTCCAGGGTCCTCATACTTCCTGTCAGACCAGTAAGGATATTTTTGGTTAACAACCAGCAGGACGATCTCTAAAGAACTTAAGACACAGCAGAAGAGAACAGCTTGCAATGCTGAAATGCACTATTGTCCACAGAAGTCGTAATGCAACTAAGGTTAGCTAACATGCTAAAAATTGATGGATGTACAAACTGATAAAGCGATTAATTAAGTATCAAGGAACTGATTTAAGCAAAACAAATCGAGATTACTTACTGCAAGAAACAGAAGGTGTCGCCGTAGCATCTGTATCCTGGTGCATTGCTCCTGAGCATGTCTATCCGGCGGCAGGTGGAGTGCAGGATGTTAACACCATTGGGGACAAAGCAGCCACGTCCATCAGTGGTGCCTCTGATGCTGAACGTTGTGATCAGGGCATGACGTGTGGCACACCCACACAGCTGGTGCACATTGATCCAAACGGCGCACAGCATACCACCACTTAGGCGCTCCATGAAGCCATACCCTTCCTCGTGGTAGGGCCAAATATTATCGATCTCTATGGGAGCCAAAAGCAGTTTGCCTGAATGTAGAAGGTTCTTGTATGCAAAAAGTTTGGTGCCCCGTATGAAGTAGATCATGTCATCAAGCTCAATATACACTGCTTTGCCAGCGATAGGAATATATTGACTTGTGCCTTTAGTGTCAACAAGGGACAACCTGCCGCTGCTGCAGTCAAATAAGAAGCTGGAGTTAATGAATGATAATAGAATGAATCTACTATCGAGAACCACATAGCCCTGGAGTAGGGTGTCACTATGTCCATGTTGCAATGAACCATGTTGCAATGAAACAGGCTCCAGAGGGAAGTTGACACTGCTGACTTCAGCCCAACTGTCCCCAATCAGCTCATAAACGATGAGGTTACATGTCATTCCAAAGGAGCATCCCTTCACCAATACGAGCGGCACCCAGAGCTTGCCATGATCCCTCAGGGCACGGGAGGGGAGGCAGAGTAGACAGGCTCTTGTCTGCAGTGTTCAAAGAGAAAGCTTTGGGATGAAAGACCTTCTCGCAATCTTCTTGGTCGCTGGTGCTGCTCGAGCCGGTTGCAGGCACATGAGCGCAGATGATGTAAAGATGGCGGTTGTCCGGGACTATTGCAGCCCTGGCGTCGTGGAACAGCGTGTGCTTGTCATCGATCGGGGACACACGGCAGAAGAGCTCGAGCAGGTCGTTGTTGTCGCCGATGACGCGGCCGGTGCGAGTGACCCGGAAGTAGTGTATGCGTAGATTGTGCGACGGATGCCCAAAGGAGGTGCAGCCAACGAGTACCGACCAAGGCGCGCCGTCGTCGGTAGTGGGAGACGCAGGGCCGGCGGGTAGGGGGCGCTCTCTTCCTCTTCCTTCTCTAACCCAAAAAACTGATGCTCTTCTCATCCCCCTCATCCTGCTCATCCTCCTCCATCTTCCTTCCTCCGCCGACACCTCTTCTCCCCGACGGAGATGCAGCCGGTAGGAGGAGCCCTCCCAGCGCCGCCTTAACATCGGCACCTTGTCGGCGTCGGCCGGTAGAATGAGATACTCGTTACGGGGCCCAATGCGCGGGATCTCGGGCGAGCAGCGTCTGCGCCAACAGCAAAAGCACCGGAACAAATCGCACTTCCGCAGCTCGTCTTCCGACACACGCCCTAGATCAGCGCCGGTCGCCATGTATTTTCTACTTCCTTTTCACCAAATCGCAAGGGCCGATGTCGGCGGCGGCGGCGGCGTGGTTGGGTTGGCCTGGTGGATACTGGGTACTAGGGTTCGGTGAGTTTGGGATACACCGGGTGCGGTGACGGCGGACGCTTGGCTTATCGGCCACCGGCCAGCAGTAATTTTTTTTCACAACAAATTAGCACCAACCACCAGCCACCAGCCAGCCAACAGTACTTTTCTTTCACAACAAATCAGCACTAACCACCAGCCAACCGAACAGGCTGGCAATCCCCTGGATATGTTTCCCTTCTCCAACGCGGGCCGGGTTACTCCTCGTGGGCCGGCTTTTTCCTTTTTCTAAGCATCACGTGGCGAGTTTGAGCCGGCTGCAGCCTCTGCTTCCAAACACAGTATATTCCAGAAAAAAACACACACGGTTAGAGTTAAAATAAAACTTGCAATGCGATATGAATTCAAAATCTAGTAAAATATATCATATATTTTTCCAGGAAAATTTATAATATAGCATTAGGGCTGGACGAAAAGCTTGTAACTCGTTAGCTCGCTCGGCTCGTGACGAACTCGATTTGTTAATGAGCTAGCTCGAACAACCATCTCAGCGCGTTAGTATAACGAGCGAGTTCGAGCTGCTCGCGAGCTGGCTCGCGAGCCAAACGAGCTGCAACCTTGCAGCTCAACATGATGCAAGCCTGCTCATTTGACGGTTGTGTACTTGTGTTCATTTACATACTTGCATGTTAAACTTTATATGTACTGTATGGATGATTGTGTACTTGTATTTATGTCATTTATGTAAAATTGTAGACATCAGTGATTATTTATTTGTCAATATTTGTATTACATGTTCAGCTCGCGAGCTAAACGAGCTGGCTCGAGCGAGCTAACGAGCCGAGCCGAGCTGCCTTTCCAGCTCGTTATGATAACGAGCCGAGCCGAGCTAGCTCGTTATCCTAACGAGCCGAGCCGAGCCGAGCTGGCTCGTTATCCAGCCCTATATAGCATAGACGCAACATAGAAACCGGAAGGGCAAGATGGCACAAATGAAACTTTCTCTGAGATTCGAACTCGTGTTAGTTTTCCTTCCAAATCCCTTGTGCATCCAATAGGAATCATAAAGGAATTTTATAAAGTGCAATCCAACTAGTGAATTGGGCGCAGGGTTGTGTCCGTCTAGCCACGCTACGTCATCTGGATTTCGCGCGCCGTCCGATCACGATCGCACGACTCGGCGCCAGCCACGTGCGTGATCATTTTACAAAAATTCCTTTTCTTTTACAGAAATCAACCCGCGCTCTACCTCGTCTATTTTTTAGAACCCCCGGCAGCCCCACCCTACCATCTCACCTGCCCTTTTCTTTCTCTGCTTCTCTCTTCCCCCCTGCCAGCTCTCAACCTCTCACGCGCCGCCGCCGCCTTGTCTACCAGTTGCCCCTTCTCCCGCCTCGCCACCCCTCCCCCGCTCGCCCATGCCACCGGCTCGGGTCTCTACTCTACAATCCTCGAGCTCCCTCCTCATCCGCCAGCGCTTGCGTCTCAGTCCACCAGGACCACCACTACCAATGGCAGTGGAGAAATCTGGCGGTGGCGCCACATCCTCCTCCTCCGCCACATCCACCTTGGACCACTTCCAAAAGATCGTCCTTAGCTGGGACTACCTTCGCTTCGTCGCCGAATCCAAGATACGCGCCTCGACCTTACCCACTCACCCGCTCTCCGCACCATCTGTAACGAGCTCCTCGAAAACCCTAACCTTCTCCAGCTTGGCGGGCAGGACGGCAAGCAGGCGAAGGGTCTGCAGCGCATGAAGGACACATACGAGTAGGTGGCCGACTACCTCCGCGTCTTCGAGCCGCTGCTCTTAGAGGAGGTCAAGGCGCAGATCGTCTGGGGGCGCAGCGATTAAGAGGAAGGAGGTGAGGAGGTTTCGATTCTTTCTCGCCGCGCCGCGTTGTTTGCTCTGATTTGGCTGCTGGGCTATTAATTCAGAATTTTTTTTTATTTGTGTGGGTGTATGCAGAGGATGGGCTGGACTGGCAGATAAAATTGGTAATGGTTTGGTCTCAAACCAGTTTTAGTGGTGTGGTTTTTGATTGGGTTAGCTTAGGGCCTCTTTGGTTGGGCTTTCCAACCTGCTTTTGCTTTTCAAAAAGTCAAAAGCCAACCAAAGGACTCAACTGTGGCCTACCTTCTCTCACAAAAAAGCTGCTTTTGTCTAGTTATAAGATTTCACAGCACCTTCCAACCCTGCTTTTACTAGCTGTGGGAGAAAGTTTTGCTCAAAATTATTTACTGCCACTCGTTATGTGCGTACCGGTTCACGTTCTATTCTTCTTCCACCGTGTCCTCTCCCCTCCTCACGGTCTTTTCCTCCCCGACGCCGCGGAGCGACGCTCCTGCCCGCAAGCCGCTGTGCGCCGCCTCCCCCGCCCGGAGTACCTCCGCCCGGCGGCGAGCCCGACCTTCGTGGTTTCGAAGCACTCCAACTCCCACCGCAAGGTGCTGGAGCTGCGCCGGCAGAAGGAGGCGCACCCGCACCACCAGTACCGGCCGCAGGCGCAGGCGCTTGGGCACGTGGGCGCCGGGGCCGCCGCCGGCCTAATGCACGCGCCAGCCCGCTACTGACGGGCCGGCGGGGCCGCTCATCGGCGACGACTTCTTGATCAACAACCGCGTAGGGCCGGACTTCCGCCAGCTCATCTAGGGACGCCGTCGCCTTTGCTTTTGCTCTAGAGTCGATCCAAATAGCTCAGGAATAATGCAGCAAAACCCAAAACTGATCCTTTTTTAGGAGGTTTTTCTCCAGTTTTTAATCATCCGCCAGTCTTTTTTTGGACCCCTTATTTCTGTTTCTCTCTACGTTTCTCAGTTTTTTTTAGCTTTTCTTTCTTAGACTCTTCTCGGATTTTGAAAAATCTGGTGATAAACGAACAAAAAACAATTGAAGAACAAGTTAGATAATATGAAAAAGGAATATTCATGGTTCATGAAGTTCAAGAATTGTGCCACTTGTCTTGGATGGAATGAATATCATTCGCAGTAGGATAGCCGATGATTTGGTTAGTGGAACATGAGGGTAATTCAGTTGTTGGATGTCATCATTGTATGAACCCTTTATCTTTTGAAAATACTATTGTAAGAATCCATTATATTTTTTTCTTTCTAAAATAGTCATTTGCATGCCAATCAATGATCACAATATTTTACTATGATCGATTTGCATATAAACAGTCAGTCAGGCCATATCAGCTTTTCCACAGCTCACAGTCGCTTCATCCAAACGACTTTCTACTTTCCCACAGCTCTCAGGTCACAGCAGCTTTTCCACAGCTCGCAGTTCACAGCAACTTTTTCACAGCTCACAGCTCAACCAAACACACACTTAGTTTGGTGAATAATAGGTTTTCATATATAAGATTGGTTTGGTTTAATAGTTACAACGGTCTAGAATGGTTAAAAATTATAATAGTTATTTGTGTAAGTGTAAGTTGGATTAAAAGCCAAACCTTAAAATTATTATCTCGCGTTCACATATGAAAATTTTAAACTAATTTGACTAAAATTTGAATGTCTTAGAACGATAATCCCCTACTTCGTGCAAATTGGTGTAGCCATATCTATATATGAGGTCTATGTCCAAAGCCGGACCCTAAAATTAAAAACTCACGTTCACATCTTAAAATTTTAGCGGATTTTGCCAAAATTTATTGAAGATTTCTCAGATGTACTGTCCGCTACTCCGAGTAAATCAATATAGCCAAATTTACATATGGACCCCACATGTAAACCGGACCCTAGAATTAAAAGTCCGCATTCACACCTTAAAATTTTAGCAGATTTGACCAAAATTTGTTGGAGGTTTCTCAGAACTACGGTCCGCTACTCCTTGCAAATCGGTGTAGTCGTATCTATACGTGGGCCCTACGTCCAAAGCCACACCTAAAACTGTAGAAATAAACCGATTTAGTTTATTTTGGAAAACTGTCTAAGTGGTTTGGATTGGTTTGGAGGTAGGAGTAAATGGATATGGTTAGATAGATTTATACAATATAGTAGTCTAAGCAGTTTGGTATGGATTTGGCTTGCTTTTTAACCATTACCAGCTTTACTGACTGGGTGGCTGTGGAGTTGTGCGCAGAGTCCAAGGGGTTCCACACGTTTTCCATGACGGTGGAGACTGAATTTGGGATAGTGTGTCTGAGAACGGCCTACGGCTGCTCTCAAAAGAGAGAGTAAGTTGTGCAAGTAACTTTGGCAGGCAGTTTAGCTGATCCTGACACAAAGTTTCAAGGAACTGAGGACTGATAATTTGATGGGATGAAAATGTGTCAAAAATGAAAACTATTCTTTTCGATGAAGTAAAAACTAAGTTGGCTATGTCCATAATAGTTCGAAATCATAACCCACGTAATCTCTGCATTTGAGTTCCTGAGGGACAGTATTACCTTTAGGTACTTAGAGCATCTCCAACAGATTGAGAATATGAATCCTCTTTTTCTATATTCTTGGTTAAAGGAGATTAAAATGAAAAAATCTCTCTCCAACAGAGACTTTCTATTCCACTTTCCCTTTAATTTTTTTCTCAATCCCTTTTATCCTCCTCCCTTTTCCCTTTAGAAAGGGGATTTGCTCCTTCTCCGCTTTCTTCTCCCTTTCCTTCTATTCCTCTCCAACCTCACGATCTGCAGGCCACGACATTTCCTGGCCGTCTGATCCATCGCCGCCCTACGCGTGCGCCGCGGAAGGCCTCCATCGCCCGCTCTGACCTGGGCGACGGCGGCGCGTGCGCCTCCCTCTTCCCTTGCTCGAGGGCTGTTACCAGGGCGCCGCCGTGCAGGGCTGCGGGCG
>CM014271.1:22991139-23002534 GCA_004135705.1 Alloteropsis semialata
GCTTTAACTCATCATACGAATATGAGTGCATGCACAAAATTGGAAAAGCAAAATTACACTTCAGCAGCATTTCGTGTCTTTAAGACTTTTGGGCCCAGTCATTTTCTATTTGTTAGATCCAAACACTCAATTGTTCACAAACATATGCTGGAAGCTATATTTTTAAAATGGCTGTAGATGGTAATTAAAGCTTGAAAAATCCATGCGCCCACTAGCCCGATCCGAATCCATCATCATCGCAGCGAGATTGTCCTTCAGACCTGCAGGCAACAGCTAACCCTCTCGCGCACTGGGTTAGGGCGTCTCTAAATATCCATAGTTTTTATCTCTTCTATGGAATCGATCCTATATACCGTGAGGTTAGTTCTATACTTCTATGTAGAACCCGATTCCACATAATAGATTGAGATAGTGAGAGAGAGATAAATAATGGAAAGTTGTTGTAAGTAGATTAACCCCAGTTCTATATATTACTTTAGAGCCAAAACAATATATTACATCAAATCATTATAATACCAACCTATAGAAGCGGAGGAGCACAAGCAGATGCAGTCTGGCGGCGAGTCATGGTCACTCGTGGAGAGTAGGAGCTCGAGCCTCGAGGAGCACTGGAAGGGCTGGCATGCCAACTTGGCAAGGTCCTCTGGAACTGGAAAGCGGCGAAGCCACCTCAGTTCTGCGTCGAGGCCCCCCTCGAGAGCTTGTCAGCACATGATTTTTTTAACGAGTGAAATCAGGCCGTCTCTGCCATTTTAAAGGCGGAGTGAACCCTCCGCTATGGGCTTCTTACGCTAATGTTTTTAGAAAAAATAACAGTACCAATTCATCATCTTGTTTTCTTTTTTTTATGAGCACTCGATGATGGCTTCGACATCTAATAGATTAATACCTAAATTAATTATACAATAAAATGGAAACTAAGTAAATAATAGTGGTTAAAAATCTAACTCTTCGCCTCCTCGCACGCTCGCTATTTCTTCCCGTACCCGCTGCTCTCTCCTCTACGCTCTCACTTTTTTCTCCACCGCAAAAAACACAGCCCTGCACTTCCCTTCAATGTAGCATGGACTTGTTCGTGGCGTGGACTGGGTGCCTAACTCCAGCGATGAAGAAGAAGAGCAGATCACAGCAGTCGCCGGCGCCGTAGACATGGAAGAATCTGAAGACGTTCGGTATGTTGTCGATTCTCTGGCCGGCGAGACCGAGGTGCCGGATTCGCAAGTCGCCGACGCCGTTGCCGTTGAAGCCATTGAAGCTGATGTCGCTCTCGCCTTGGTCCAACTCGCTTCAACCAAGGTTAGCATCTTTGACAAGGAGCTGGACAAGGTCTCCAAATTGATGCTGCCCGTCATGATTCCTGGTTTGTTCGGAGATCACGAAGAGGGCACCCATGGGGCTGCGACTACACTGCTTTGGTTCAGCCATGGGTACGGGCACTCCTACGGATATGATCCTACTTTGGTTCACGATGAAGATCTCCATGCTGATGATGATAGGATTCAAGAAGTGAAGATGTCCATGCATAAGATAGTTTATCCTATTCTTTTGCGACCACAATTCTTAACAAGTTTATTTATAACACCTTCTATTCCACCATAATCCTGTCCATTGCGCCATACATTCTGCATAAGTCGCAGAGGCACATTAAACTTTCGTGCAACCGCCTTAGACACTCCACGGTGCAGAACAGGAGGATCTGTCTTCGATAACAACTCAAGATAGATAGCGATCTTCAATTCATCTGAGTAGAACCTCCGCTTTTTACCATTCGAACCTGCAAGTAAAAACACAAGTGAATACAGGTACAGAACAATGCAGCATCAAGCTACACTACCATGCAGTGACGATCTACAGAACCATGCAGCAAAAAAAAAAAAGCCATAAACGTGAACTATAGTGCCATGCAATTCACTACTGAGAATATAGGTCATATACACGTGATCTCTGAACTACTGAAAACAAATGGTAACTAGCTCCTACAAACATGCATGGATAAACAATGAGCTCCTACAAACATGACCTGTTCATGGACTGTGAACAACAGTACGAGAAATTCTATGTCTAGCCTACTGAAACAACCCAACAACTTACCCTGATCTCTCTCAGTATCTGCGCTTCCTCCTCCATGTGCCATAGTTACAGGTACATAATGCTCATTTGCATCTGCCAAAGTTACAAAAGAAACCTATTCAGCGAATCAGTTGTGCATGTGGTTATCTATATTGCATTGGCTAATCAGGGAAGCGCTTACCATGCTCTCCGGCAAGATTATCATCTCCTACTTCAACCCCCTCCCCGTGTCCTGCTCCATCAAGTATTTGTTGGCACAAAAACAAATCAGTTTCATTCGAATGAACCAAAAAGCAAACGAACTGTTTGGGACTGCACTCACCTTCATCTCCATCATGCCACACAAAGTCTACCCGAGCTCATGGGCAGGACCATCCCACTCTTCAATGCCATCCCAATCGATGGGGATTGGATGGTTTAGATCCAAATCATCAGCTGGTGGCTCTAGGTTTAGGTCGAGGGCTGGTGAGGCCATGGATTGGAAGAAGCTGCTGATGAAAGATGAACTGACGGACTTCCTTCAACATGGCGGGATATATATGGCCAGGGATCAGAGGTGGAATAGAAGGAGGCCGCGGCTTCGAAAATTTTCAATTCTGATATGATGGCGCGTCCATGAAAGTTCAATTTTTGATCTCTCTTTGAGCGGGTTATCAAATCTCCATGGAGAATTTGGAAGCGCGCGGGAGGTTTCGGCTGTTTTGGCAGGCGCCGTTACTTTCGCTAGGCGCGTGGAATTTTGGATCTGAAGAGAATGTGCGAGGATGGCTCGCGGCGAGGGAGAGACGGGCGTGGCCCGGTTACGCGGGACTGCGGGAGGGAGCGATCAATGCGCTGTGAGATACGAAGCGTTTTCTCTAGAGCCGATCGTGCCGAGTAACTCTTGTGCCTGTTTCCTGATGTTTCACGGATGAGATTAATTTCTCCTTGGTCTTTGCGTCGCTCCCTTAGGTCATTCCCAACCTAAAACACTAGTTTCCAAAGTTGCCATGTCATATAGACACTACCATGGAAACTACCCTTCCAATGTATAGTTTCTTCAAAATAAATTATTGTCCAATCTCCTCTCTTCTCTCTCTTTTTTTACCCTATCCCCTTCCTTCATTTGTTGGTTTTTGTGTAGACATGGTTTCTTGCATGAGAAACCATTTTTTTTCTCTCACCTCATTAACTCTCTTGCCACGTCACCAAATTGCTTACATGGCACCCTCATTAATGTTATGGAAACCATCTTCCGAGGGTTGGGGATGGGCTTAGACGCAGATCAAACGTGGACGGAGGGCCTAACTCGTTAGGCAAAGAGCCAGAGTCTCGGAAACTGGCGTGGCTATAGCGCCGGCGCCGTCAGCCCGACTGCCGAAGTCTCGGAGATCGATGTGGCTATGGCACAGGCGGCGTCTCCGAGTCGGCTGCGGCGTGTGACAAGAATTGAAGAGACAGAGGCACAGGACGCGAGGAGTTCAAAGGCGACTCGTCTACTCGTCTGTCCGACGTCGGCGTGCGACGTGCCCTAGAGACTCTCCTCTACGCGGTCTCGGGACATGGATGGACTCATCATGCATTCACGCTCACGCAAAAAACGGCGGACAGGATCACAAGAGTACAGGACGGGTCGCGGGCGTTCCTGGCTCGCTCGTCGCTCGGACGTGTAGAAGTCCGGAATGGATCACGCCTAGGACAAAAGGGTGACTTCAAGGACAAAAGCACCAACGTACCTTATTTGGGCGCACAGTAGGATCCCCCATGTTAAGCCACAGGGAAGGAGGAGAATGCCAAAGAGACGAGGCAGCGGGGGGCGCGAGGCGATGGAGCCTAGAAAGATGCGGGCAGCAGCTCCCCGCCGCGGGACGTAGAGGCGAGGGTGGACTTTTTGATCGAAATGGTGGAAGGGGGAGGGTGGCGACGAGGAGCGGCGACGGCAGTGAGGAGGGAGTGTGGCGACGAGGAGCGGCGACGGCAGTGCAGAGGGACTGTGGCGACGAGGAGTGGAGAGGGGTGCTGCATCTGCTCGAAGCCGGACAGGGCAGGTGGCGGCGGCGGCGAATTTTGTTTTGATAAGGAAGGAAGGCGGATAGGGCTCGAAGCCTGGATAGGTCAAGCCGCCCGCAGGCAGCTTGCGCGGATGTGTTGGGCCGCCTCCTCAAATGGGCTGCCTCAAGTCAAATGGGCCGCCTCAAGTGGATGGCTTTATCGCCCAATATGGGGGTTGCTGCGTAACACAGCAGCAGCATACTGGTTTATTTTCGTTCTCACCTTGCGGCGATACTGGTTTATATTACACTTGAGTAAAGTGCACTCATACCCTTAAACTTGTTTGACTTGGTCAATATCTCGATTTTGGCTGTTCGAGGTGGATCCGACGGCCACAAATCACGATGAGCATCTCCCTTCCATTGCTCTCCCCTCTATTTTTTCCACTGTCTAGCCGAATCACGAGGAGGGCTTATCCGGCTTGGCATCGGCAGTAGAACTAGGGAACGCCAGCCGCTTGGACTGGAGGACGTCGAGCTCGGGTCTGGTGGAGAGCAAGTTGGCCAACGGCGGGCGGGCGGCGGAGAGGTGCGGCCACAGCCGCGTGCAGCCGCGCTCCTCGCTGGTGGCAATGGCAAGCGAACTGGGCGGCGAGTGCGCGGGCGTCACTGGGCCGGGGCGCATCTAACTCTGATCTTGGACCGAGCGGAGAGGGGCAAGGACGAAGTTTGGGGAGAATCTGGAGACAAGGAGAGGCAGAGCGGGAGCGGGCGCCTTACCGTTCCTTGGTGGAGAAGATCAACAGAGTACCCCCTTCTTTTCTTTTCTTTTTTGAGAAACCAGGCTGAGCCCGCACCAGTTCGTGCCTTGGTCCGGACTCAGGAGCTCGTGCCGGATGAGGAATAGTAGTCCTGACTTCCTGACAGGTGGTGCGGCGACGGAACTGTGAATACTGAATAGCGGCGGCCGGGAACCCAAATCCCCAGAGACGGACGGCTCGACTGCCGCTTGTAATGGCTCGGGCGAGAGGAGGAGCGAGGGAGTTGAGGTTTGGAGGAATCGAGGGATGGCGTGGTGGCCAACCGGAACGTGGCTGGGGTGGAGCTTTGCAGTAGTTTATCGGTCGATTGCGGCGGCGCGAGGGGACGGCCTGTGCGGTGGCGCATGAGCCCATAGGGGTACGGGCGTATGGCGCGGGGCAGCGACGGGTTTGCGTGTAGGAAACGGCCGGGCGGGGGTCCTCGACGGCTGGCGCGGGTGGCCGGCGGCAACGGCCCGATTCGCCCGGACGACTCGGCCGGCGTGAGCGCGAGGGCGGCGAGGTCGCCCGCGGCCCGAGTACGGGGGTGGAGCTGGCGCGGTGCCCTGGCCTTCTTCCTCATCCAACGCGAAGGCCGCGACATCCTTGACGGCGGAGGTGGCGAGGCCAAAGCTGGTGCTCCCGGGGCAGAAGATGAAGGCGGACGGCGCCGACACCAGCACGGACTGCCGTCGTGGTGGGTGTCCTCGAAGTCACCGTCGCCTCAAGCGCGGACATTTGTGTGTCGCCCCAAACTCCTCTAGCCGCAGGCGCTGGTCCACCGCGGCACGAGCTGCTACCGCAGCCGGCGCGCTCCACAACCGCCGCCATGGATGCGTGCGGCCTCCAGGTAGTTAACAGTTAACACTACCCACAATTTGTTCATCTTGCACCTAGACAGAGAGCTTGAATCTCTTGGTCGTGCGAGTTGTCCTCGGAGCCGGCAATATTGGCCTCTAGGTGGCCACGGAGATCAGGTGTCTCGTCGTCGTCAATGCGTCCACGGACAACACTGTCGCCGCCGGAGCACGGTATCGCGCTGGCTCGCGTCCATGGGGCACAACATCTCGCAGGCGGATGCCAACGAGCAGTGGCCGGGCGGCTTGGCCGGCGGAGTCATTCCCAACGCCGCCGAGAGGCTTGGCCGGGATTGGGGCATTGCCTCCTTGGCCACGCAAGTGAGGAGGAGTGCTGCTGCGGACGGTGACAGGGTGAGCGCGAGAGGAGCTCCGGGCAGAGGCGCGGTGGCGTCGGTGACGGAGCTGGGACACGCGAGCTGCTGCACAGGCTTTTATCCAAAATCTTGAGCAAGTAAATCCATGCCCAGTCAGCGGACACATAAATCCACACAAGCAGACAACAGCCACCTAGCTGTAATTAGGATTTTATCAGGGTGATTTGGATCTAACCTGAGTCGATTAGCAAGTCAGAGACCTGAACGATTTTGAGAGTTTGGGTAGATGACTCCACACGACAAGTTTAGAGACTTGAAGTGCGGTTTACTTAATTACATTTACTAGCAGCAAAACTCGTGGGCACGCGTGTGCTATTTGTTAATATGATAATACTTCAAATTACGATACAATATTTTCGTATACTCTGAAAAGATACAAAACACACTAAGAATATTCTCTAATATTGAACATATTATCTTTAAATCTTCTGCACTAAACAATCTTCAATAGTTCATAAAATGGCAAACCTAAATGGGCTAGGAAGAATCTATGCAGGTTCAGAAAAGCAAACCTGGTAATTTCATAAACTTTACAAGCTTAAGCAAGCATAAAATTCCAATATAGATTTGTACTAAAATAGAAAAATGAACCATAACCTCCATAGCACAATTAGGATTTCATGGCACAAACAATATAAGAAGAGTCACATCTGTATGGGTCCAGTTTCATTTAGTTTATTTTTTGTAATGATTTAGAGTCATCCAGTAAGAGGTTAGAAGCACCATAATTAATAGAGCAGCACGATACACATACAAGTGTCCATATATCTCGAGACACTGCAACCGTTGTACTTTATTTCAATGCAAAATCTTGTCAAAGAAATCTCACGATATAACCATACTGAAGTAGATCAAATAAGTCTACCCTCGATGTCTTAACAATTTGTCCGATGAGATCGGTGGCCTCCTAACAAATTATTGACATAACACATCGGTGGCCTCCTAACAAAATGGCACTGGCAGCCTACCCTCGATGGGAGAGGGGTCGCAGAGCGATGCAACACCGTTTGAATGGAGCGGCGCCGTGCAGATGGGGGATGGGCGGCGATGGCAGCCGAGGGAGCAGAGGTGGAGACCAAACAGCTGCCTAGCTGTTAGCGATCAAAATTGGCAAGGAATAGTTTCTGCAGGGAAACCGGTGGAACCGGATTCATAAACCGGTGGAACCGGTTTAGGTCACTGTGTTGCGTCTGACAAGACAAACCGGTGGAACCGGATCTGGAAACCGGTGGAACCGGTTTTCCCCGAATTGTAATAGGTTTGGACTCTTTTTGTAGATCCGACTTGTATTTGGACTTTCCTTGCGGGGCAAGACCTCCCCACCCTATAAATATAAAGGGTTGCGGCCGATTGATGATCATCCAATCGATCAAACACAATTTATCTTTTATTTGTCTTTACTTTTTGCCTTTACTTTACGTTCTTCAAACCCTAGCCTCTTCCAAACCCTAACTGCTGTTCTTCCTTCGTCTCCACGGCGATTGAGGGCGTTCTAGGTGGCCTGACCGATCCTAGAACAACCCAAGGTGCGCACACCCTGACGGGGTCCCTCCCGGGCGTGCGTTCGTTGGTCTTCGCAGGAAACCCTAGCAAACCGGTTTCACCGGTTTCCCAAACCGGTTTTACCGGTTTCTGTGCAGCCAGGTCTACGTTCTGCGATTCCGCGCGTGTTAGTGTTTGGCGCGGCGCGTTTTAGCGTCAACACACTTTTTGGCGACTCCGCTGGGGAACAAGAAAAAGGGATCTACTATCATGTCGAGTCTACCGAAGCCAGGCGAGGTGGATCCTGATAATATTCAAAGGCCGAGTGTTAATGAACTATCGGCTGAGGATCGTCATCTTTTCGAGCAACTCCTGTTGCAAGAAAAGGAGGAGATGGAACGTGCCAAGAAGAAACTTGAAGATAAGGCGCAATGGTTCCTCTCGCACTTCTCCAAGGACCGAAAAGGTGCTATCTCCAAGGACAAGGAGGTGGTCGTTCTTTCAGAAGGAGAAGAAGAAAAAGATGAGGTAACACCCACTGTAAGTGCTGCATCCGCGCCTGTTACCCTTGAGCAAATTAATGGCTTATTACTTTCTGGTCAAAAGAATCTTCTTGCGATTGTTCAAGGCATGATTGATAAATCCGTAGGAAAACAACCCTCGACCGTAATTAGTAATGCTATTAATTCTGATCTAATGGGTACTTCACAGCACGCAATTGTACCTCAGAATTTATCGGCAGCAGTAATACCCAGAAATCCACAATATGGGATGCCGTTAAATCATTTGACAGGACAAAATTTTCAGGGATTTGGCCAGGCAAATCCGGTAAAACCGGTTTCTGTAACCGGTCCTACCGGTTTTAGTCCTAATGTTCAATACGGCCAAAATCCGGTTCAACCGGTTCCAGGAACCGGTCCAACCGGTTCTTACCCTGTTGTTACATATCAGACAACATCTGAGCCTATAACTAGTACATCAATTGCTCAGGCTAATCCTGGCCGAGTTAGTGGTGTTTCTGGTAATGTACCTACATGTATTCCAATGATAAATACTTCAAATCCTATGTCTTCCCAAAGTTCGGGTTATTTGCAACAACCATTACATGCATTACCGAACCAAAATGTGCCAAATGTCAATGATCAGCAAAGCTCAAATGATCTTTATATTCAGAGTCTGATGGAAGAATATAAAAAAGATTTGGCTATTTTGATTAAGGATACTTTTGGCGTAGAGGTTAAGAATAAAACTTTAGTATATCAGAAACCTTATCCTCCAGCTTTTGATACTATGCCTTATCCTCAAGGTTTTAAAGTGCCAGAATTTGTCAAATTTACTGGGGAAGACAATAGGACTACATGGGAACATATTAGCCAATTTAATGCACAAATGGGTATTCATGGTAGTGTTGATCATTTGAAAGTTAGATTATTCCCTTTGTCATTATCTGGTGTTGCTTTCTCATGGTTTTCGGCATTATCTCCTAATTCTATTCATTCATGGTCTCAATTAGAACATAAATTCCATGAGCACTTTTATAGTGGTGATAATGAATTGAGGCTATCTCATTTAACATCGGTTATCCAAAAGAATGATGAATCTGTTGCTGATTACATTAGAAGATTTAGAGATACAAAAAACCGATGTTATAGCTTAATTATTTCTGAAAAAGATCTTGCCGAATTAGCTTTTAAAGGTTTGAAATCTCATATTAAAGATAAATTAGAGGGTTATGAGTTTCTTACCCTTAATCAAGTTTTACAAAAAGCTTTGGTTCAAGAAAACCGAAGTAAAGATGCTAGGCCAAAATCTGATCGTCCTAACATGCATATGTTAAACAATTATTTAGTGGACGATGAGAATGAAGAAATATGTGCTGCTGAATTTACATGGCCAAGCAATTCTCAATCATATAGTTGCCCTTCACTTAAGCCGATCCACAAAAATCGGCAAGAAGAAATAAAATTTACTTTTGATGTGTCCAAATGTGATAGGATATTTGATGAGTTACATAAGAATGGATACATCAAGTGTGCATATACTTTACCATCTATTGATGAGTTGAAGCGTCGTGCATATTGTAAATTTCATAATTCTTTTTCACATGCAACTAATGATTGTAATGTATTTCGTAGACGAATTCAATCGGCCCTTAATGAAGGCCATTTGACTTTGCATGAAATGAAGGTTGATTCTGATCCTTTTCCTAAACATTTTTCTGTCAATACCATTGAATTACAGAATCCTAAAGTGTTGATCCGGCCAAATCAAGCCGATACAACAAAAGGAAAAAATGTAATCATTGGTGAAGCACGACCAGAGCAGAAAAGGAGCAAGAAGGTATGGCAGAAAAAAGACCCTCAAGTTACAAAAAGGAATTTAACACTCGGGGGGCAAACCAAGAGCAAGTGTGCTGGTTCTGATAGAACCGGTGGAACCGGTTCCTCAAACCGGTATAACCGGTTTTCACCTGGAGACTCTGATGGTTCAAAAAAGAAAGCAGGGCCGACCTTCGAAGAGCTTTTTGAAAAGTATAAGAAGAAGGGAGCTGCCCAGAAACAAAAGAGTCGATCACATAGCACTGGAGATGCAAATTCATCACCAAGACATCAAGGTAGTCGAAAATCTCACCAATACCAAGGTAATTATGCTGCTGCGCCATATTATTTTGGTGGATCATATATGCCGTTGTCTTGGCCATATCCTTGTTATTATGCTCCTAGTGACTATGGTAGTATGTACATGCCACCACATATTATTTTCTATCCAAATTATGGTGTTTTCCAACAACCGATTGCTTACAATGGTAATCCGGTTAGAAAAGATGCATGTACTGATCCTAAGCAGTGCGAGGACATTAGCAAATCAAATTCTAAATATATGCAGCCGAGGTGGTGTCCTCCAGGCTTAACTCGCACTCAAAAGAGAAAATTACAAAGAATGCGCAGGCAATCAATGGAGCCAGAAGTTGAACAAAAATCAGCGGCATCTACAAGGATGGTGTGGAGACCAAAGCAAGTTGCTTCAACTTCAACATAGGCGAGACGCATGACATGGCCGATGCTTTATATGTTTAGTATCGTCCAGAAGAACAATTTTGATCTTAGAAGTGTTTTCTAGTGCACAAGTTTACTAGAAAACAGGGGGGCATATGTTAGCGATCAAAATTGGCAAGGAATAGTTTCTGCAGGAAAACCGGTGGAACCGGATTCATAAACCGGTGGAACCGGTTTAGGTCACTGTGTTGCGTCTGACAAGACAAACCGGTGGAACCGGATCTGGAAACCGTTGGAACCGGTTTTCCCCGAATTGTAATAGGTTTGGACTCTTTTTGTAGATCTGACTTGTATTTGAACTTTCCTTGCGGGGCAAGACCTCCCCACCCTATAAATATAAAGGGTTGCGGCCGATTGATGATCATCCAATCGATCAAACACAATTTATCTTTTATTTGTCTTTACTTTTTGCCTTTACTTTACGTTCTTCAAACCCTAGCCTCTTCCAAACCCTAACTGCTGTTCTTCCTTCGTCTCCACGGCGATTGAGGGCGTTCTAGGTGGCCTGACCGATCCTAGAACAACCCAAGGTGCGCACACCCTGACGGGGTCCCTCCCGGGCGTGCGTTCGTTGGTCTTCGCAGGAAACCCTAGGAAACCGGTTTCACCGGTTTCCCAAACCGGTTTTACCGGTTTCTGTGCAGCCAGGTCTACGTTCTGCGATTCCGCGCGTATAAGTGTTTGGCGCGGCGCGTTTTAGCGTCAACACTAGCCGTCGCCGCGCTCTCCACCCTCTCTACCCGCAGGACCCCGCGATAAATCCAAAAGCTCCACTCTCCACTC
>CM014271.1:23012250-23024903 GCA_004135705.1 Alloteropsis semialata
ATTGTTGTTAACAACATCCTCTTCTCCGTGATGCAATTGAATTTTCCACCTTATTATCTGTTCCAAGGATTAGAGAGGGAGATTAAAGAATGCAAATGAACGGTAAGCAAAGCATTCATAGCAATCTTTTTTCCGTTCTACGACACGATAGGCAAATAACGAAGGACGACACCACGTGCCCCGTACGCGGTAGCGCCGCCCGCCCGTGCTCCAGGCAACAACGCGGCCAGCTACAAGTCTTGGCCCTACACACGGCGTGACAGAAGACGACACTTGATGGCCAGACTGGGCCTCTCCGGCGGTGGGCTTGTGCTCCAACGTGAATGGGCTCATTTCTCGATGGGTGTCAAACAGGCTGCTGGAGCAAAAGAAGGGAACACGTGGCCCAGAAAAAAAGTAGTCTACACAGTAGCTTCGATGTTCCCTCGGTCCGGATTCCACTGGGATACGAGGGAATTTTTTATAATTTTTATTTTAAATTTTTCAAAAATAAATATCTGATCTAAAAATTTATGGATCTAAACTTATTCCGCCGTTTAAAATGGCTATAGCCGAATGAATCGGCGGTTTTTGGACTGTAACAACCTTACCGCCAATTGGCGAAATTTCTCTTATCTAGATAGCATATTTTCAAAAATTATAACTAATTTTTATAAACTCGGATAGAGATGAACTTTATACGAAAATTGTAGTACTCGACAAGATTTACAACTTTTTAGTTCAAATAATTTTCATTCAGAGCCATCCTAATGCTCAAATAATTGACAGAAGCTTTAGATCTAAAATTTAATTTCAGATCTGAAACTTGTGTCGATTATTTGAGAACTAAAATTGCTTCTAATAAATAAAGTTTAGACTACAATGTTGTAGACCACCTCGATTCCTACAATTTTCATATAAAGTTTATCTCCTTCTGAATTCATATAAATTAGTTATGATTTTTTGAATGTGTATTGTTCAATGTTCAAACCAAAAATTAAATTTTAGATCTGAAATTTCTGTCGATTATTTGAGCATTCAGATGGCTTCGAATGAAAATGGTTTGAATTACAAAGTTGTAGATCTTGTCGAGGAATATAATTTTCATATAAAGTTCATCTCCATCCGATTTTATATAAATTAGCTATGATTTTTTGAAAATATGCTGTCTAGATAAAAGAAATTCCGCCGGTTCAATTGGCGGTAAGGTTGCTACAGTGCAAAAACCGTCATTTCAAACGGCGGAATGAGTATAGATCTGCAAATTTTTGGATCTAATATTTATTTTTAAAAAATTATAAAATAAAAAATATAAAAAATTCGATATGAGGTTAGTTAGGCTTGTAAGCCCAGTTAGTTATTCCTCATCGAGTTTTGGTCTGGGCCGCGCCTTTGTAAGAGCATCTCCAAGAGTACCCAAAACAAGATCCCAAAACCCATTTTTAGGAATAACTAGTAAAATGCCCGTGCGTTGCTATGGTGAAATACCGAGTATATTATTTTCTTTTGAAACTTTCAGTTTATTATTCGTGCCATTAGATGTTTACAAGAAAAATCTTTAATATATTTCCATCTAGTTAACATTCCGTAGAACGAGAACTTGTCTCTAATTCTAATATGTAGTCCAAGTGGGCAATGATCTTGTTTCACATGTGACTGCCACGTTGTTGCCTTAGTACAGAGGGCGTGTGTTGACGCTTTTTCTGGCCAACACACCGAAATATGTGCTAGCTTGCGCGGATCCGCAACGGATCGATCACCTGCAGCACGCCCAGCCAAAACCGGTAAAACCGGTTTGGGAAACCGGTGAAACCGGTTTCCTAGGGTTTGCTGCGTCGACCTACGAACGCCGGCCCGGGAGGGACCCCGTCAGGGCTGGCGCGCCTAGGGTTGTTCTGAGATCGGCAGGCCACTCAGAACGTCGTCAAACGCCGTACAGACGAAGCACGAACAGCTGGAGAGGTTGGAAAAGTTAGGGTTTGGAAGGGATAAAAAGTAAAGGTAATTTGTATTTGATCGATTGGATAAACCCTCAATCGGCCATGGCCCTTTATATTTATAGGGTGGGGAGGTCTTGCCCCGCAAGAAAAGTCCTATTACAACTCGGATCTACAAATAGAGTCCAAACCTACTAGGACTCGGTGAAAACCGGTTCCACCGGTTTACCCTGTCGGACAGGCAACAGGAACCAAACCGGTTCCACCGGTCTCTGAATTCGGTTCCACCGGTTCTTGCCATCATGTTGTCTTGTGCCAATTTTGATCGTCAACATATGCCCCCCTGTTGTTTTGGTAAAGCTTGCGTACCAGAAAATATTTTAGCACAAGAAAATACTCCTGAGGGCGATGTTTAAACAGAATCCATCGGCCCTTTTTATTCTAAGGGCGATATTAAAACTATCGGCCACCTCTTGCAAAATCTTCAATTGGTTTTATCGTGACACAGAATAAAACCATTTCGTGTAGACTGTATAAACCCACAATGTGAAATGTCTACACCTGTTAAGCATTTAAAGTCACCGTGCACACCTTTTATAAAACCATCAGCTGTAACATAAGCCGATGTATCACCATGCACAATCTCTAGCTTATCGCCTATCCATTGTATCAAGAATTGATGCAAACTAGAAGGTACACATTGGTTCGCATGTATCCAATCACGCCCCAAAATCAAACTGAATTTACCTTGGGTCTCAACAACGAAGAACGCAGCAACCAATGTCTTGCTTCCAATAGTGAGATCCATAGAAACAATTCCTTTAGCACTTATAGGATCATCTCCTCCCACACCACTTAAAGCCATATCAGTTTAGATCAACTCATCATCTGAACATCCTAATTTCTTGAACAAAGTATAAGGCATTAAATTAACAACCGCTCCACTATCAACCAGCATGCGAGAAATCGCCCTCCCTTTGATATAACATTTCATGTATAGAGCTTTCAGATGATCATCACTATCTTTGGGCTTCTGAAAAATAGCTTCTTGTGGCCCAAAATTGAAATAAGCCATCCCCTCCTCCGAAGGCAAGTGCACCACATCAAGATTAATATCCATATGCTCAGAGGATAGCTCATAATCCAAAAATTGTTCATCGTCCTTATTCTGGGAACCCGATGACAACTTCTTATCATAATGAATTGAATCAGGAGCAAAAATATTAGGAATCAGAAGAACCTGTATTGTGTCAACCAAATCTCCTTGAGCCGTCGTGGAAACCGGTTCTACCGGATTTGAAACCGGTTCCACCGGTTTTGCTGCTGAGCAAACACCAGGCTTGATCTTCCACTCCTTCTGAGGAATCATTGGTCTATCCTTGCTAGAGTTTTCATTCTTCTGTTTCTCCAATTCCTTCTCTTTATTCTCCTGGAAACGAAGCCGCTGCAATTTTCTCTTTTGTGTGCGAGTTAAACCTGGAGGACACCATCTTGGCAAGAAATATTTAGAAGTATCATTATCAATTCTATTTTTCTCACCATGGACAGCAGCAACATTCTCCTGGACCGATGCTTCAACCTTATTATTAATTACATTTGGTCTTTTGTCATCATCCTTTGAAATTGTTTCAATACCCTCAACCTGTGTGACATTATTATCAGTAGTCTTCATCATCCATTCTTTGCACCTCCACTTCCTTCTTCTTGACACGATAAACCTGTTTTGGAGGAACTGTATGTTTTTTCTGGGAGAACCGGTTAAACCGGTTTGGCAATCCGGTTTCACCGGATTGGTTCTGCTGATTCCAACCTGATTGACTAGATGTCAAACGGTCATGTTTAGAATGCAACATCCCGTCATAAATTGGCTTGGCAAATGCATCACATCCTGTATAAAAAGGTGAATACAACATAGGATGATATGGCCACCACGTATTATTAAAATCACATGCCGGATATGGAAAATTAGAAGAAGTTGGAGGAATCCATGACATGTCTTGATGTGAATCATGAAGAGGATGCAATTTGAAAAAATCACCCCACTGCACATCTCCTTTCTGAGATGAAGCATGTCTCTCATGACGCATAGGTGACCATGTTCTCTTTTTTACCGGCCGATCACTCGTAACAGCCTTTTGATTTTTATATTTGGACAATAGCTGATCAAAGGTTAATTTCTTCTTTTCATATTTCCTCTGATCTTCTTCCAAGTCCACTTTTGAAATTCCAAGCTCGGGGCGCCTTGATTTAACCGCTTTGGAATGGTGCTCTCCAAAACTGGTGGTACCGGTTTCTAAAACCGGTGAAACCGGTTTTGTCTGCACAGCAGACTCAAATGGTTCTTGCGAGGATGCTTGCCCCCCGAGTTCAGAAGTCCTTGCAGTGATCTTGAAAATTTCTCTACCATCAGGAGTCTTTTCAGACACTACATCTCTGATCACCTGTTTTCCTTTCAAATTTTTAGACTTCTCCTCACCGATGACGACATTTTTTCCCTTGGTTGATTTAGCTTGATGTGGCCGAACCAAAACCTTGGGTTGCNAAAAATCACCCCACTGCACATCTCCTTTCTGAGATGAAGCATGTCTCTCATGACGCATAGGTGACCATGTTCTCTTTTTTACCGGCCGATCACTCGTAACAGCCTTTTGATTTTTATATTTGGACAATAGCTGATCAAAGGTTAATTTCTTCTTTTCATATTTTCTCTGATCTTCTTCCAAGTCCACTTTTGAAATTCCAAGCTCGGGGCGCCTTGATTTAACCGCTTTGGAATGGTGCTCTCCAAAACTGGTGGTACCGGTTTCTAAAACCGGTGAAACCGGTTTTGTCTGCACAGCAGACTCAAATGGTTCTTGCGAGGATGCTTGCCCCCCGAGTTCAGAAGTCCTTGCAGTGATCTTGAAAATTTCTCTACCATCAGGAGTCTTTTCAGACACTACATCTCTGATCATCTGTTTTCCTTTCAAATTTTTAGACTTCTCCTCACCGATGACGACATTTTTTCCTTGGTTGATTTAGCTTGATGTGGCCGAACCAAAACCTTGGGTTGCTGTACATCAATGGTGTTGATAGAAAGAGAAACATTATCCGCTGGCATTTCATGATAATCCAATCGTCCTTGATTTATGGCCGATTGTACTTGCCGACGGAAAATATTGCAATCAGCAGTGGCATGCAAAAAAGAATTATGAAGTTTACAATATGCACGCCCTTTCAATTCTTCAGGTGGAGGTATAATGTGAGACATCTTGATGTTTCCATGTTTTAACAATTCATCAAATATACGATCATATTTAGAAACATCAAAGCTAAATCTCATTTGTTCTTGCCGATCCTTAGAAATCAGCTTAAGAGATGGACATGTATATGCTTTGTCTTCTGAAGGCCAAATTAATTCAGCAACATAATCATCTTTTCTCTCATCGTCCAAACTATTATTTTTCACATGTAAACAAGACTGATGAGTTCTATAGGCATCTTTATTGATTTGTAATTCTACACCATATGCCCTTACTAAAACTTGGTTAACTGAATAAAAATCGAAGCATTCAAGTTTTTCTTTAATAATAGATCTCAAACCATCAACAGCAATACGAGCAAGATCTTTATCAGAAATTGACAGATCACAACAACGGTTTTTTACTTCTTTGAATCTCCTAATATATTCAGAAACAGATTCATTCTCTTGTTGTCTAACCGATGTTAAATCTGTCAATTTTAATTCTGGATGCATTGTAGCAACATGTGGTACCGACTGAGTAACATGAGGCATATAATTTAATGGGACACAATGCATTAATTCAGACTGTCCAGGAGATGCCATCGAAAAACCGATGGTACCGGTTTCAAGAACTGGTGGTATCGATTTTGCTGTATCCGGCAATTGAACTGATTTTGGCACCGTTTGCTCTGGAGAAAAGTTTATCGGCATATTATACTGTAAATTTTCAGGAAATTCCTCTAGTACAGCCGATGAACTAGTCTGAATTTTCTCATGTTGCTCAATATGAGGAATATCATAAGGAATAATATTACTAACACAATTCCCCTTTTCTAATCGATCCATTCGTTTTGATAATGCAGATAAAAGATCCAATTTTTTTTATATACAAAATCAAAAGTAATCGCAAGTTGATCGATCGGAGTAGACAGTGAATTGCTTACAGTGGGTATTACCTCAGCCTTCCGATTATCAATCTTGAATGCGGGCATCACGAAGTCTTGTGTTCTTGATACTGTGCCCTGACGATCTTTCTTCAGCCCCATCAGAAATTGATTCTTGAAAAATTCTTGGGCTACTTCAAACTTCTGACGCTCCTCTTCATCGAGCTCTTCCATGGAGGGCACGACGATGTTGTCTTTGTTTAGATCTGAAATAGAGCCCATCTGGCTAGGGTTAGGTAGACCGGTTATAAAAACCAAGATCTCTTTCCCCAGCGGAGTCGCCAAAAATGTGTTGACGCTTTTTCTGGCCAACACACCGAGATATGCGCTAGCTTGCGCGGATCCGCAACGGATCGATCACCTGCAGCACGCCCAGCCAAAACCGGTAAAACCGGTTTGGGAAACCGGTGAAACCGGTTTCCTAGGGTTTGTTGCGTCGACCTACGAACGCCGACCCGGGAGGGACCCCGTCAGAGCTGGCGCGCCTAGGGTTGTTCTGAGATCTGCAGGCCACTCAGAACGTCGTCAAACGCCGTAGAGACGAAGCACGAACAGCAGGAGGGGTTGGAAAAGTTAGGGTTTGGAAGGGATAAAAAGTAAAGATAATTTGTATTTGATCGATTGGATAAACCCTCAATCGGCCATGGCCCTTTATATTTATAGGGTGGGGAGGTCTTGCCCCGCAAGAAAAGTCCTTCTTGCCATCATGCTGGATAAACCCTCAATCGGCTGTGGCCCTTTATATTTATAGGGTGGGGAGGTCTTGCCCCGCAAGAAAAGTCCTATTACAACTCGGATCTACAAATAGAGTTCAAACCTACTAGGACTCGGTGAAAACCGGTTCCACCGGTTTACCCTGTCGGACAGGCAACAAGAACCAAACCGGTTCCACCGGTCTCTGAATCCGGTTCCACCGGTTCTTGCCATCATGCTGTCTTGTGCCAATTTTGATCGTCAACAGCGTGGAATTCTATGGCTTATTAGTAGGCTTGGGCGAACTAAGGATAACTTTGTTTGTTAGTTTCATTATAGTAAAATTTGAAAAAGTAGTTCGATTTCTCATTTCAGCGCATGGATGTTCACATTTGGCTGTATTTATTCAGGACTAGAACATTTTGCGCGCTTTGCGCGCTCTATAATGAATACACATAGAGACATTAAAAATATATGTAATTATATCATTTGATATTCTCTACGATGTACTCACTCCAGTTTTTCTACATGTCGTATTAGTTTTGTCCTAATTCAAAGTTGTTTAGTTTTGATCAAGTTTCTAATAAAATATAACATCTACAATACCAAATTTGTTTCTTTGAATGCACCAAAGAATTTTGACTTAGGACAAATCTAATATAACATCTATTAAAAACCAGAGGGAGTAGTAGACGCAAATCTCTTTCTATATGTATCGAAATATGAAGCATTAATATTTTAGCAGAAAGTTACATATGAGTGAAGCAAAACCTTGCTTGTGGGACATATTTGTTCTTTTTTTTATCCTGGACATATTTGTTCTTGTCAAACCATCCAAGTCCCCATGGAAGAGGATCCATAATTTGTTAGATGCATAGCATCCAGAGTATGATCACAACTATATTGTGCATGTGTGAGCGTGTGGGTCTGTAATGTGTTTCGTAAAAAAAAAAGTTAACCGTGGCAAGTTCATGCAACATTGTAAAAATAATAAACAATTTGAGCAACAAGAAGCTTTAATACGGTATTAAACACAGAAGTCATTCAATGAAAAATGGAGGCACGTGACATCAAACAAAGGTACCATGATGCCAGATCTACATCTTGCAGGTTTTAGTTGTGCATATTAGTTTAGAGCCTAAATAGTGTCAATAAATCAAAGGGTCCTTAGCACAAAAACAAATACTGCATATCACTTTAGATTATCTAGTTTTCCTTCGTCACATTGGAATAAAAATTTCTTTGAGGATATATCTAAAAAATATCAAAAACAAGTTAAATGCTCGAGTTGGTTGATTTGGCGTGTGGATTGATATTAAAAAAGTCAGAGAGTCTATTTATGACAATGCCTGGGAACAATTGTTCGATAGGAGTGCTGGTTAATTTATGAAAATTCAGATAGTCTATTGTAATAATGTCTAATAATAACATCTACTTAGAGTGCATATTGATTTTAAAAAGTAGGAGTGTTTATCTGTGACAATGCCTGAGAACATTGCTTGAATAGAAGTGTTGGTAAATCTATGAAAGCTAGATAGTTTATTTGTAACAATATCTAATAACAATATTTAATTGAGAGTGTGGCATGATTTCTGAAAAGCAAAAGTGCTTTTTTGCAATTATGGCTAGAGACAGCTGACAGCTTCCCAGGCCACGGCGGGAGCGCCGAGCGCTCTGGAGCGAGCGAGACCCACCGGGTTTTAAGAAACCCCGATAACGGTGGTAGTCTTTCAGAGGCAGGCCGTACTACTTCTCCGTTCATATAAGTTTAGCAATTCATGTGATTAATTAATATGTTTTCTAGGGCTAAAAATTTAGTATATTTTCTTCTACTCAAATATGTTACGTCTCTAACTTCCCTATTTTAGCAAGAGATAGGTTTTTCAGACTAAATAGTTAATGGCCTCATCTCTAATTCTAATCTTTGATTCAAGTTGACGAGGACTTTCACTGGTAGGGAAATGACCTTTAGTCCCGGTGCGGAACCGGCTTTAGTCCCGGTTCCGCAACCTGGCCTTTAGTGCCCAGGACTAAAAGGCCCCTTTAGTCCCGGGTGCTAACACCAACCGGGACTAAAGGGGCTCCACGCGGCGCGCAGGGCGGAGCCCCTCTAGTCCCGGGTGGTGTTACCATCCGGGACTAAAGGGCCTTTTTTTTTTTCTTTTCTGTTTTTCTTTTACTTTTTTTTAGTTTTTTATACAGAGATACGTATTATACCTGTATAATAATATACGTATATGTCCATGTATGTATTACTTATATGTCACTAATGTACGTATCATAACATCCAGCTAGTAAATGAACTAAAAAACTAATTGAAATATATATTTTTTGTCTGAGAATAATAATCATAACATCAATCATATTATTATCACATATAGTAAATGAAAAAACTAATTGAAATATATTTTTTAGTAAATGAAATAAGAAACAAATTGAAACAAAAAACAAATTAAAAAATGACTGGGCTTTTAGTCCCAGTTGGACGCTATAACCGGGACTAAAAGCATGTTTTAGCCCCGGTTAAGGGCACAAACCGGGACTAAAGGTGTCGGTGCCTGTCGGATACCAATACTAGGGGTATCCAATGACAGCGAGTTAAGAATTAAAAACTCCGATCGACCACGCCGACCCTCACACAAGAGCAGCAGTCGACTCTCACTCTCTCTCTCTCTAAAGCTCCCTCTCCCGTACGTGCATGGGCGGGCACTTCCTCGTTGAAGCTCGCTTGACTACTGTGGGGGATCGAGGCTCGCTCGCTCGAACTCGGCTCTTTAACGACGTGCGTACATAGCACAGTGAAGAAGTGGTGGATCTGCTTGGCTGGTTGGCACACGCACGAACGCATGCACCGTGCCCTTCGTAATCAATACATGCACGCAGGCATTTAATCATAGGCATGGCAACACCTGTATTCCCGTACATGCATGCACCAGTACTCATCTTGCAGGCACTTGCATGCCTCAATCTCTCGATCAGTACGTGCAGCGCGTGGCCTGATGAAGCAGCAGAGTGGCACAGCAGGCAGCAGCAAACCGCGGAAGCACCCGAGTAGTCTGCATCTCCGTTCCCGACAAGCTGCACCATCGCCCGAGTGGTCTCCGTGCCCGACAAGCTGCACCATCGCCCGAGTGGTCTCCATGCCCGGCAAGCTGCACCATCGCCCGAGTGGTCTCCGTGCCCGGCAAGCTGCACCATCGCCCGAGGAGTCTCCGATTCGCCCGACAAGTCTCCGTCTCCGACTAGTCTCCGTTCGCCCGACTAGTCTCCGTCTCCGACTAGTTCAACTCTTCGCAACGAAGCAACCTTCGAGAAGACCGTGGCACCCGGAGTCAAGCTGCTACACTGTGCCAACCACTCCCTGACACCACTGGCAGCAGTAGGGCATGGCTACAGTACTCGGAAGGACAACGGGCCCCACAGCATGGGCAGGCACTCTTCCTTTTTTCCCGTTTTACCCTTTGACTGTACTTTTCTACAGCCTTCCCTTGAGATATAAAAGGGAAGCCTGGGCCTCCTGCGAGGGGCATGGACTCTTTTCCTCCTCTCTCCTGGGCCTCCTACGGGAGGCAGGGAGCCTCTTTTCTTTCCCGAGGAGTACTCTCCCTCGACCTTCTTCTTCCTCCAGCCGGTCGCTGGACTGAGCTCGATTCACGCACCAGAGACTTGGGAACTCGTCCCTCTCTCGCCCATTTGTACCCCCTACTACAAATCAGCGCAGATAACACGAGCAGCACGAACTGGACGTAGGGTGTTACTCCCCGGAGGCCCGAACCAGTATAAATCCTTGTGTCCCCCTTTTGCGCAACCATCCGAGGCCCGACGCGCTCTCCACGATTTTATTACTTGCCGGCGGTAAAGAACCCCGACAGTTGGCGCCCACCGTGGGGCCTTTGCGCGTCACGTCTTTCTCCTTACGGGTCTCGGGTGGCCAACCGTGACGACGACGACGGCGGCGGCGGCACCGACGGCCGCGACGACGACCACAACGCCGTCAACCGCGGCGACGACGACGGCGGCGGCACCGACGGCCGCGACGACGACCACAACGCCGTCAACCGCGGCGACGACGACGGCGGCGGCACCGACGGCCGCGACGACGACCACAACGCCGTCAACCGCGGCGACGACGACGGCGGCGGCACCAACGGCCGCGACGACGACCACAACGCCGTCAACCGCGGCGACGACGACGGCGGCGACCCCAATGACCACAACAACATTGATGACGGCAACAATGCTCCTGGCCTTCTGGATGAACCGAACAAGGCTCGGGGGCTCTGCCTACCAGGCACACTCAGGACTATTCCGTATGCAGATGCATGCATGCGTATGCATGTGCATGCAAGGATATCTTTTTTAACCAATGCATGCACGCCTTTTTCAAATGTGTTGCGTCTTTTTGTTTTCTCTCTCGAGTCAGCACAGCACAACAGAGGAGCAGGCAGTAGCATTTATCCCGAAGGCCTGCATGCATGTCCGACCAACCAGAGTGGGGCGGAGCAGGCAGCAGCAACTCAGTCACCCCCGAGAAGTTTTCCGACTCGCCCGACAAGGTGTTCGCTCGACATCTTCAACGGCGGCCACGACTCCGCCCAACGGGCTGACGGCTCCGGCAGCATAAACGGCGGCCGCAACTCCGCCAACGACGGCCCCGAGCAGACGCACCGGCCGAGCCGCGGCCGCCCCGAACCTCGACCCCGATCGCCCCGACCTCGACTCCGAACGACTCGGCCGCGCCTCCAAAGGAGTGCGCCGCCCCGAACCTCGACCCCGATCGCCCCGACCTCGACTCTGAACGACTCGGCCGCGCCTCCAAAGGAGTGCGCCGCCCCGACCTCGACTCCGAACGACTCGGCCGCGCCTCCAAAGGAGTGCGCCGCCCCGAACCTCGACTCCGGACGACCCGGCCGCGCCTCCAAAGGAGTGCGCCGCCCCGACCTCGACTCCGAACGACCCGGCCGCGCCTCCAAAGGAGTGCGCCGCCCCGACCTCGACTCCGAACGACCCGGCCGCGCCTCCAAAGGAGTGCGCCGCCCCGACCTCGACTCCGAACCACTCGGCCGCGCCTCCAAAGGAGTGCGCCGCCCCGGCCTCGACCCCGATCGACTCAGCCGCGCCACCCGTGGAGTGTGCTGCCCCGACTCGGATGGCTCGCTCGACTCAGCCTCAACGACGGAACGCCCGAACAGCTAAATCCCACTACAATCCTTAGTATTTCCGTGCATTTCCTTTTACAGTCCCTCATGCCTCTTTTGGGTATCGCGAAAGTACTCGGGTAGCATAGGCCTCATCCGTGAAACCTCGTCCCGCGTGCCGCCTACACCTAAGCCTCCCCCGATGAGCAGTGTAGTCTGCGGTAAGCCGTCCTCTCTGCGAGCAGTGGTCAGTGGGACTAGGAGCTCAAACGTGATGTGCTAACTACCCAAGGAAATACGTAGCCTAATAAAGGCAGGGCGTGCGCAACTTTCCGTTAGTAACGAATAAATCCCGACTCCTCGCTTTACGCAACGCTTTTGCATTACGCTGTTTTTTGCAGCTTAGCATGGCAAGTTCCGGTGAACTTGCTGCAACTCCTACATGCAGGGAACGGCACCCTTCGTCTCGCCCGACCTCGGCGCGCGGGGTCAAGCATACGCATGTGATCGTTTTCCGAAACGCACTCTTCGAACTCTCTAAACTAAGCGGCTCCCGCCGGCCTTAACGGCCCCTCGCAGCCCTGCGCTCGGGGGCTGGGCACCGGGATGGACGACTTCGACAGTTGACCTGACAGGTGACTACGACGGGGGTTCGAAGGCTGGCCCATCGAGGGGTTCGACAGCCGCCCCCGGGCACCTTGTCGAGCGAGGGGCAGTGAAGGATGGGCCCCAGCGGCCA
>CM014271.1:23030692-23050055 GCA_004135705.1 Alloteropsis semialata
CTGCGCCTGCGCGAGTGCCGCCGGCGCAGGCCCTACAATCGGCGAGGCACCACCAGGTCAGGGGAAACAACGGAGACGAAATTAGAAGCTAGTGGAGCGAGAAAATCATGCCTGGAAACCTGGATGGCGCGACACGGGAGGGAGACGTCTGGACGGCGACCGAATGGAGGTGACACGACTGAGCCTCTGCCGGCGGCCATGTGCGAGGCTGAAGAGGGACGCAGGCGCGCTAGGGCATGGTGAGCACGGCGCTCTCGTGTGCGGCGGCAGAGATGAGGCGGGCAGAGCCGCGGAGGAAGGCGAGGTCGCGGGGAGGGGCGACCCAGGCATGGCCAGCATCGCTGATTCGCATGTGGGGAGGAGCACAGCGGCGAGGAACACGACTCTCGGTTTCGCGAGTCTTCCAAAGCTGGAGGAGAGGCAAGAGGCTAAGGTAAAACGAGAACCGTAAATCTGGAATTGGACGGTGAAAGTTAATTTCGCTATCGTGGCCGGGCTGGCCGGCCGCCGAGCCCGGCGGCTTTAAAGGGATCTCATATTACATTACATTCAGTAAAATGCCCTCATAACCTTAAACTTGTAGCGTAGGATCATTTCTCTATCTCTACACCTACAGTCAATTGTCACAGTTTCGCGTCCGTCGTTGGTCCTCCGACGTTCGGCATTTTCTTCGTCCCACCCGCGCGATCCCGCGTCCCCCGTCCCGCCGCCGCCCACCTCTGCCCCTCGCAGCCTCCTCCCTCTCCACTCGGGATCCCGCGCCCCCTTCCTCCCCTCCCTCCGTCCCCCCACCCCCCTGCCGCACCCGCGCCGCCGAGGCCGAGCCGAGCTCGTCCCAGGGCTCTCACTCCAAGCGGGGCGAGCTGGACGGCGGCACCGGCGATGAGGGGAAGCACAAGCTCTTCCTGCTCTCCCACCCTGCCGCTGACGACCTCTCCAAGGTCGCCCTCCATACCGAAGTCCTCGACGCCGTGAAATCCGATGGTACCGTGTCGCCCCTCTTCTCATCTCCTCCTTGTGATTTGGATTTCAGTCCTGATTTGATTTGGCTTTCGGTGGAAACGGTCCGCCATTCGAGTCGCTGGTCGCCGCGGGCGTGCTGGAGCCGGCCGGACACCACGCTGCAGGCCGAGATGCGTGGGAGGATAGATGAGGAGATCTGCAAGCTCGATGAGAAGTGAGTGTCTACTTCTTCTCGGATGTGACTTTTGTGAGTTGCCTGCACTCCAACTCTCGCAAGAAGGTTAATACAGATGCGGCAGGCCATTGCATACAAGGAGTGAACTATGACCAAGAATTTCTCCCGAATCTGTCCGCATTGGGAGCTTAGGCTCTCTCTCAGATTTTAGTTTAGTCAGTGCTGAGAAGATGAGAGCAGAGTCTGGTTAGTAGGCCTCTTTGTTAGATCTAGCAGTGTCCTGCTTGAGAGACCGATTTGTTAGGTGTTTTAGACGGTAAATAACATCAGGTGGTTGCTGCAATATTTTTCTGAATTGTGCTACGTTTCTTGGCCTTCTCTCGATTGTTTGCAAGGCTGAAATTGAGCAGCCTCTGAATTTGTTTTAATGATATCAGATCCATGCTTAGGAAGTTAGGAGTGGTCCCCAATTATCTAATGTCTTGTGCAGAAGTCTTGCTAGAGAAGAAAAGCAAGAACTGCAACTCTGCAAGGCACATCGTAGGCCTGGTAACTCATGCTCCATGTCATGTCTTGTGGTAGCTGAAGTTAAAAATGTAAATACAGTGTTTTTTTTGCAGATAAATAAAAGTGTTTTGAAATGCATAATTTACTGGTACATTTGGGAATATACATTGCCTAGCGCAATCTTGTCCCAAATAATTGCCCTTTCTGGCAGCAAGACCTTCAGGTGCAGTGCTTTGCTTTGAACCAATGGCTTGCAAGTCCCAGCAACCAGCAGGTCCAGAACACTGCTTTGGGGGTTAGAGACAAGTTCATTCTGTTCACTCATTATGATAGATGCCTTTTCAAACAGGTATTGCGTTCAGCTATCTTCCTGATGGATTGATGAGCTTGGTTATTTGTTTCCTCTTTATGGTTTTTTGTCACTACTACTATTGTTCAGCTTGGTTTTGATTTGGACAGGCACCAAGATTTAGAGGAAAAGCATCCACAGCCAGCTTGGCCCAGTTTGTTGATGATGTTTTTTTCTTTCTTTCTTTTAATTGAGATCACATGCTCCTGACAAGGTAGGATACATGTTGAATTGTACTGTCTGGCTGATGATAGAGTCAAGAATTCAAGATAGACTGGCAAACCTGTTATTGTACCGATCAAAGCAGCAAAAGAGGTTACCTCCATTGACTTCACCTGTATGCTATATTTTGTAGCATGTCTAATTTCAGTCTTAGTTGACTTAAGCCTTGAATTCACATACTTATCCAGCAGGTTTTTCAATTGAGCTCATAGTTACTTAGAGCCGAAGACATTGTTTTCTCTATTTTTTAAAAGATCAATACATTGTTTTATTAAACTCCTTTTAGATAGTGTTTTAACAAATTCTCTTGATACATATTCTTTTTTAACAAATTCTCCTTTTAGATAGTACCCTGCGCTTTGGAGAACCACTTGCAGGGAGAAGGGAAACTAAAATGCAGCAATGAAGTTAGGCATACTTGTACTGAAGCTAATTGGAATGGGCTCTCTGTCTCCTTGTATAGGTAAATATTCTCCTTCTGAATAAACTTCCATAATATGTGTTAGAACATACAAATTTGCTTCATGGTACTATTTTCTGCCACCTTAGTAAATTAGGAAAGGCAATGCAGGAAGTGATGTTTTTCCTGATGTCTAGATAACCAACTACATGTAGTCACACTTCATAGAGAGAGACATAATAGAACAGTTAACAGCTAGCATTGTTTCTGTGCTTTCCTTCTTTTCAGCAAGAGCCTTTTTAGTTTGCAGAGCACTGTATTTGAGTTAGTGAATACTTTGAGAAGGTCTTGCTGAACTGACACTGGAACCACCTAAGAATCATTGGTTTCCGGTAATCCATTTTGATTTCAATTTTCCCTTCAATTATATAACTATACATGCGTGTATGTACAGGTCATGTCACTTTGATGAACAAATAAACAGTTAATTATGACGATACTATTATCATGCCTTGTCAATTGTGATGTCCCACTGCCACCTATTTATTTGGGCATTCCGTAGCAAAGCAGTGAGTCTTCGAAATCTCAAGAATCTATAGTTCAGTTCCTTTCTGTACTTTTTACAGCATCAAGATAAACTTGGTCCCATGGTCCCAAATGAAGTGCTGGCCTACTAATTCTGCAGGTATGTATCATAGCTTAAATGAAGGTTTTCATTTGTGTAACTTGTTATACCTTTTGTAGCATTCGTTACGGTGATAATGCTTAGTCACTCTATATGTGCTATGATATTGAGGCCAGTATTGTCCATTTTAGTTTCATCAATCCATCATGTAAATTTTCCTACAGATTGTGTATATGTCTTTCTTAAGGTAGCTGGTATTTGTAGGGACGTGGTCTCCTCCCCATCTCCTCTGTATTTTTTAGGTATGTTAAAAAGACCATTTCAAGGGTGTTCTTATTTTTTATGATTTCAAGCAGATGCAAATTGGTTTGCCCTTCCTTGTGCGGATCGATGAATAGTCACATGGGAGACGATGCAATCTAGTGACCAAGATTGAAAACCGATTTGTTTAGCTGTTCTATTATTTTGAATTATTGATAGTTTTTTGAATCATGTTATCCAATCCATTCATATTATTTTGTATTCGCTTGAATTATAAAATGTATGTCTCTATGCGTGTCTTGTCACGCATATTTAGTGCTCTCAATGAACATGTTTTTTTCTCGCCAAAATTTTATCACTTCTAAAACTTTGTTTTCTTCCCGTAGCAACGCACAGGCACGAACCTAGTGGTACCTAAACTCTTAAAATATACATCCAGTTTCCCAAACTTGCTAAACGACTTATGTGAGATCTATTAAATCACTATGATAAGATTCAAATGTGTCCGCTGGGCATTGTTTGACTTGGTCAATATCTCGATTTTGGCTGTTCGAGGTGGATCCGACGGCCACAAATCACAATGAGCATCTCCCTTCCATTGCTCTCCCTTCTCTTTTTTCCACTGTCTAGCCGAATCACGAGGAGGGCTTATCCGGCTTGGCATCGGCGGTAGAACTAGGGAACGCCAGCCGCGGCTTGGACTGGAGGACGTCGAGCTCGGGTCTGGTGGAGAGCAAGTTGGCCAACGGCGTGCGGGCGGCGGAGAGGTGCGGCCACAGCCGCGTGCAGCCGCGCTCCTCGCTAGTGGCAATGGCAAGCGAACTGGGCGGCGAGTGCGCGGGCGTCACTGGGCCGGGGCGCATCTACCTCTGATCTTGGACCGAGCGGAGAGGGGCAAGGAGGAAGTTTGGGGAGAATCTGGAGACAAGGAGAGGCAGAGCGGGAGCGGGCACCTTACCGTTCCTTGGTGGAGAAGATCAACAGAGTACCCCCTTCTTTTCTTTTCTTTTTTGAGAAACCAGGCTGAGCCCGCACCAGTTCGTGCCTTGGTCCGGACTCAGGAGCTCGTGCCGGATGAGGAATAGTAGTCCTGACTTCCTGACAGGTGGTGCGGCGACGGAACTGTGAATACTGAATAGCGGCGGCCGGGAACCCAAATCCCAGAGACGGGCGGCTCGACTTGCCGCTTGTGATGGCTCGGGCGAGAGGAGGAGCGAGTGAGGGAGTTGTGGCTTGGAGGAATCGAGGGATGGCGTGGTGGACTGGTGGCCAGCCGGAACGTGGCTGGGGTGGAGCTTTGCAGTAGTTTATCGGTCGATTGCGGCGGCGCGAGGGGACGGCCTGTGCGGTGGCGCATGAGCCCATAGGGGTACGGGCGTATGGCGCGGGGCAGCGACGGGTTTGCGTGTAGGAAACGGCCGGGCGGGGGTCCTCGACGGCTGGCGCGGGTGGCCGGCGGCAACGGCCCGATTCGCCCGGACGACTCGGCCGGCGTGAGCGCGAGGGCGGCGAGGTCGCCCGCGGCCCGAGTGCGGGGGTGGAGCTGGCGCGGTGCCCTGGCCTTCTTCCTCATCCAAAGCGAAGGCCGCGACATCCTTGACGGCGGAGGTGGCGAGGCCAAAGCTGGTGCTCCCGGGGCAGAAGATGAAGGCGGACGGCGCCGACACCAGCACGGACTGCCGTCGTGGTGGGTGTCCTCGAAGTCACCGTCGCCTCAAGCGCGGACATTTGTGTGTCGCCCCAAACTCCTCTAGCCGCAGGCGCTGGTCCACCGCGGCACGAGCTGCTACCGCAGCCGGCGCGCTCCACAACCGCCGCCATGGATGCGTGCGGCCTCCAGGTAGTTAACAGTTAACACTACCCACAATTTGTTCATCTTGCACCTAGACAGAGAGCTTGAATCTCTTGGTCGTGCGAGTTGTCCTCGGAGCCGGCAATATTGGCCTCTAGGTGGCCACGGAGATCAGGTGTCTCGTCGTCGTCAATGCGTCCACGGACAACACTGTCGCCGCCGGAGCACGGCATCGCGCTGGCTCGCGTCCATGGGGCACAACATCTCGCAGGCGGATGCCAACGAGCAGTGGCCGGGCGGCTTGGCCGGCGGAGTCATTCCCAACGCCGCCGAGAGGCTTGGCCGGGATTGGGGCATTGCCTCCTTGGCCACGCAAGTGAGGAGGAGTGCTGCTGCGGACGGTGACAGGGTGAGCGCGAGAGGAGCTCCGGGCAGAGGCGCGGTGGCGTCGGTGACGGAGCTGGGACACGCGAGCTGCTGCACAGGCTTTTATCCAAAATCTTGAGCAAGTAAATCCATGCCCAGTCAGCGGACACATAAATCCACACAAGCAGACAATAGCCACCTAGCTGTAATTAGGATTTTATCAGGGTGATTTGGATCTAACCTGAGTAGCTTAGCAAGTCAGAGACCTGAACGATTTTGAGAGTTTGGGTGACTCCACACGACAAGTTTAGAGACTTGAAGTGCGGTTTACTTAATTACATTTACTAGCAGCAAAACTCGTGGGCACGCGTGTGCTATTTGTTAATATGATAATACTTCAAATTACGATACAACTAGCAAGGCTAGTGTCTATTTTTTTAACAAACAGATTTTTGAGTTCAAATTAATAGATGAAAATAGTTTTATTTAGTCGTGTCGTTGTTTATTTTCTTAACAAACGAATTTTAAGTTCAAATTAATATATGAAAATAGTTTTATTTACTCGTGTCATTGTAATTATTTTGTAATATAAACCTAGAGTAATATATTTGCAACATGAGTTCAACTGAGAAGGAAATAACTTATATAGAATTTTTTGTTTTTAATATAATTAATATAAATATTATGTATTTTTAACATCACTATATTTTTAAAATTTCTAACTGATGATGCACATTTTTGGTTGAAAATTCTAGTGATGTTGATAAATTATATTTTCATGTTTATAGGGAGATATAGGTTGTTGGCTCAATGCATACCATTTTCGGTAATAGTTAGAATTTAACTTTGGGTTTGAATTTGAAACCTTAATGGGCAATAGATGCATAGTATTTGGTTTTTGTCCCATACACACTATTACCATTAAATTTTTATTTTAATTTAATTTCGAGTTTGAGTTTGAGATCTAGGTTATTGGCTCAATGCGTACCATTACCCTTTTTTAATTTTGCTCCCCCACTATCCAATTGTTATAGCCTCATGCATGCTTGTTGAGTCATCGGGCCTCACCATGTATGGTCTTTTCATTTGGTTGTGTCCCTGTCTCCATCACGTCTTTTTTCTAATCTTTCTTCTACTCTATTAGTTGCTCAAATCACTTATATTTAAAGGATGCAAGTCCTCGTTGGGTTTGAATTTGAAACCTTAATGGGCAATAGATGCATGGTATTTGGTTTTTGTCCCATGCACACTATTATCAATTAATTTTTAGTTTAATTTTAGTTTGAGTTTGAGATCTAGGTTATTGGCTTAATGCGTACCATTACCATTTCTTTTTATTTTGCCCTCCCAATATCCAATTGCTATAGCCCCATGCAAGCTTGTTGAGTCATCGGCCCTCACTATATGTGGTCTTTTCATTTGGTTGTGTCACTGTCTCCATCGCGTCTTTTTTCACATCTTCATTCTATTCTATTAGTTACTCAAAACACTTATATTTGAAGGATGCAAGTCGTCGTCTCTCATGTTTGTCTTTAATCATTTATTCAAATTTTAAAAATAAATGCATATAATTTTGTTTCTAATGGTGTTATTTATTTTTATTTTTAGATGGATCAAACTAAAGTACCATATATGTTTTTTCATCTTTTTTATTCTATGCATGCTTCCCAAATGAATTTTTTATACATTCATTATTGAAGTTGGCATGGTATAGCATTCTTCTTTGAACTCATTCTCTCTCTCATGCTCCTGCTCTCAAGGGGTTTTACCCGCTATGCCGCGATCATTGAAGATGTATTCGTAACGCTTAACAATTTACCATGCATATTCTTTCCTCATTTTAACACAACCTTCAGCTTGTTTTGGATGGATGTGCATGTCAAGTCTTGATTTTCATGTTGCTTTGTTTTGGATTTTGTTAGAACTCTGCATGTAATTGCATCATTTATCATTCATTTTGTCCTAAAGTTTTCAGATCTCATTGGTCCACTAATCATAATACTGCATAGCAAGACATCACCATATTTCTTCTTCTCATTGTTGCTTGTAGTTTATCACCATGTATTGGTTGCCACGTTAGGATGATACTCGGTCTTGACTGCCTAATTCTAATGGGTCATGTAGTGGCTATGACATGATTCTATACACGTGTTATAATTATTGTGCTTCTAGTATTTGTATAAGTAAAGTTCTTCAAAATAAATGAAATGGAATAATATTTTTATTTTTTTCTTGTATTATATTTATTTATGTTTTGCATGTAGTTTTATTTTTCTTTCTTCCAAATTCATATATAATACTACTAATTACCACTTGTTAATCAAATTTAACAAAATTATTAGAATAATCTTAATGATTAATACTATCTTATAAAATCAATATTGTATATTATTTTTTATTAGAATGGTAGTTTTAGGTCCTTGTTGACACCGGATTTTCGCACCTGACATGCTGAGTCAGATGGTGACGTGGTGAGGTTGAGACTGCGTAGTGGGCCCGTTGAATGGTCAAACAGAAGATGACAGAGAAGGAAGCCGATGCTGAAGAGGAGTCCGATGAAACAAGAAGTCCGATCTGATGATGGAAGAAGGGCGCGTCGGCTGAGGAGGAAGCGTATCAGATGCAGGGACTATTTCCTTTTTGAAGGCATATTGAGAGTCCCATTCTATATTAGATTTAATTTACTTTGTTCGCAAGTTAGTCTGGTCCGATCAGGACTCTCCATGACCAGGGTATAAATATGAACCCTCGTCCATTGTAAAAATTATTCTCACAATCAATACAACCCGGCTTCACGCCAAAACCCTAGTAGTAGTTACCGACGAAGCTCATTGGTGGACGGGCCGCATCAGTTCTGATCTCCGGCTTACCAGTAAGTTAGTCAATTTATCGAACTAGTATAGGCTTTGAATTGAGGCGCATCGCCCTTTCTCGTTTATACTGTTCAACCGATTTATCTCTGTATAAGCAAGATTGATATAGATTCCCTACGTCGGAGCTAGATCAATATTGATTATCCAACAGATTATCGTTTATCGGACTGCACTTTAAGTCTAGATTCCCTACGTCGGAGCTAGATATCAAGATTAGGCAAGATTCCCTACGTCGGAGCTAGAGTAATCTTGGTTACTAAAGGCAGTTTTTGCGGTTTGTTTGGAGTTGCTAGATTGGTTTAGATCTATGCCATGTGAATCAATTCTACTTCTTCAACGGCTTTGAGCATTGGTCTTGGTCCGATTTAAGCAATATTTATCTTACAGCATCGTTCTAGGTCCGATCCTGCTTTGTGGTTTAATCTGGTTGTTCTTTGAGTATTGCACTGGTGTAGATTCCCTACGTCGGAGCTGGATCTTTGCAATACGATTAGATTAATCTTTGATTGTCATGCTTGGTTTAGATTCCCTACGTCGGAGCTAGATTCATCTTGATTAGTCAAAGAAAGCTTTGGTTATGCCTTATTGCTATTTGAATGTTAAGTGTGGTTTAGATTCCCTACGTCGGAGCTAGGTCTGCTTGATTATTTGGTAGCATATCTTAGAATCAGAACGATCCTGTTAATGTTTTATCTGCTTATTTGCTTAATCTGGTCAACACTTGTGCGAGCATCTCGTTTAATTGACAGGTTGATGAGTTGAGTTTGACTGTCTAGCTATCCGATTTGATCATAGTTGGAGAAATCTAGATTCCCTACGTCGGAGCTAGATTTCTCTGAAAAGGCTATAGTCCGATCGGTTGGTTAGATGGTCCGACAAGATGAGTCAAACTGGCAACTAGGCAAGGTGGACAATGTATCGGCTTACACTTTGATTATTTGATATCTTGTCTAAAGACACAGCTGATCCATTACTTTACATATTGGCCTTGTTTTATGCTTTACTTTATTATTCAAAGGCTGATCTGTTATATCAATCAAGGTCCGATCCTGATTGGTCCGATTCTGAGGTCCGATTCGGTGTCTGATTGAGGTCCGATTACTCGGTCCGATTGACGTCATCAATGAAGTCCGATTTTGAGGTCCGATTGGTATCGGCCGACACGTGTCTGATTGGGTCTTGGCTAAAATTCGACGTTACTCCATCGTCTGAAATAGAGCCGGCACAATCAAAGAGTAATTTAACTATTTATTCTCCTTGTCAATTTCAGGTCAAATTGACTGGCACGCTGCGAACCTAAACTGGAGTGTGGGCTGGCACTGGAGCGAAGCAGATCTCCCTGGTCTTCGTGTGCTGCACGCGGAGGATACGACCGCCGATTTTCCGCGTCAACAGTCCTATATCAAAATTAATCTTTATTTGTATCCATTTAATTCTTTAGTAATTGTATTTAATTCATGCCAATAAAATATATAATATTTTTTTAATTACCATACTAATAAAATGATATATAATATTATGTTTAATTAGTTTGTATCCATTTAGTTCTTTGTTAATTTTATTTGGCACATACTTTTTATTTAGCTATATATTGCTTCCAAATTCATACACAAAACAATTATTAATTTTTATATTTTTATGATAAAATAAAGTTAAAAATAAATAAAAATTAGATCAATGTTTTATTATCATGGTAATTTAAGGTCCTATGTCAAAATTAAGCTTTATTTGTATCCATTTAATTCTTTAGTAATTGTATTTAATTCATGCTAATAAAAATATATAATATTTTTAATTACCATACTACTAAAATAATATATAATATTATGTTTAATTAGTTTGTATCCATTTAGTTCTTTGTTAATTTTATTTGGCACATACTTTTTATTCAGCTATATATTGCTTCCAAATTCATACATAAAACAACTATTAATTTTCTTTTTTCTGAATTTAGCTATGTATTTATTGTGTTTGATATAAACTCTTGAGTTAATTTCTAATTTATATTTTTTAATTTCTGATTTATGTATTTACTAATAGTATTCAATATGTACTCTTTAGTCAAGTGCTAATTTTATTTTTAAATTTCAAATTTAACTATCTAGTAATCATATTCGACGTGGATACTTTGATGCTAATTTACTAATTTTTTATTCTAAAATTAGCTAGTATTAATCATTTTTAATAAGGTCTTTTTTAGAATAACATAGAGCGATAGATCATCATAACGGTGTATATTGTTACCTTTTTGGATTCATAAATCTAAGGTTATCTATATTTGCTACAAACAGTGGCTGGCCGAATTTCTTTGTCAACAAATTTGGTGGGATACTATTTGCACTAAAAAATCCGTACCCCTGAATCGATGCAGCATGCGGACACGGCTTCAATCTTCAGCCACATCATTGCTCAATTTTCACAATTGGTGTGCTGCCTGCCCACTGCCAGCCCACTGCCAGCCAGAGTCTCACACACATCACGGCTTGAATTGCTGCAAATTCAGATACAAAAACTGGTGTGTCCTCTGTTTCTCTCGGATGTTCCCGCAAAAAAGTTGTGCATGAGTCATTAAAATTCGCCAACTTCTAGCAACATTTTGGCTCCATCGACAACTATATATATGCCGCTCCTTCGCACAGGCGGCACGATCTTTACATGGCACAAAGGGACCCTTCAATGGTCACATCGTCCACGCCACCTGTGATACTTTTGCATTGATCTTGCAGACTGCTAATTGGATCCACCAGAAGTTAAAAATAAATAAAAATCAGATGATGTTTTATTGCATCTTCATTTAGAGTTATAACCGTATTCGACGTGGACACTTGTTGCTAATTTAATTTTTTATTCCAAAATTAGCTATTGAGAATTTTTTAGGGTAAGATAGATCGTTAGATATACATTAAATCCAACGGTGTATATTCTTTTCTTTTTTGGATTAACATGAGAATTTCTAGACCCTCTCGGCGAACGTGCTGTCTTCTAACTTTTAGGGTAAGTTAGACCGTTAGATATGCATTAAATCCAACGGTGTATATTTTTTCTTTTTTGGATTAACATGAGAATTTCTAGACCGTTAGATATACATTAAATCCAATGGTGCATATTCTTTTCTTTTTTGGATTAACGTGGGAATTTCTAGACCGTTGGATATACATTAAATCCAACGGTGCATATTCTTTTCTTTTTTGGATTAACGTGGGAATTTCTAGACTCTCTCGGCGAACGTGGTGACTTCTTTTAACCTTGTTGTATTAAGATAATAGATAGATATTTTCGTATACTCTGAAAAGATACAAAACACACTAAGAATATTCTCTAATATTGAACATATTATCTTTAAATCTTCTGCACTAAACAATCTTCAATAGTTCATAAAATGGCAAACCTAAATGGGCTAGGAAGAATCTATGCAGGTTCAGAAAAGCAAACCTGATAATTTCATAAACTTTACAAGCTTAAGCAAGCATAAAATTCCAATATAGATTTGTACTAAAATAGAAAAATGAACCATAACCTCCATAGCACAATTAGGATTTCATGGCACAAACAATATAAGAAGAGTCACATCTGTATGGGTCCAGTTTCATTTAGTTTATTTTTTGTAATGATTTAGAGTCATCCAGTAAGAGGTTAGAAGCACCATAATTAATAGAGCAGCACGATACACATACAAGTGTCCATATATCTCGAGACACTGCAACCGTTGTACTTTATTTCAATGCAAAATCTTGTCAAAGAAATCTCACGATATAACCATACTGAAGTAGATCAAATAAGTCTACCCTCGATGTCTTAACAATTTGTCCGATGAGATCGGTGGCCTCCTAACAAATTATTGACATAACACATCGGTGGCCTCCTAACAAAATGGCACTGGCAGCCTACCCTCGATGGGAGAGGGGTCGCAGAGCGATGCAACACCGTTTGAATGGAGCGGCGCCGTGCAGATGGGGGATGGGCGGCGATGGCAGCCGAGGGAGCAGAGGTGGAGACCAAACAGCTGCCTAGCCGTCGCCGCGCTCTCCACCCTCTACCCGCAGGACCCCGCGATAAATCCAAAAGCTCCCCTCTCCACTCGAGCGAGACTGCACTGCAGATGAGCGGCGCGCCATATTCACTGGGATGCCACGTGGTGGACGCGAGCACGGAGAGCTCGGCCTCGCTTGTGCGGCCGCGCGCGCAGGGAGGGGTACGTCGGCAGCGGTGGATTGGGGATTAGGCAGGCGGCCGCGACGCCGGATGTCGGGGATGGCGAGGACGCCGACGAACCGAGGTGGAGGAGACGGCGATCGACTGGGAAGGCGAGTGCATATACGTGCGGCGCATCAATTTGGAATGAATTTTGCGAAAGAAAGGAAGCAAGCCCGCAAGAAAAAATTGCGGAGACAACAATTGCGGGCGGGATTGGATACGACCCGGATGGGTACAGGGGCGGGTAAACTTTTGTCACGGCGAAAAAAGTTGCGGGAATCTTTTCCTTACGATCCGTGGCCAATACCGAGGCCGGGGAGCGTGGCCACGTCGCCCGCTTTTCCCGGGCCGTCGGATCGGCCCGATGAACAGCCGAGATCGTGCTTTTTCTGGTCATTTTGCAAAAACGACCTCAGGTTTTATGGAAATACAACCCGCCGTCCATTCCCCTCTCTCATGTTTTTTTGCGAAAAAGCTCTCGGATTTCGTCGAAATCAACCCGCAGTCCACCTCAACCCGGCCCAATTAAATTTTCAAAAAACACCCTGAGTTTTCTTACAATCAACCCGCCATCCTTTTCCTCTCTCAGAAATGTTTTCAAAAAAACCCTCGAATTTTATTTAAATCACCCAACAATCCATTTTATTCATTACTTCCATACAAACAACACCATACATACAATTCGACCACCAAAACGCGTTCGAACGAAAATATGTCCGACATAAAATTTAGTTGCAATTTTAAAACCTACAACTTTACTATGTAACACATTTTTTAACTCGAAACAATTTCGTCATTCATTCGCGTAAATGTGTACAACCCATCATACATACGATCCCAATTCCAAAACATCCTCAAATTAAGTGCTCAATACAAAAAAAAATAAACCTTAATTTTCATTTTGCAGCAAAATTTTAAATTCAAATCGTTTTCATAATTTGTTCGCACAAATAATAATATGAGATCCGTTGCACCTACGATTCGGACACCAAAACATCTTCAAATTAAAAAATATTGAACATCGACACGACTCAAAATTTTAAAAAAAACATACTGTAGAACAAACTTAAAAAATGAACTCACTTTTCCAACTCCCCCATTATAGCTAACATCCAACCACCAAAAACAAATTTAAAACCAACAAATATACTTCCGTTGCACTTACGATTTGGGCACCAAAACATCTTCAAATTAAAAAATATTGAACATCGAAGCGACTCAAAATTTAAAAAAGAAACAAACATACTGTAAAACAAACTTAAAAAATTGAACTCACTTTTCCAACTCCCCCATTATAGCTAACATCCGACCACCAAAATGCTTTCAAATTAATAATTTTTCAACATAAAAATTGCTCCAAATACCAAAACCTACAAAATTCATACATAGCAAATAGAATTCAATGCTCTTTTCCAATTCTTCCAATTCTCTTGCACAAATTTTCGCATTTCAACATAAGATACACTTCAAAACAAAAAAATACCCAACACTCCAAAATTTACAATATTTCCACAGAACGCTTTCACGAGTTCAACACACTCTGGCATTTATTTCTAAAAAAAATTGTACGACCAAAAGGCTAAAAAAACCATAGCACAGGCACATCCACTGGCCATCCGCGGCAACGCCGCGGACTTTTCTAGTTTCTACTATGCTATTTTCTAAAGTGTGAATCGTGAGTTGAGACTTTCGCTGCCTCCAAAGTTCAAACTGTCACGTGGGTCCATTGTGAGAGGTGGGTGGGAGTTTTTTTTAAGTAAAAAAATATTTCAAAGCAACTCATTCTTAATAGTTACTAGCAATTACTAGTCCATCAACCCGTGCTTCCGCACGAGCTAATATATTTGAAAACTATTGTATTTAAATTTATTCAAAAATTAAACTCCTACTTAATAATCAAATTGTTTACATACTACTCTTTTATTTTTGTCAATACTTCAACATAATGCTCATATAGATGCGTACTTATCTTTTTCAATTTGTGATTGATTTTTAATTAGTAATTACTCTATAGACTTTTTCATCCACATTCACACTTCTTACATTTTGTATCGCGCACTCATACATTATATTTAACTAAAAAATAATATTTTTCATTACTTCCTCACATATCTTTACCTATTTCTAAAGAAAGGAGTGCTTCTTCCTTTTTATGTCCATCTTGACATGTGGGTCCCACCTATTGCGACGAACTATAACCACGGTTCTAACTGTCGACATTGGTTTTCTAATTGGATTAGAGTCCTAACTGAACCCATCATCTTTATCTCCTACCTCTCTATCTCTATCTATATATATCTTTACCTATTTCTAAAAGAAGAATGTTTCAGCGGTCTGTCATATACGTTTCACGATCGGATTAGACATGTCTCATCTTGTCCCTTGATCGGATTAGGAGCAGTCCATTGTATACCGCAATCAGATTAGGAAAAGAAAGTTAATTACTTTATTGCTTAGAAAAATGATATAACGGTCTTCATCCGTAGCAACTTACGGGCAAGGTTGCTAGTACATGTATAAATGGTCTACATGGTGACACTCATGATGCGTATATACCTTTAACTTATTATTTCTATGTTAACAATGATAAATTACCATAATTTAGAATCATATATCAGTTTACTTTTGGACTTCTCGGTAGGATGCACATGAAGATAATTAGATTAAAATTTAGTTGATTAGTTTAGATTATCTTTAACAACATACATGGGTAACTTAAATATAAATTTTGAATGTCATCTTAAGTTATTCTTTATAATGATATGCACGAGTAAATTAGATAAAAATTAAAGAGTTAATTTAAATTATTTTTTATAGTGCCATAGCTCGATAATTTAGATACATTTTAGGATTTATTTTTAGAATATTTTTATAATGATAGTGGTGCATAAATTTTTTAAAAAATATAATAGATCAATGACTATGGTTATTAGAGTTTACATGATTGATGTTTCTGATTTTTGTGAAAATTTCTAGGATTTGTCTTTTTTTCTAGCGTGCCTCGTGAGGACTAATGTGGAATCTCCAATTAAAAAATTAAGATATATTTCTACCAAACTATATTGAGCTATCTCTTATTTGCTTAAATATTCGAACACAATACCTATATAGATATATACTTATTATTTTCATCCGATTGTGATAGATCTTTGTTAGTAATTACTCTATAATATTTTCATACACAATTATAATCTTTAAGTTTTTACTTTACATCACATGTATGCCTTGAATTTATTTAATGAGCCCTAGGTTCGTCACTTCCCTATATATTTATAAATGACAACGCACATTATGCGTATATACCTTAAACACTATATAATATACCAATAGTGTATGAAATACACGATTTAGAATCTTATATTGGTGTATATTTTTAATTAAGATGATTTGGATTTCAATGTAGGATTACCTCATGTTATTTTTAATAATGACATATGTGGGTAATATAGATATAAAGTTAAGGGGTTACTTTAAGTTATTTTTAGGTATTCATAGTGGGTAATTTAGTGACAAATTTATGAGGTTATTTTAAATATTGCTTATAATGGCATAGTGGGTAATTTTTATGAAGATTAGGGGTTACTTTGGTTTATTTTATATAATGGCAGAGGTGGGTAATTTTGATATAAATTTAGGGGGTTACTTTAAGCTATTTTCATAATGGCATAGGTGGGTAATTTTCTATAATAGATCTAATAGCTATGATGATTTGAGTGTTCCAATTGATGGCCACATGTTTTGCTTTTTTGTGAGAATTTCTAGGATTTCTCTCTTTTTCTAGAGTGTTCACCTAGGATCCTAGGTGGCATCTGGAGGCTTCAAAAGGAGCCTCCAATTAGTAATAGTAAGATAAGATGCATGTGCGTGCGCGCATGTTTTAGCAAGTTGTATATAAGGATTTATAACTGTAACAGCATGTGTTATTCGGTAACAAAAAAAACTTAATACATACATTCATATCTCCATGGTATACATATATAAAAATTATCAACCACGATAAAATTTAGAATCAAACTTTGCAATTTTGTCGTGCACTATCATAAGCTTGTGCACCAGGTTCCAGATGGCAAGGATGATCTATGCACATATATAGCAATTAGCAAACCCTTGATCACCTTATCTTTATGATTGAGAGATCCATTATACTTGTTTGTTGGTCTCTGAATATAAATTATTGCTTAAAAGAGCAATCTGGCTCTGCATACAGTTTTATTACAACTTTAGGTCTTTAACGACAAGATATGTGTACCCATTCGAGAAAGGAGAAATCTGCAGCTTCGTTCAGAGCATGAAGGCCAATCTTCTTAATCATGTATACCAAATACAACAAGATGAACTCTGGATTGCTGCAGAATTATTACCCTTCTCACTGTAATCTGAAAAAACATTGCAGTGATCTGGACTGGTTGAAGTAATCTAATCTTACTGCATTAGGCTGATCTATATATATCACGTGAGATCAAGTCTAAAACCTGCACGAGTGCTTGTGCAGTCTCTAACTAATCAAGCATTGCAGAGATTAATTACGTGATTGATGGTACACAGTAGCAATATAACGATCAGGGAGCACATTAACTGTGCTGGTTACACGTGACGCGTCGCGTCCGACGAGGAAGTTGGTCGACGACGATGCAAACAGAGTAGACCACACTGGTACGCCTCAATTTGTCGATGATCTCGATCTGACAACACAGTGAAACAGAGGCGAGGCATTTGGACGGCGACTGCGCGAACCCGGGAGCATACCAACACGACGACGTATGGGGCGCCAAACTCGACGGCAGGGCTTGCCGTGACCTGCGTGGGAAAAAGAGGAGAGGATTCACCACCTGCATGAAGCGTTGATGTCTCTCATCAAGAAATAAAAAAATTGTAGAAGAAGGCAACACTGAGAATTTGAAGCAGCATCACGAGTCACTCGATGTCACTACTAATTTGGCAATTACAATATAGTCCTACGTACTGCTATTAGAATTAGACCATGCAGAAACTCTAACATATATCTTTTTGGATTCAGGGCATTCGATCCTGAGTCTGGCAGCGTCGGGGCTCTTGTGGGCAAGGCCATTTGACCCACGGCAAAGGCTTTGCCGTGGGCAGCCCACGGCAAAGGCCACACGGTAAAGCTTGGCCGGCAAAGAGGCCTTTGCCGTGGGCCTTTCTTCGGGCACACGGCAAAGCTTTGCCGTGTGTCAAATTTGGCCCACGGCAAAATTTTTCTATCTAACGGAAACCTGATGGTGGGGCCTACCTTTGCCGTGTGCCCTGACGGCGCGTCACACGGCAAAGGCCCTCCCTTTGCTGTGTGGCACCTCGGCACCTGTCATCATCTGACTTCCTCAATGCGTTGTCTCACGACCTCGTCTCTCGCGCGATCGGCTGGCCCATGATAGGTCCACCTGGTATGGTCCCTTGTAAATCTATACTTGCAAAGATGCTGGGTCATGACCTGCTTTGTTTGTTGACGTGTGTTTCCACAATTGCTGCAGGGACACCAAGTGGTAGACGCTCCTCTAACCTTTGCAAATGCTTGATTCAAGAAAAACTCGGTCTTCTTAATCCAATCCAAGGTCAAGTCACCCCCACGTGACTAGCCAGTGTACATCCACTCACGGTCATCCATCATTTAGCATATCAACGAGTAATATAAAAATCAATTGCATCTACACAATGACTATAATGTCTAGAAGGTGAAGATAGGTCCTAATCCCACCCGAGGATGCATAGCTGAGGTTAGTTTCCATGCGGCACTCCGATTCGAGACAGAATTTCGGCAGCATCTCCCCGGTGTTCTCCAAATACACGTCCCGACAGGGAGATTGTGTATCCGGAGAACAACGGGGAGATACTGCCAAAATTCTATCTCGAATCGGAGTGCCACATGGAAACTAACCTCAGCTACGCATCCTCGGGCTGCCCAAAAAACGTGGACAATTCGAAACAGATACGGTCATAGATATGCAAAGATCTGCATATATCCAACCGTATCTCTTTCAAACGGGAGATGCCTAGGTTACGTAAACCACTAACATGCATGATAGGGAAAGAAGGATCTTTTATGTCTCACCTTGCTATCCTGCAAAGTGTCGAGTCGAGCACGATTGCGAGGCGGGGCGGGCGGCTAGGCGGGAGCGGGCGGCGATACGGGGGCCGACGAGTCCTCCGGGGCAACGATCTCGATGGAGGGGAGCCTCTCCTGCAAAAAGAAAAAAAAGAAAAAAGTGTCAATAATTGTAAATTTCGGCAGCACCTCCCCTGCACTCGGAGGTTTCCAAAACCTGCAATAAGACAATGGCGCGATGGCCGACAACCACATAGAGAACGGCACGATGGCCGACAACCACAACCACAACCACATACATAAAGAATTATTCTAAGTCATTAGCTATCAAATTATCCAAGAAATAAAGTAAGAAATATTCTAAAACAATCTATGTACCCTATATACGAAATTACCTAGCAATTCTAAGTAAGAAATATTCTAACTAAACTATATAGAAAATTACCTTAAAAATCTAACTAACCAAGGCATACTAAGAATCTACTAACTAAGAGGAGGGGGCCTTATCTATGCAGGGGCTCAGGAGGAGGTGGTGCAGGGGGCGGCGTGGGGCAGGCGCTCAGGGAGGAGCCGGT
>CM014271.1:23052151-23120641 GCA_004135705.1 Alloteropsis semialata
AGTAGCCAGGACACAAAATATAAGACAAGCTCCCCCTTAATATGCGCATCAAGGATTTGAATCTTGAGACATGCACTTGGTTCAGTTAGGACCTAGGGAGCTCAATTCATATTTTGTCCTAGTAACATAATCATGCCATGATGAAATTTAGTTGAGAAATTCCTTACAATTACTTTCCTTGGATGTTTATACAATCAGGATAAACCAGAGTGATGCTTGTGACAACTGGTCCACTTCAATCAGTCAGAAAAAGTGCGAAGATGACAGAGTTCCGGAGACTCTGAAGAAAAGTGCGGAGTATCCGTAACTTCCAGATTATTCTGCCACAGGTTCACCAAAACCGGAACTTCCGAATTCGGAAACCGGAACCTCCGGTTTGGCCTTGGCAAATTAGAGTTGGAGTTCTGCTGACATTTTTGACTCTTTTCTAGATGGATATTGTCATATATGACCTGCTGGAATTATAAACACAAAAACTTCCAGAGGAAGTGGTCAAGAGCATCGAATGGCATGAAAGCAAAGTCATCACTTGACTTGACAAAGAGGGTTATCTAGTTGTTGTATATGATTAGCACAGAGCATGTTCATATACAGTCAGCTAGATAACCAGGAGCAAGGTACTTGTTATCAAGAATGCATTGAGGAACAGAATGAGTCATCAATTTTCACTTGACACCTTTTCTTGAATAGACATGAAGTTCTTTACTTGAGCCAAAGATAGAATATAAAGTTCTTCTCAAGTATGCCAGGCTCCAATGCACCAACAAGTACCTGTAGAGATCTTTTCAAGCACACTTTGGTACCCAACCCATGTTGGGTCCACTAGAGTTAGTCAACAAGGTCTTAGGTACCCAAATAGCTTTTGTACTCGCCTTAGATGATTGAGTCACATTGGCAGCACAAGAGTCATTCAGGTTCTTTCTAAGCTTCTTAGAATCATTAAGAATGGACTTGAGCTTAGGAGAGTTACCATTTGGGCAATCCTTACCAAGATGACCCTTTTGTCGACATTCATAGCAAATCTTATGCTTGATATTGCTTGTTGACTTAGTATCTTGACTTCTGACAGCAGCACTTCTCATATATTTTTCTTGAGCCTTCAAGAAACCTCTATTTAGCTTGAAGTGTTGCTGCATGTCCAAAACCGGAACCTCCGGTTTGCATAATCCGGAGCTTCCGGATTTGCTAGGCAGCGCCTTGGACTTGCTTGGACACGTTCCAATCTTGTGTCCCTGTTCGTAACAGCTAAAGCATCTTCTCTTAGAAAGGCTTCTTTGTCTCTTCGAGAGTGCTGGCTTGTCTTCTGTCTTCATTGGACACATAGAAGCGAAGTGTCCCATCTTTGAGCATTCGAAGCACTTGATGTGATCATGTGTCTTCTTCTTGTTGTCATGCTTCTGCTTTGTGATGGACTTGACAGGATGGTTGCAGGAGCTTTGCAGAGTTGATCCCTTCTCAAGCTTCTTCACCATGACGTCACGGTTATCTTGAGAAGGTTGTGCAAAGCTCTTGCCCTTTAGTTTACACAAGTCCATCTTGAGCTTCTCGACCTCTAGCTTCAGATTATCATTCTCTTGTGCAATGAGGTCATCATTTGACTCTACAAGAACTTGATCATACCATGAAGGTTTTACTTGCGAGCCGCAAGGGTTAGCACAAGATAAATCAATTTTAGCTAGTGAGCAAGAATACTTGTGCAATTGTGGTTCTAAGGATTTTACCGAAGTAACCATAACCTCGTGAGCCACTTCAAGCATGGTATGTGACTCCACAAGCTTCTCATGAGAACACTCCAGTTCTTGGTGAGTTGCTTGCAAGTTCATATACTTGTTAGAGAGCTCTTCGAGTTGAGCCTTGAGCTTTTGGTTGGCCTCTTCCAATGGTGCTATACATGCAAGGGAGTTAGTAGCACAAGTATATTCTTTTTCTAGGTTTTCATACTTACTAACCAAGGAGGCATGTGAATCCTTGAGCTCTTCATAGACCTTGGCTAAAGCTTTGTGCTTGTCAACCTTTTGACTTTCATTCTTCTTGGTTGACTTCTTCTTGCTTATGGACACAAGACATAGATTTACTTCATCACCAGAGCTTGAGTTCCTTGTAGAGATTGACTCCTTACTTGGCCTGCATTGAAGATCATCCTTGACGGTGAAGTCACTGCTAAAACCGGAACCTCCGGTTTTAGAAACCGGAACCTCCGGTTTCTCTGTGCTGGTAGAGCTGTACGAAGTTCTCTGATCTTCGAGCTGAGTAAACGGAGTCACTTGAGGCTCAGTAGAGATTGGTGATGTTGAACACTCCTCAAGTGATCTAGCATCTGTTTGCTCCTTGCTATCACATTTGGGCTTGGCATACAATTTTTTGAGTAGAGCCCAAATGCGATGTGCATCACCATGTATCTTCTTCTTCTTCGTAAAAATCATGTCTTGGAGTTCTGTGCTAAGAAGGCTCATCATGAAGTTAGTAATTTGGGCATTTAGTTGAAGGCATTTTCCCACTTCTTCGGTTAGCTCGGATTTGTGCCAATCGAAGTTTGTAGGGACGATGCTCTCAACTAAAATACGCTCAGCAGTAGGACCACTGTCCTTTATAGCATTCAGAATATGAGCGGACCAAGAAGCGTAATTTGAGCCATCAATGGCGAGTGACTCAAATGATACCTCACCCGATGACGACATCTTTTCTCACGGCGATTAAGCTTTGATGTGAGTCCAAGCTCTGATACCAATTGAAAGGATCTTGATGTCGCCTAGAGGGGGGGTGAATAGGCGTAACCTGAAAATGTCGCCACTTAAAACAAATTTATCAGCGACTTTCGGAGTCTCCGGAAAAATCTCCGGAGTCTCCGAATATGGAAACTCAAGCCTTAAGCAGCGGAAAGTATATCTGCCACAGAAACCGGAACTTCCGGTTTCCAAAACCGGAACCTCCGGTTTTGGCTTGGGCAGTCAGAACCCCCAAACCTGTGAGTTGCAAACTGGGCTCGAGATCAATCTAGATCAGAGTGTATGCTCATAGGATGTATCTCAGCAGGTTCACAAAGCACCTGCACTGCACAAACACTAACACCCGAATAGATCAACCAATATCACAAGATCAAACTATGAATGTGAATGCAATGCAAATTTAAGCAAACCAGTGAGGAGACGCAAAGATTTGTTTCCCGAAGTTCAGATTCACCCAGGGCGAATCCTACATCTCCGTTGGGTGCTTCCAAAGAAGCCGGGTCGCTCTCAACCCCTTTCCCCACTTCACTAGTTAGCTTCTTCCCTTTCGGAGGCGAAGCTTGACCTGCACAAACTGTCCCGCGGCTCACCACACCTTGGGAGCTCCCGGGCGACGCCTAGCCGTCTAGGAGGCACACCTCCAAGAGTAACAAATGCTTCACTTGATACTTGACAAGGCGAAACAGTGCTCAAGCGTATGAGTGCTCTTCTAGTGCTCACAAATGGCTCCTCTCTACTACCCAACTCAAAGGATCTATCAAAGATCACACCACCTCACAAAGAGGGGTTGGGGAGAGCTATCTTGGCTTTGGCTTAGCTTAGAACAGGCAGGAAGCACACCAGCAACCGCAAAAACAGCAGCCTGCCACTGAGGACGGCGAGGGGTATAAATACTCAACAACACAAAAACTAGCCGTTAGAGTGACAGACCAGAAACCGGAACCTCCGGTTTCACAAACCGGAACTTCCGGAATTTCGAATAAAAGAGCCGTTAGAGACACGTGGCACCCGAAACCGGAACCTCCGGTTTCCAAAACCGGAACCTCCGGTTTTGCCACTGTCTAACCCATGTCAAATGTGTTCGTGAGGCTTTTGTGTCTCTCATCACCTCTCATGGGTTAAGTTGAGCACTGAGACCTTATCAAAGTATCATATGATGCATCCCTCTTGATAGTACGGCACACCTAACTCAAGATTAAATATAAATGCAATATTCATCCTCTTGAGCTTCACCACAATGTATCATGCCATACTTTGATCAATATATCCTCATGAGAGCTGCATCCAACTTTGTCTCTTTGCTTTGAGCACTTCAACCTTGAGCTAGTGACTTGGATCAATATTCAACACATATGAGTGAAATTCAACTTTGGATCACAAGTCACCCTTTCATATGATTCAATAAACATTTGATGCATTCCATTGCTATACTCGGTAAGGCTTGACTTGATACCTCGAAATCCTCTAAGCACTAGCCACTTCACCCTAGCAAAGCTCATGGCTCAAGTCACCACTTGACCAAACTTCGCTTAGTACCTCGTTGCTAATCCCTTGCTTGATTTCTTCATCCACTCGTTGCCATATTGAGTCTAGCTTTGTTTTGTCATCAAGAATGAAATCCACTTGATATCATATTTACTTTTGACTTCTAAATCACATTTGTTTATAACAAGCTTCTCATTTTATTTAGAGACCAAAGAATAACCCAATGCCATCATGCCTCTATCTTCACCTTTATTTGCTTGTCATATATTATACAAAGTCATCATGGGATCATTTCAATATTTATTATCTTGATATTCATCTTCAATTCAAGCAATCTTGCAATATGAGGCTATTACCAAGCCTCAACACATCTTCAACAGCCATCGCTTATTTTCCATGTTTAGATATACAATGTTATACATCACACTTGTTCTTTTCGCCGAATGAGCCTTTTATACAATCTTTCCCACAAAGATTATTCACAAATAACTTTAGACCTGCTCATAAGCTTAACAAGTTCATTAGACCTTTAATCTAGTTGTCATTCAATTCACCAAAACCCACAAGGGGCCTAGATGCTCTTTCAGTTGCGAGGCGGGGGAGCGAGCGAAGAGCTGCGGGCGGCGGTGGTGGAGGTGGCGTGGTGGTGGATGGGCGCGGAGGAGGGCCTTTTATAGACCGGCGGGGAAGGGCTAGGCCGGCGGGCCGGTGAGCTCGGGCGGGCGGAGTAATGGCAGGGGGTCCGGCGGGGGAGGCGGCACGGCAGCGGGCGGCGACCTTCGTGAGCACCAAGGCGTTGACGCGGGCCTGGGAAGGAAGGGGCGGCACGGTAGGGCGGCCGGCAGTCTACGGCTACCGCGTCGCTTGTCGGGCGCGTGCGGGTGGTGGCGTGCACGGTAGGGGAGAAGGGAGGGCGGCTTGGCGGTGCGGAAGCCGAGGGGTTGACGCGGGTGGGGCCGGAGGGAGCTGGGGCATGGTGGCGCAGGCGGTGGGGGAGAAACGACTGGCGGCAGCCGCTGTCGGGCCGGACAGAGGAGGGAGAAGGAGGAAGGATGAAGAAGGGAGAAAAAAGAAAAAGAAAATAAAAGGAAGGAAAAGGAAAAAAGAAAAGAAAAAAGAAAAAGGAAAAAGGAGAAGAGAGAGGAAGAGAGAAAAGAGAGAGAGAGAGCGGCCTAGATTCGTGGCGACGACCGCGGGGTGGTTGGGCACGCGCGGCGGTCGGCTCAGCAGCGCGACACGTGGAGCGAGAAAAAAGGGGATAGAGCGACGGAAAGATTTGGAGACTCAGAAACTCATCGGAAAAGAATTTTGAAAACTCGTTAAGCATGATTTATAAGTTTTGAATTTTTAGGATGTTACAGCTGATGTACCTTTGCCGCGTATTGCCGGTGCGGTAGGCGAGGAACTCTTTGTCCTTGGCAACGGCGAGGCGGTGTCCATTGTGAACCTCGAATGGCCCCGCCGGCTGGTTGCATTGAGGTTGCCGTGCAGATCAGGGGGCGGGGTGGGGCCGTGTGGGGGCGCGATCGATGGGATGAAACACGGCATGGAGACGAAGACATAGGACGTCGTCGGGGGTGAGGCGGCTTGCAAAAGGAAACTAAGATTACATGGACATGATCACCACGGTGACCATGCAAAAGGAAGCCACACAATTATAGGAACGTGATCACGGGTGATCTCTGCGTCAAATGCGATAGGCAAAATGAGAACCCGTCGCTAAAAGGCCATCTAATTTTGCTTAAGCGATTGCTGGCTGAAAATTAGGGCCGGTCGGGTATGCACGGTGAAATAATTGACGACGCATTAATCACACCCACAATTGAGAATATTAGGCAGCTTGTACTTGCTGTTAAAGGATCTCCATTGCAATGGGAGGAGCTTATGAAGCGTGCAACTGAGTGTGGACTGGATACAAACAAGGGGCTTTCACTTGATGTTGCAACAAGATGGAATTCAACATATTTGATGCTTCGAGATGCCTTGTATTACAAGAATGCATTCATGAGGCTGAAATCTTCAGATCGCCGTAGGTATGAAAAAATCACTCCATCTCCTAGTGAATGGGCCATGGCATTCAAACTTTTTCAATGCTTGAAGAAGTTTTTTGATCTCACTGAACTGCTGTCTGGTACTTTATATCCCACTGCAAATCTGTTCTATAGAGGGTTTTGTGAGATAAAGATTTTGCTAGATGAATGGTCTGTTAGTCAAGATACCACTATTAGTGCAATGGCTACTTCTATGCGTAGAAAGTTTGAAAAATATTGGAAGAAGTCATCCACTACACTTGCTGTTGCCTGCTTTCTAGATCCTAGGTATAAGAAAAGGCTTATAGAATTCTACATGAAAAAATTCCATGGCAGTCCAGCAGCACAAGTTTATGTTGATGAAATTATTGAAGTCATCAAGAAACTGTACCAGTACTATGCTACTGCTGCACCTTCTTCAAAGCCTATCAGTGCACCTAGTGATGATATTGATACAGCAGACCTATTGCTAGACAATGCTGATAATGAATTAGAGAGCTACTTATATGAGTCTAGTGGACCTGATGGCAATGATATGAATGAGTTGGACAAGTATATGGCAGATTCACCTCTCAGGCTCAGTGGTCAGTTTGACATCTTGTCATGGTGGAAGAACCAGGCTGATGAGTATCCTGTTCTTGCAAAAATAGCTCGTGATTTGCTGGCTGTACAAGTCTCCACAGTCGCTTCTGAATCAGCTTTTAGTGCTGGCGGGCGTGTAGTTGATCCTTTCCGTAGCCGTCTTGATCCGGAGATGGTTGAAGCTTTGGTATGCATGAAAGATTGGGTTGCTGCAGGAAGAAGAGGTTATAAAAGCTCCTCAATTTTAGTTTATTTACATTAGTTTATCATAACTATGTTAGCTGATTTGTTTGTCTTGTACTCTTGTTTGAACTTTGAATTTACAGATAAGAAGGTTGGTTCAATTGTTGGTGATCTTGAGGTTATCGAGGCCCTTGCTGCAAAGCTGAAGATTGAGGTATTATACTTGCCAATTTGCTTTACATACTGTCATATTTTGTGAGATAAAGATGGCTGTACTATTTGAGTAATTGATTCTACTGTCTCTTAATTTTGCTTCCTATCTAAGTGTTATGGATCCTCCTTGTTGTAGGACGACGATGTCGTAGACAGTGATGGTGAACTTGATGGGCCACATGCAAATGATGAAGACTACTTCGACATGTAGAGTTGGCTGCTGTTGGATGCTTCTTGCTGCTAGCCTGCTACTGTGCATCTGTGCTTGTGTGCTTTACTGGCTGAGTATTGGCTGCCTGATGTGGCATGTATCTTTTTTTTTATTTGGACCTTTGAATTGTGGCGTGACATTTGTGCCCTGTGCGGCTAGGCTATGCTTGAACTTGAATTGTTGGGCTCTGTCAGTTTGCATGCTATCAAGTTGACGTTGGATGTTGCAGACTTATGTTGCATGTGCATGTGCGGATGTGACCTGATATGATCATGTGAACTGATGATGGCCTGATGGAGTGATATTGATATGATATATGTATGGTTGTTACTATTGCATCGAGATAAATCTTTGAAGTGGTTACATGTGTCGGTGTTCCCGAATTGTGTTGCCGATTCCCGATCGTAATCGACATGTTCCCGATCGTAATGTCCCGTTCCCGATATCCCGTAATATCGGTTTCGTTTTCCCGTCCAGCTTTCCCGTTCCCGCACCCGTTCCCGACCAAGCAAAACAGTTGCAAATATGGTTAAGGGATTTTCCCGACCGTTCCCGACCGCTTTCATCCCTAAGGTCGGGTATGCACGGTGAAATAATTGACGACGCATTAGTCTTTATATCGGATGAGCCAGCCAGAAAAAATCAACAAGACGGAGACGGCAGAAGTTCCGGGCGGGATTGGGTGGGTACAGGTGGGCGGGTAAAAAAAATTTGGTGAAAAAAGTAGCAACAAATTGTACTACGCTATTTTGTACAGAGGTCAATTCACACACCATATGTGAATTTCTAGACCTGGATGTGATATGCGGGCCTGATGTGAGGAGTGTGAGGAATTATCTAGGTAAAAAGTGTTTCTAGAAAAATATTTTTAATAGTATAGATATAGATAGATAAAGATTATAGAGACAGTGACATATCTTAAAATTTGGACACAGCTAACCTACGGAAGACCGTAACTTTTGCCGTTGTTTCTCTCACGAGGAAGCGCTGCCACTATGTACAAGTGCGCTATGTCACATACTCACATACAGTGGACTCTATAGCCCAATCATGTACAACATCCGTAATGCATGGCCTCACTCTCACAAAATTTCTAAGAACATGTGCCTCAGCTGGCTGTAAATTTACAACCTGTTTTCTTGTCTTTTATTTCCTTTTTCACCTCAGCACCAATAATATGACAATACTCTTAGCCCCGCTAGTGTAACTCTGGCCTTGTTTAGTTGCGGTGAGAAAGTTACGAAAATTACTGTAGCAATTGTAAATCAAAGATTAGAAGGACTAAACATGATCTAATTATAAAACTAATTGCATGGATGGACGAGAAATCGCGAGACAAATCTATTAAGCATAATTAATCCGTTATTAGAGATTGTTTACTGTAGCACAACGTTGTCTAATCATAGCCTAATTAGGCTCATTAGATTCCTCTCGAAATTTCACCCGGAGCTATGGAATGGGATTTGTTATTAATTTATGTTTAATACTTCTAATTAGTGTCAAACATTCGATATGACAGGTAAATAGTGAAAAGTTGCGAAACTTGCCGCAATTAAACAGGGCCAGAATTATATTTGCTCTTGCATTGAAGAGCTAGCGACCAGTAGGTATATATCATTGTTGCCTTGTTGGAGAGGCTTCTCCAAAGGTTCCATTCAAACGGCATGGTGTGGTGGTAGTGTTTCTGCTCAGTTACATATCGACACGTGACTAGCTACGTCTGAACAGTGCTGCACACACGCGCATGCATCCCATGCTAGTATGCTACAGTCCCAGAAACTTTACTGCTCACGAGCTTGTCAGTTGCATCGTTCACCACAGTACCTTTCTCTCACGGACCAACCCAAGACCAGCACGCTAGGGACGGGAAAGAGTCAAAGAGAGCATCTCCTTGACTGCTTTCAAGCCCTTCGTTTCCTTGGCGTTGATCGATCTATTTGTTGTGATTTTTTCGAACTCTTCTGTGGCTTGGTGAGGTGAGGTAGGAACTTGCAGCTGAGCCGCTGAGCCCACGAGATGAGGAGATTAACCTCTCGTCGTGTCACTTGTCTCTGCTATATACTGCGCCCGAGAACAGAGACTGGACCGTGGTAAGGTGGAATTGTGGAAAGCGAAAGCAACAACAATTCTTTTACATAATGGTCAGAAAATATGAATTGCCGTGATCATAAACAATTAGGGAACAATTGGATTGAGCCGCAATGGTGAACATCCAGAGAACAAGGTTGCATGGCCACAGTGCCGATTTTTTTTTTCTCACGAAACACCAATACATCATGGTCAATGACAAATACTATGGCTTGTGTTGGCAGTTGTTTCATAGCGTGTGGAGCAACTGTGGACAAGGCGTGGGAGAACCCTTGCGGAGACAACGAGTATTCGAGAACGAAAGGGTCCATTGCATTGGAGTTGAGCGTCCCGGCCGTAGGCTAATCGATGCCATAGCCTCATAGCTATTAGCTAGGGAGTCATTTGAAATCACTTATTACTTGCAGGTGTGAGATTGGGAAAAAGAGTAGATATGGAGGGACTTATTTGAAAACCTCCAACTTATAGGGGTCTTTTTGCAGTCTTCCATTCATGTTTAAAAGCACAGGCACACTGGTGGGAGAAATTTGGAAAAGAGCCATCATCAAATGTGGGCTTCGCCCGTTTGCCATCCCGCAAAAGGGATTCGTCCGTTTGCCATTATCAAAGTGCGACAACACGCTGGATTGCCATCCCGGACGAATTGAACTCAAATGAGTTCAAATTTGAGTTCTTTTTGGATTGAACATTTCTCCTATCCCCATTTTGCCCCTGCCCATCTGAGGCTTATCCAGAGCAACGAGGCTCGTTGCTGTCGGTCTTTCCCCCAGTCGCGTTCGTCTCCTCTCCGTGCCGCGCCTCCGCCTCAGGGCGCCGCCAGAGAAGACACTCAACAAGAGGAGCCCAGCAAAGAAGTTGAAGCCAAGGAAAATGAAACTCAACTGAATCTAGGGTTGCAAGATGTTAAATGTATCTCTATGTGATCTGTTGAACCATGCTATTTGGACCCATGTCATCTGTTTGGACCTATGTAATTTGTTTCGACCTATGTAATCTGTCGAAGCATGTAATCTGTCGAACCATGCTATTTGGACCTGTCAACTGTTTGAACCAATCTGAATGTTATCTGAATGCACAGGCCGACATGCATGCACAAACTGAGATTCATACAAAAGAAAATGGATTGATGTTCCTGCTTCACCATTTTTTTAAAGATAACAGAGATTCATTCCATAGGCATATAATAAGTCATTGCACATGCTGCTGTTGTCATTACACCACAATTCTACAACATGTACAATCACTTGCAAATAAGCACTACCACACCTAAAAGTACAACGACAGTCATGATTAAACAAAGGACAACCAACAGCTGCACCAGACCAATAAGCTTGTCCATCTGCGGCAGGCGGGGAAGGCGGCAGTGGCCGGACGCGGGGAAGGCGGCGGCCAGCTGCGGGCACATCGTCGGGGGAGGGCAGCCGGGGCGCCGCGTCACCGGAGGCCAGACGGGGAGCCGTGTCGCCTGAGGACTGTAGCCTCGAGGGAGGCCGGCCGGCCGCCGCGTCGGAGGAGGCTCGCCGGCGCGCGCGCGTCGGGAGCTCTGGATAGATGGAGCAGAAAGAAGGAGAAGAAAGAGAGGCTATGGATGGATGGATGGGAGTCGAGCCTCGTTGCTTTGGATAAGGCTCAGATGGGCAGGGGTAAAATGGGGATAGAAGAAATGTTCAGTCAAAAAGAACTTAAATTTGAACTCATTTGAGTCCAATTCGTCCGGGATGGCAATCCAGCGTGTTGGCGCACTTTGATAATGGCAAACGGGCGAATCCCTTTTGCGGGATGGCAAACGGGCGAAGCCCACATTTGATGATGGCTCTTTTCCAAATTTCTCCACTGGTGGGCGCATTGGAGATTCATCACTTTGGCTACCTGCCTTGCAGCTGGTACGTGTGCTTTCTCTTGGCTCTTTGTTCGTTTGCTCAGCTCTTTCCCAGTTCAAGATAGAAGCTGCTCTCAATGTACTTTTTTTCCCCTTGAAAACTGAGGAAAATATACAGATCCATAAGGTTAAAACCTTCTCTCTAGGTCGTTTGCTATGTTGTTTTTGTTATTAGGGGCCAGTTAGCGCTCTCTATGTTCATCTCATATTATCTCATCTCTCTCTCTCTCTCTCTCTCTTCTCTCTCTCTATTTCGAGCTTAGGATCGACACGAGGCATGTCTTGTTTCAGCATTTCCCTTTCGTCGCCATATATGCGTTTCATTCCTTTCTACGACGGCCAGTAGGATGTAGATTTGGCCAACAGGATTACATTTCATGTTTGTTCGTTTCTTTTCGACACAAACACACACGGAAATTGAAGGCAAAGAAGAACACACAGCCATTTCAAGTGTGTTCAAAGAAAGAATCACCTCACTTTTAAAAAATAAAAACTCCTACTTCATTACTCATTATTTCTAAAATACTCACTGTCCTGAGATTTTGATTCTTTTGTTGAGTTCAAATGGAACAGTTTTTCTTCGTTTTTGGTCTAGCTAGAGAGTATTTTTGGATATAGAGAGTGAAAGACGCTCATGCTATCTACTTGGATCTTAGACTAACAGAAGTTTTCCTCATGCTATCTTCTTGGATCTTTCACTCTCTGTACTATGAGGTTTAAGTTTATCTTTTTAAAAAATACTGGAATGAGCCGAATTTTGGCAACTAAGATTGATGTTCTTCTTTGGCGAACTAATTGAAGTAAAGAAATTAAAAGAACTTGTAGGTCAACATATATAAATTCTTGTTCTGTAAGCTTATGACTTTTGTTAGGGTGCTAAAAAGGAACACACAGATCTGGCACACATATCGTTGGATCTGATCGAGGGCAACTTTGTGCTTTTAGTTTCTTGTATGTACATGTATTTCTGCGTGTGTTTTTTTTTTGGCTTATTCTACTGCTGATTTCTCTTCAGTTTGGCGATGATATGCTCATGTATATCATAGGAACTTTTTGTGGGGGATTCTTTTTTTCTTATAGGTTACATTGGTCGATGCTCTTCCGTTTCGGTCTTTGCATTGCTATTCCTCCTTGATTATGACTTTTACAGATCTCTTGTGTGTTTTATTTTTTCCCCCAAACAAGAACGTGCAACTACTTTCCTGAGCCGCTTTACTTGCTGAAATGCATGGTGTTGTAGGCAACGGACCAATCGTCGCTGGGTCTTTCGTGGTGGTTCTCCTTTTGACAGTACAGTTTGTGAAGGTATGCAAAGCTTATGAGTATAGTATGCAGCTATATATAGCACTATACTTATCGCGCATCTAATTCATTGAAAGTATTGCCTTGGCCTTTTACTGCTGCTTGTTGCATGCTTTTGTTGTTGTACTCACTGCTAGTTGCAATTATGGAAGTTGTCTAAGCTTGCCGTATTTTTTTCTTATTGTTGCACATTTTTTTTTTTGCAGTACTTGCTATAACAATCATGGAATCCAATATTTAAGCTTATCTTCTTTGTCAGAGGAATAAATAAGTTTTCATTTTTCTTCTGGTAAAAAAAGAATGTGTACATCATGGATATGATGAGTGAAAGAGCGCTTGTTATTCTTTTCTTTTTATTTAAAAAATAAAAGAGTGCTTGGTGACACAGTTGGTGTTATTTTCAAAAGAAAAAATAGAGAGGAGAGAGTGCTTGCTTGCCCCTGCTGCCACGTCCGGACGCCGGAGCCCCGCGGCCGTACGCGCACTGTGCACGAAAAGCATGCATGCGCAGCAGGGTTTCTGCTCAGTCACATATCGACACGTGCCTACCTCTGAACTGTGCAGCCTACACCTACTAGCAGCGAGCCAGCACTACGCGTGCATCCATTGCTACAGTGCCACAAACTTTACTGCATACCGAGCTGCATACGCATTTTACCCATTCACCCATGGTAACTTCTCTCGCCCCGAGGAAACAGAGAGGCCGAGCCGACCTGTGCCAATGGCTTTTTGGTTTTCCAGCGCCAGATACTATTTATAATTTGATCACTAATTAAAAATATTAAATAAAGGTATTTTACAAAACTAACTCCAGAATCCCTGCACTAGGAACCCTGAAAAATCTAATGAGGCCTTTGACCGCATGATTAGAGGATGATTACTGTAGCATCACTGTAGTCAATCATCGATTAATTAGGCTCATTAGATTCGTCTCGAAAAGTTACGCTCATCCGTGAAGAGGTTTTACAAATAGACTTCATTTAGTACTCTATGCAAGAAAAATTTCCTCCTAGCAATACTGATGCTAGAAATGTCCAACGAGTCCCTCGTTTGTGTAGCGCAGAAGCACGTCAAAGCCCGTCAACTAATTAAATAATTAGCTAAGGATGATGCTATGTCTTCTTTTCTGGAAACACGTTTGACGCTGTTCTAGTTCAGGTCATGTAACTTTTTGGAGGTAAATCTTACCAGACAACTTTTTTTAAAAAAAAGTTGATTGGTACTATATATAGAACTAAGTGCACACATATGCTTTGCAGTCTTGCTAAATATTTTTACTGACGAATGAACAGTTCTATTTCGCCCTAAAAACTGAACAGTTCTATTTCCTTGCATACTTCCATTCTTTTTTTACCAAACAAATGTAATGATCAACTAAACATTTCGATAAAGTCTGTAACTTGCTCAATAATCATGCATGGTTGATGAAAATGTCGCGTATATGAAATTAATCCATAATTGATTATGCATGAATGCTAGCCATACTTAAAGGAATTCGTAAACAAACTGTTTACTCGATTTCAGTTATATTTGAAAATGGCATTTAATTTGAAATGATTTGAAAAAGATATGCGTATGTAGCCAAGTATATTTCTTGCTACCATATCCATTGGTCATGCATGCATATTTCGTCATCTAAGAATATCAAAGCGGTAATTAAAACTCATTTTGCAATGGTTATTGCTTCCCTTTAGTTTGTTTATATTCGGTAATAATCCCTTTAGTTTGTTTATATTCGATAATAAGCTACTCTGTGAATATAAATAAAATAAGGGGAGTATTATGTGAACTATAGTTCCAGTTAACCACCAGAAATGCTGTGTGTTTGTGTTCGCTCTCGTACAGCACACTTCCATCTTCTAAGATCCCACTCACGCTCAGTCTCTAAACAAAGAAAGACTCGCTTGACTCGACTCTTAACTCTCAAACATTAATTTGGATGGCTCATTCTGGCATTACTCGGCATAAATTCTTCTAGAGTCAGATCCTTATGCATGCATTACTATGGTTAATTTAAATGTCTATTTTTCAGATCAATTACTTAAACCGAAATGTTTAGCAAATTTATGTGCCTATTCTAGGACTAGAACATTTATTGAATTGATTTTGTCCACATGCAAGCTATTAGTTTTCGAAATTGAAATGGTTATATTTTGACCTTTTTCATGCACTGTGGATATTCAGTATTTCATTATTCTTGGTAGTACTTTACTTTAGACTTCAAATTTGGCAGAGGCTTGCAAACTTAGCGAAGACAATTTGCTACAGATAAACATAAAGGTAGCACTAATTTATTGATATAGGGATTGACGTGCTGTTTCTTACTTGCACGATGTTTTAGTAATACAGTACTTATATATGTGATTAATCACCTTCCCTTCCCTTTTAAGACTGTGTTTGCATGCGACTGAGACTTCATTTGCATCTATTAGTAACTATTTAAAACTTAAGGTCCACCTATATTGTATCTTACTATTAATAATTGGACACTCGTTTTGAAGCCTTCACTAATCCTCACAAGAAGTGCTAGAAAAAAAATCTTAGAAGTTCTTACAAATTCAGAAACAATTAGTCATTGATCTATTGTTTTTTTTAAAAAAAATCACCAGCTTTTGCCATCATAAAAATAGCCTAAAACAAACCCTTAAATCTATAGTTGAATTACCCACCTCGGCTATTATAAAAATAATATAAATTAGACCCCCAATATTTATCAAAATTATTCACCTATGCCATTATAAAAAATAACCTTCAAAATTTACATCTAAATTACCTACATCTGTTATTATTAAAAATAACATACATGTGTTATTGTTAAAATATCCCAAGTTACACGAATATATGATTCTAAATTACCTATTTTTCCACTATTAGTTGTTAATATAGAAAATTAACTTAATGTATATATGCACAATGTGTCTCACCATGTGGACCATATATAAGTGTATGAAAAAAGGCGAACATATCTTCATGTTAAACATGTAGGTCAGATTCTAAATTTTTATCTAAATTACCTGCATGTGCGGTTATTACTACATATGTCATTATAATTATAAAATACACCAATATATAATTCCAAATTATCTATTTCTACCACTTTTAATATGGAAAACAATAACTTATTAAGGTATATATATGCATGATGTGTGTCACATGTAGACCTCGAATAGATATATGGAGCAAAAAATGAGAATGTCAATTTCCATGTTAATAGCATAGCTCAAATGAAGGTACAATTAAACACATATAGGAGTGCGATACAAAGTGAAAAAAGATATTTAACAAAAAATAGAGAGAGCACAATAAATAATTTTGATTATTAGCAAGGAGCCTATATTTTCATGAATTGATAGGCTGGCTAGTTTAATTACCATTACACATCTCTAAACAGATCAAATGGAATGGACACACAACTCATAAATGCGATCATTTGTAAAATAGGTGTAGTTAATTTTGTTTTGTCTCTTCCGTGCATATGCGAGTGGGTATGTGGATTAGCTTGGTAACATATAACTTTTGGTACATTTAGATTTATGAATTGATTGTTTGTTCATAGAGAGTACATACAATACAGCTTCTTAAAAGGTGTTTGCTTTCCTAAAAAATATAGATTTTTGAAATCTTTCTTCCTTCTAGGTATGGCTGGACGAAGGGCTGGAAAGGATGCAGCAGTGGATGATGAAATAACAAAGAGAATAACAGATTTGCAGAAAGAAAGTTCCCGATCACATGGCTTTAGAATGGCAACCCATCAAGTCAATGAGAAGAAACAAGTTTATCTGGTACTTACCTCATGTTATGATCCAGTTGTGTAAATTTAAAACACAGGAACAACTAACATGAATGCATGAACATAATTGATTTCAGGAAACAATTGGTGGGTTTATCCAAGGTTTCCAGTTTAGCTATGAGCAAGAACATAAAATTTCTCATGGGTCGCTGGTTCTGGAGTGTCGTGGAGATACTGAGCTCATTGAGCATGAAGCTACATTTCTTCTTCTACCAAAGGGTCGAGATGAGAAGGGAACTGCAGAGAGAATATTCCAAAGCACTGATAAAATGAAAGGTTCTGCTGCCATAGCAACTGCTCATCTAGTTGCCAAATGTGAAGACCTAGATAGATGGATCATCTGCTACGAGAAACTCGAAGGCCTTTTGCCTGAGATTCGTAATGATTTAGTGCCATTTTATGAACAGAAAAACGAGATTTCAGGCTATTGGAAAAATCAAATAAGGTACTTGGTGAAGAGTAGTGTTTCATAAATATTCATGCATGCCTTTCGTTTTGTACACGCTAGTGCCTTAACCTTTCCATCTTCGCAGGGCTGTCATTACAACCTTTTCAGACATGGGGATAAGTGATGTATATCATGGTGACATGTCAAATGCTGCAAGCTATGCTATTCAATCAGGATCTCAGAACATCAAATTAATTGGTATCAGTGAACAGCCAAAGGACAAGGCACTACCGGAGAAGGAGCCATCGGTACCGGTTCCAAACCCCCTTTGGTACCGGGTTTTGGAACCGGTACCGAGCATCCGTGACTAAAGGGTCGCCCCTTTGGTACCAAAGGGTTTTATGCGCAAAAAAAATAATTTAAATCCCGGGGAGGCTCCCACACACGCGCACGTCGCAAGTCACAAGTCACACGATTTTTCACGCGAAAATACGCGCGTGCGGTGCGTGGGGTTCGAACCCACGACCTGTGGCTTCGCGCGTTGCTTCCTTACCATCTCACCTACACACCACAGCTGACCAAGTCCCAGATACTTTCCTTTTGAATTAACCCGTGGAGGGGCCTTTGGTACCGGGTCGTAACACCACCCGGTACCAAAGACCCCCCTTTGGTACCGGGTCGTGTTACCAACCGGTACCAAAGGGTCCAGACCCTTTGGTACCGGGTCGTAACACCACCCGGTACCAAAGGGGGGTCTTTGGTACCGGGTGGTGTTACGACCCGGTACCAAAGGGTCCTCGGGGCCTACCAAATTTAGACCCGGTACCAATGACCCCTTTGGTACCGGGTCATAAGCAACGGGTACTAAAGGGGGTGACCGATAGGCCATTTTCTGGTAGTGAGGAAAAGTTCGTCTTAAATGATCTTAAGGATTTTGACAAGTTTTTATGTCGGACTACATACATTGGTGCTAATTCAGGCTGTGAGGGCTTCAGTTATTTGATAAATTCACATGCCATGCTTGACAAGTAAAATGAATCCATTCCTTTTCTTGATTATTGTACTTTGTTACTGATTTTTTGTTAACATATTTCGAATTCTGGTGCAGATACAAATGGGCTAAAGAGGTCCTTGATCATCCAATGCTTCTTGATCCTACTCCGAGGATTCAGTCTTATATAGCTCTATATGAGTGGTTGGACTCAGCGCCCCGTGGTGACAAAGCGGCCTTCTGCAATGTTCTTTATCGCCTGATGCCTCAGTATCATGGAGATAATTTATGGAATCTTATCAAGAAGTGCCCCGCTTGTCGTCTTATATATTCCAGGGGCACTTATACTGGACGATGGATCTATATCAATATCATGAAATTTGTAAGAAACATGATTGATCATGGAGAAGCAAACTTTCGGGCAATAAATAATGGGTACTTTTGCAAAAATACCTTTTTCCCCAAATTACATTTGTAGCGTTCACAACAATTAAGATGGTTTTTAGTGTCTAACCAATGATGCTTTTGAAATTTTCAGGGTGCATGGACTGACATGGATCTTTGCAAAAAAATAAATAGTCTTTTTGCCGGTTTCATGAGTCTAGCATATTCAGCTTCGAAAGCTACCGGAGAGGACATGGAATTGTTGTTCAAGGGAGTACCTCATCTCCCATATCAGTAATTGCATGTAAGAAAATATCAACTTTTTCTCATACTCCTATATGCAAGTTGTCTATATTCTGCATCTAGGGTAACTGTTTGCAAGATTGGTAGGATTGTAAACTATGGATATGGTGTCATCGTTCTGATATACTCCATGCATCTTAATTGTAGTAATTGCTAGGAACTGCTGTCTGGGAGATGTGAAGAAAGGAAGGCTACATTCTGTGCTATAGACCTGAAGTATGCTTGCACTGGTGGCAGTTATTGGAACTTGGAAGCGAACTCTGTTAATTCCTCCGTTGATGGTTGCTATGTAGTATTTATAGCATAGACATATGTCCTATGCTTTGTTTGAACTGTAGTAGGGAGAATATAGTACTCTGTACTTGTGTGTTACGTATGGAGCTAGCTTTAGCGTTTATTTGACGTTGGTTAATTAATTAGGGAGAACGTACGCGTGGTACTCCTATGTGCTGTATGAGCGGAGTATTTAACTCTCATAATACTTTAATTTGCGAGATGAGCTAGCTCTAGGAAGGGAGGATGTACTGACTCTCTGACAGTCTGATGGTTTAAGCAATTAAGCTCTATGAAATGTGTGAGCGTTTATTATATGATTTGCTAAGACTTGTTTTTATCACGGGTGGTCCGTTCCTGCTGATGAATAGGCGGAAAGAAAGCTCCCTCTGTTGCTTAGTACTGTAACTAGATATCAGAAAATGGGAGCTCAGATTTGGTGGCACGCACGGAAAAGGATCTTCTGGCAGCATCCCGGGTCCCGGCCGGCCAGTCGGCCACGTCGACATCCCAACGATCGACAACAGGAGCGAAGGCTCGCGCCCGACGCGCCGAACGGGAGAGAGCCGAAGAGGAGGAGCACGTGTTCCGCCATGGAATGGAACGCGTCTGGCGGCTGCTCCTGCTGCAGCCTGCAGAGCTCTGTCCCCGAACTGGGTTGGTTCCACTTCGGCGCCTCTCCTTCCAAATCCCAATCCGGCCTCTGCGCTCCTCCGGACCTCCTCCTCCTGTGTCCTATTCAGCTAGAAGTATTTGCCACGCCGCCGGGCCTTATGCCGCCACGGTCGGCGCACCTCGGTCAGCCAACGCCACGCGTTGCCTCATCCCTCTCCTTTAATTTGCCATCTCGCCGGTGAAGGACCGGAATGGCGACCAGAGGGGGGTGAATGGGAGCCTCACAAATTTCTCGCGATCGAGAACGGGCCTATATCCCAAATCACACCACGAGCGAGAATTCTAGCACTTGCCAAGAATCACATAGCAATAGAGTGCCTACTGACCCTAGGAACAAGTCTAGAACCCAGCGAACCGAGCGAGCGAGCGATACAAGCGAACAGCGGAAACTTGCTGTGCTCAGCCAGCCAAAACCGGTGTCACCGGTTTCCAAAACCGGTGCCACCGGTTTTTCCTGGAGCTGCTGAGCACCTCGGGAAAAACCCAAAACTAGACCAAATGACCTCCAAAATTCATCACAAAAATTCCAGAGGCCAAACACAAGATCTAGAACATTTCCAACTCGAAAACCAGAGCAAACAACACTTCACTCGAAACCGGTTCCACCGGTTTACTGAAACCGGTGCCACCGGATTTCCTGCACCTTCAAACCAGAGCCAAAACCGGTTCCACCGGTTTACCAAAACCGGTACCACCGGTTTATCTGGGCGCAGCAGAAATCTGGGGAAACAAGCAAACTTAACCAAACGACATCCAATCTTCGTGAAACTTGAACAGAAACATCACTACTTCGTGGTGAGTCTATTCCCAAAAGATCTTCTCAGAAAGATCACGACTTCCCCACTAATTTCGTGAAATCACCCAAGAACACAAGAGAGGAAGAAAAAGAGGGAAACTTCAAATCCGAGGCTAATCCGTGGGTTTGAAGGTGAAAGATCACGGGGAAAATGGTCACAAGGAACCTATGAGTGATCCCCTCAAAGAAATCCCACAAGAAACGGCCTCAAATCCGAAGAACAAAAAATCCACGAAAAATAGCCCGAAAATGGCTAAAAAGAAAAACGAGGGAGACAAGCCTTGAATCAACCATGAATGATTAAGGATTGAAATCTTAACAAGATTCGTGGCTAGGAAACCACCCTCATCCTCCCACTTTTGGATTGGAGCACTAAACCTAGAGTAATCACTCTCTAAGCCTAATCCTCTCTCATTGAAGCAAACCATAGCCTTGAAGGAGAAAATAAAACTAAGGGAGAGGGAAGAAGTAGCTGAAAATTTCAGCCCCTTCACTACTTATAGTCCTTGGCCTAAAGTCTAAACTACCCCTACTGCAGAAAATAAGATACACACCCGCAGAGGGGCAAAGTTGTCCATCTTTTCGCAGACTCATCGGACGGACACGGGACCTTCACGACTTCGCTTCGTCTCGACGCAAGCTTCGCGATGGCGCCACGTGCCCTCCATTCCGCCATCCGGCCGCACCGGACGCGCCCCCGGTTTTGAGGCCCAAACCGGCAAACCTGCCTGCCTGGTGGTTTTGAGGCCCAAACCACCCAAACCGTCCATCTCCGCTTGGCCGCCACGCGACCTCCTCGATGTCGACGCGTGTCCGGCCTCCGCCAAGCCTTGACGCCTCCGTCCCGCTTGACTCGACCGGCGCCGTCTTCATCACGCCGTGAACTCTTGCTCTTCCATGCACCATGCGGATCGCACGTGACTCCGCCCGGCTTCTTCGGGTCCCTCGGTCCAAGCCTACTCGTTCATCCTTCACCGTCCTTGGTTCATCGGCATGAACCTTTCGCGCCTGACCTTCACCGCGCGCCGTCGGCCGCCATGTCGCATCCTGCACCTGCACATCACGAGCCAAGAGACACATCAATCCACTCAACGGTTGTCAATCACTCATCATCTAGGGATGACCACCATTGGTCCTCAATCTCCCCCTTGATGAGTGCATTGACAACACCCAACACAAATGACTTGAAGGTAGAAACAGAACGAGAACATAAAAGAAACAGAAAGAAAGAACTCATCCAAGTGATCAAAAACTTATCAAAGGCAAAGAACAAGATCACTTGAGATGAGAAGTCTCAGTCCCCTAAGACAAGGGCAACGGCTCGACACAACTGAGACAAGAACACATGATCCCTCAAGAAGAGGCAGAATGGGCTCAACACCGATCATGTGACAAGCGAAAGCTCAAAGCAAAAGAGCAAACTCCCCCTGAACAAATGCATGAAAGCAAAGAACTCCCCCTGGCTAAATGCATCCTATCTCACAAAATGCATGTAATCTCATGAACATCTCCCCTTTGAGCAATGCAGCATAAACTTCTCCCCCTTGTTGGCAATGCAAACATCAAGGAAGACATGAGAGAATACAATGCATGCTATGAAGTGCAAGAACTATCAAGCTTCTCAGATATATCACAAAGTATTTACAAATACTACAAATGAACTAAAGCACAAAGAAGTAGTTCATGAGCAAGCACAAATAGCCGACATGAGGATATTATGATAGAATCAGGAGGCTTAGGCAGAATTTTAGATTTTAACAATTTATAAAAGATATCACCACATGAGCAAAAGTCTAGCCATGATAACTCGAGCAAGATCAAACTAGATCACAAAAGCTCATATAAGGATGACACATTCTCAACATAAGATCATTGCTAACACTTGCAAGACATTCCTACTCATTTTCAAACTCACTGAGTGCATGAGCCTACTTCTATGGCATGCACATGTAACAGTAGAGCAACCTGGTGATGATTTTAAATGAGCAACATAGATTAACAGCATTTTCATGCATACTATTTGCTATCTTCCATATTTTCATATCACTTTTAATTTTTCATTAAGCACATATAAAACCAAGGTTTATGAGGTGTCCCTTGACACAAGTGAAGCACAGAAGACATGCTCCCCCTAGGTAATGCAAAGCAAGCACAATGATAAGCCATATGCAAAGAATAAATCGCCCGAGTACAAGCTAGCACAACCTAGCATCTCAAGCAAGAGCAGCGCATGACAAAAGATTACTCATGGGTGATAAGCATTCAAGATTCATTTTTTATAAACAAGCTTAGCTCACAAGATTTCTTATGACAATATCATCAAGAGCATAAGCAGTACATTGCAAAATCACCACAATCCTATGCACTAGTTCTCAAGAGCATAAACAAATACTCAGGATATATAAGAGAAGCTCATCTAATGCAATATATTATACAAATGCAATATGAAACATGACATGCAAACGTATGAAACATATGATACAATATGATACAAGCGAAAGACCCCCCAGGAACCAACTCAGAAAGGAAAACAAACTCCTAGCTCTCCACGCAGGCGAGCAAAGGTGACTTGATCTAGCGGTTTTGTAAATATGTCTGCAAGCTGGTTCTGGGTGTCTATGTAGCAAAGCTCTATGTCTCCTTTCTCGCAGTGATCTCTCAGGAAGTGATAGCGCACATCTATGTGTTTGGTTCGGGAATGGAGCACTGGGTTTTTGGCTACACTGATGGCGCTGGTGCTGTCACATAGGAGAGGAACTCTCGAGTAGGATAGACCAAAATCTCTCAAAGTGGAAAGCATCCAAAGCAATTGGGAGCAACAGCTAGCAGCAGCGACATACTCAGCTTCTGTGGTAGATTGGGCTACACTGGATTGCTTGCGGGAAGACCAAGAGACCAAAGAAGAACCAAGAAACTGACAAGTTCCAGACGTGGACTTGCGGTCCAGCCGACACCCAGCAAAATCCGCATCGGAGTATCCGCGGAGTGTGAGTGTCGAGGAGGCAGAGTACCACAAACCAAATTCAGGAGTGAAGAGTAAGTACCTCATGATTCTCTTCACCGCTTGGCGATGAGAGGTTCTTGGTGAAGCTTGAAAACGAGCGCACAGACACACGGCGAAGTGTATGTCCGGCCTCGTAGCCGTCAGGTACAAGAGGGAGCCGATCATGCTCCGGTACTCCTTCTGGTCCACCGGTTCTCCATCTTCATCCGCATCCAGAGCCGTCGTTGTCGCCATGGGAGTTGACATGGGCTTGGCATCAGCCATGTCAAACTTCCTCAACACGTCCTTCGTGTACTTGCTTTGGTGCACATGGGTGCCTTCTCTGCTTTGCTTGATTTGCAGCCCGAGAAAGAAGGTCAGCTCACCCATCATGGACATCTCAAATTCCCTGCTCATAGTATCTGCAAACTTGGCAACAAGAGCATGAGAAGAACCACCAAAGATGATATCATCCACGTAAATCTGAACGATCAAAGTGTCATTGCCTTGCCTGAGGAGAAAAAGAGTTTTATCAACTGAACCCATCTCAAACCCATTCTGAAGCAAGAAGGTTTTCAACCTAGCATACCAGGCTCTAGGTGCTTGTTTTAGCCCATAAAGAGCTTTTTGGAGTTTGAAGACACAGTCAGGGTGTTTAGGATTCTCAAAACTCGGGGGTTGCCTCACATACACCTCTTCCTCAATGAACCCATTTAGGAAGGCACTCTTAACATCCATTTGGAAGAGTTTAAAACCTTTAGCTACGGAAAAGGCTAGAAGAATTCTAATCGCTTCCAAACGGGCAACTGGAGTAAAGGTTTCCTCATAATATATCCCTTCTTTCTGGCTGAAACCCTGGGCAACCAACCTCGCTTTGTTTCTCACAACCAACCCATCCTCACCTTGTTTGTTTTTGAAAACCCATTTGGTTCCTATAGGATGGCAATTTGGTGGTGGTTCAACTAACACCCAGACTCGATTTCGCTCAAAGTTCTCTAACTCCTCATGCATGGCATTGACCCAGTTTGGATCAGACAGAGCGTGTCCAACATCTCGGGGTTCAAAAGAGGCAACAAATGCAGAATGTGCAAAATGTGAAATATGCTTAGACTTGTGCCTGGTGGTGCGATCATGTAAGTTACCAATCATTTGCTGAGGTGGATGGCGACCCTGAATGTGCCGTGGAGCTTCACGTTCTGAAGCAGCCTCCCCCTCAACAGCAGCTGTGTCACCCTGATCTTCTCCATCTTGATCATGTAGTGGTACATCTTGATGGCCTGGTGTAGTGGAAGTAGGGTCTGGACCATCAAGTGATGTAGTCGAAGTAGAAGGTACAGGTGCAACAACTGGAAGATGATTGATCACATCCTCATCTTCATCACCACCATCTGCTAGTTCAACCTCTTCCTCAAAGATGCTTTGTCCCATCTCATGGTCACCTGCAAGCTCAAAGACAGGGGTTGTGCAAGGCATAGTTTCATCGAAGGTAATTTCGCATGTCTCCATGATCCGGTTAGTTTCAAGGTTAAGTACACGATAAGCACGACTATGAGAAGCATAACCAAGAAAGATACCATCACATGACCGAGACTCAAATTTGTCCAAATTACCTTGTTTCATGATGAAGCACCTGCAACCAAATACTCTTAGGTGACTCACCTTGGGGGTTCGACGATGCATCAGCTCATATGAGGTTTTCTTCATGAATGCTCGCAAGAAGATTCGGTTAGCAATATAGCAAGTAGTGTTCACGGCCTCGGCCCAATATTTTCTAGGAGTCCTATGCTCATCGAGCATCGTCCTAGCCATCTCAACAAGGGTCCGATTCTTCCGCTCAACAACACCATTCTGAGGAGGGACATAAGGCGAAGAAAACTGGTGCTCAAGACCATGATCACGACAAAAGGTATCAAAACGAGCATTCTTGAATTCCGTGCCATTACTGCGAATCGCTCTCATGGCATCATTAGGGTGCTCATTCTTCAACCTCAAGATCAGATCTCGAACAAAAGGGAAAGCCTCCTCCTTAGACTCCATGAAGAAAACCCAAGAATACCTCGAGAAATCGTCAACCACGACAAGGACATACCACTTCCCACCAACTGAACAAACGCGAGCTGGACCAACAGTATCCATATGTAACAGCTCCCCTGGATGATCAGTCATCACCTGATTTACAGGTGGGTGAGAAGCAGCAACCATTTTGCCATGCCGACAGGGAGAACAAACAAGATCTCTCTCAAACTTGAGCTTGGGCAATCCTCGGACAAGGTCAAGAGCGCTCAAGCGAGTGAGCAAGTCAAAGCTCAAATGACCCAACCTCCTATGCCACTTCCAAAGCTCAGACGAAGAACCAGCAACAAGGCAACGAGAGAGACCGAAAGACTTAGAGAAGTCAACACGAAAAACTTGACCCTCGGGGACGATCATACACACAAGATCGCCTCGAGAGTCCAAGATCCGAGAGGCTCCTTTCTTGAAGCACACCTCAAAGCCATCATCAAGAAGTTGCGAAACAGAGAGCAAATTGAAACCAAGCGAATCAACAAGAGCTACCTGCTTCAGCATGAAATTATCACTTACCTTGATGGCACCTACAGACAATACCTTATCTTTGTTGTTATCCCCGAAAGTGATGTACTCCTTGGTCATCATCGGGGTGAGGCTGGAGAACCATCTATGATCACCGGTCATGTGACGAGAACAACCGGAGTCGATGAGCCATGTGTTCTCCAGGCCTCCGACCTGCTCAGTAAGAAAGGTAAGAGTAAGGATGAGCAAACGTCTCGACACTGGGGTTAGTGTAGCCAGTATAGTACCAGTGTCGAGCCATCTGCTCAAAAGTGGGGTCAGCACAATCCACAAACTCACGTCTCATCGGAGGAGGACGTTCCCCAAAAGGAGGGTAACGAGGTCCGTATGAAACCTCCGTGACGAGTAACCAAGGCCGTGTTGTCCAAAGTCAAACAGAGGAGGCCTTGGATCACGCCTGGTGAACTCACGCCTACCACCACGAGGCAAAGGAGCTGGCCTAGGCTCATGTACACCATGGGAAGGGTGGTACATGTCCTGGTTACCCCACTCACGCTCACGCCTCAAAGCTTTCTTCCTGCGAAAGCAGAACTCCTCAAGGTGACCATCCCTGTTACAGAACTCACAGTGGAACCTCACACGCTCTTTAGGCTGTTGGTTTGCTCTCGGCTGTGGGTTCACTCTCTGTTGGGGGTTCACTCTTGGTTGAGGGTTCACTCTGGGTTGTGGATTCGCTCTTGGTTGGGGTTTTGCTTTTGGTTTTGGTGGAGGGCGCTCACTAGCAATATCTGGAAGAGTATCTAGCTTGTTCCGAAGGAAGTTTGGTTTCTCTACCCAGATAGCTTTCTTAGGTGGGTGTCTTGGTGGCTCAGTGAACACTCCATCCTTAGGATTTTTCTCACTCATGGGACTGGTTTGTTCCTCACTTGGAATGGGTGGCTTAGAGGTGCTGGCATCTGTCGGTTTCTTGTTTAGACTCACCCCTCGGCACTCATCCAGTTTCTCATACAACCAGTTCCATTTTTTGTCATAAGGCACACTCCCAACCCCAACACCATCAGCTCTCTTGAACTGCTGAATCATCATACCCAACTGAGGTTCCCTACTAGAGACCCAACTCAGAATGACACGCAAATAGATATTCTCATCCTCAGCAAGACCCAAAGCAAACTTGGCATCATTCAATTCAACTAGTTGTGCAGGACAAACAGTGCATTCAGGAATTTTAGACTTAGCTAAAGCAGCAGATTTTTCAAGCTCTAAAATCCTAGCACATGCAACATCTAGTTTACTTTGCAAAGCAGGGCAAGACTTGCAAGCACCAAGCAACACAGGTCTAGTCTTAACTTCATCTAAAGCAGCCCTAGCCAAATCTAATTCCTCAACCAAAGTAGCATACTTAGATTGCAAAGAAACTAGACTAACCATATGAACTGAGCATTCATTACATTCAGGAACTTCAGAAACAGTAGGAGCAGCCCTAAGCAGTTCTAGTTCCAACAAAGCATTCTCAAGCTTGGCCTTCAGCTCGGATCATTCACGAGCAGCCCTTTTCAACAGCTTGTCTTGATTGACCAAGCAATCATTCAGTTCATCATTCTCAAGAAGAAGTTGTTCGTGGGTTCGAGGTACCTCTGTGTCTGACTCAGAGTCGCTGTCGATGTCGTCCTTCTTGTCATCGGTGTTGAGAGCCTTGACGCAGTACCCTCCACGCTTCTCCTTGGAGTAGAAGCAGAGACCGGTGACGTTCTTGGCGTCCTTCTTCTTCTCCTTGCGATCGTCCTCACTTGAGCTTGAATCAGCTTGATCTTCAGTGTCGGAGTCGACGTCGCTGAGGGAGGCGATGAAGGCTCGTGCTTTGGCCTTCTTGCGGTCCACGTGCTTCTTCTTCTTCTTGTCCCTCGACTTGGGCTTGCTGTAGTCGTTCTCTTCCTTGTCCTTCTGCTTCTTCGGACAGTCGGCGATGAAGTGGCCGGGCTTCCCACACTCGAAGCAGTTGTTGTGGCCCTTCCGCCGGTTCTTGCGGTTGTCGTTGAAGCGCATGAACCGCCTTGTGATCAAGGCAAGTTCCTCGTCCTCCAGCTCGTCCAACTGCTCCTCTGAAACAGTCAACAAAGAAGACAAGGCAAACGACTTGGTGGAAGAGTTAGCGTTAGCCAAGGAAGAGGACTGTCCAGATCCTGTCATGAGAGCTATACTATGAGGATCAGTAGGGTTCACATGCTTGGATCTAAGCTGTATGTCAACCTCTGTCGACTTCAGCTTCGAGAAGAGTCATCAAGAGTAAGAGTTGTGTAACCAGTGGACTTGATAGCATCAACCTTCGTTCCCCATACACCTCGATCCAAGGCATGTAAGAGCTTCAAAGCACTATCATGATCGGTATAGGGAAGAACGGTGATGTTTGCTCTCATCTTGTTCACCACAGATTGAAAACGCTGGAAGAGAGAGTCTGTGGACTCACCGGGAAGATGAGTGAAGTTCTCATACTCGCGCCGGTAAGTCTCAAACAGACGTGCTTTGACCTGGCTGTTCCCCTCATGAGCCTCCTTGAGGCGAGTCCAGATTTGGTGAGCGACATCCAGGCCATAGACACGTTCAAACTCATCACGACTCAAACTTGAAAGCAGGATATCAACCGCCTTGCTGTTGGCGTGAAATTTGTCTTTATCCGCTTGAGAAACACGAACAGCAGGAATAGCATAAGTGGTATCCACAGTGATCTCCCAGACTGATGCTCCTTTACTATTGAGATGGGCTCGCATGCGAATCGACCAATATCGATAATCAGTCCCATCAAAGTGAGGAGGCGCAGTCGAGGAAGAGCGTTCAGCGGTCGCCATCTTGGATCACAGAGCCGGTTAAGGTGGAGTGATCCTAACCAAAGCTCTGATACCAATTGAAGGACCGGAATGGCGACCAGAGGGGGGGTGAATGGGAGCCTCACAAAATTCTCGCGATCGAGAACGGGCCTATATCCCAAATCACACCACGAGCGAGAATTCTAGCACTTGCCAAGATCACATAGCAATAGAGTGCCTACTGACCCTAGGAACAAGTCTAGAACCCAGCGAACCGAGCGAGCGAGCGATACAAGCGAACAGCGGAAACTTGCTGTGCTCAGCCAGCCAAAACCGGTGTCACCGGTTTCCAAAACCGGTGCCACCGGTTTTTCCTGGAACTGCTGAGCACCTCGGGAAAAACCCAAAACTAGACCAAATGACCTCCAAAATTCATCACAAAAATTCCAGAGGCCAAACAGAAGATCTAGAACATTTCCAACTCGAAAACCAGAGCAAACAACACTTCACTCGAAACCGGTTCCACCGGTTTACTGAAACCGGTGCCACCAGATTTCCTGCACCTTCAAACCAGAGCCAAAACCGGTTCCACTGGTTTACCAAAACCGGTACCACCGGTTTATTTGGGCGCAGCAGAAATCTGGGGAAACAAGCAAACTTAACCAAACGACATCCAATCTTCGTGAAACTTGAACAGAAACATCACTACTTCGTGGTGAGTCTATTCCCAAAAGATCTTCTCAGAAAGATCACGACTTCCCCACTAATTTCGTGAAATCACCCAAGAACACAAGAGAGGAAGAAGAAGAGGGAAACTTCAAATCCGAGGCTAATCCGTGGGTTTGAGGGTGAAAGATCACGGGGAAAATGGTCACAAGGAACCTATGAGTGATCCCCTCAAAGAAATCCCACAAGAAACGGCCTCAAATCCGAAGAACACAAAATCCACAAAAAATAGCCCGAAAATGGCTAAAAAGGAAAAACGAGGGAGACAAGCCTTGAATCAACCTTAAATGATTAAGGATTGAAATCTTTAACAAGATTCATGGCTAGGAAACCACCCTCATCCTCCCACTTTTGGATTGGAGCACTAAACCTAGAGTAATCACTCTCTAAGCCTAATCCTCTCTCATTGAAGCAAACCCTAGCCTTGAAGGAGAAAATAAAACTAAGGGAGAGGGAAGAAGTAGCTGAAAATTTCAGCCCCTTCACTACTTATAGTCCTTGGCCTAAAGTCTAAACTACCCCTACTGCAGAAAATAAGATACACACCCGCAGAGGGGCAAAGTTGTCCATCTTTTCGCAGACTCATCGGACGGACACGGGACCTTCACGACTTCGCTTCGTCTCGACGCAAGCTTCGCGATGGCGCCACGTGCCCTCCATTCTGCCATCCGGCCGCACCGGACGCGCCCCCGGTTTTGAGGCCCAAACCGGCAAACCTGCCTGCCTGGTGGTTTTGAGGCCCAAACCACCCAAACCGTCCATCTCCGCTTGGCCGCCACGCGACCTCCTCGATGTCGACGCGTGTCCGGCCTCCGCCAAGCCTTGACGCCTCCGTCCCGCTTGACTCGACCGACGCCGTCTTCATCACGCCATGAACTCTTGCTCTTCCATGCACCATGCGGATCGCACGTGACTCCGTCCGGCTTCTTCGGGTCCCTCGGTCCAAGCCTACTCGTTCATCCTTCACCGCCCTTGGTTCATCGGCATGAACCTTTCGCGCCTGACCTTCACCGCGCGCCGTCGGCCGCCATGTCGCATCCTGCACCTGCACATCACGAGCCAAGAGACACATCAATCCACTCAACGGTTGTCAATCACTCATCATCTAGGGATGACCACCATTGGTCCTCAGCCGGACGTCCACTCCACACCTTCACTGCCCACCTACGTGACCTCTGCCGTTGAGCAGTCGTGTGCTCAGCGTGAAGTGCCCTGCCTACGTGCTAATGCCAAGCACTCTTTCTATGATGATCCGATTTAGAAAGCGCACACAGAGGGGAAGCATAAATTCTTCACTTGGCTGTTAGTGCAATCCAAGATCCTAACCGTTGACAAGCTGTTGGCAAGGAATTGGCCCTGCAATCCATGCTGTGTAATGTGTAGCCAAGAACCTGAAACGGTGTCCTATCTCATTCTGAACTTTTCGCTCGGGAAGTGTGGCATCTGGTAAGCGTGTGGACTGGAAAACTGGTTCACCAGCCGGGCGCAAGTATGCAGGTTGAGCAATGGTGGGAGGAGGCCTTGCTAGGCCTGAACAAGGAAGAGAAATGAATCAAAGCTGCCATCCTCATGTATACGGCATGGAATATCTGTAAGGAAAGGAAGAGGCGCGTATTTGAGCATAGGACCTTCTCGGCTGTGCAAGTCCTACAAGAGATCAAAGGGGAAGTGAACCTCCGAGTACTGGCCCATGAAAGGCCGATGTTACCTTAGAGCATCTCCAGCAGATTGCTTGTATCCCATTACCAAAATATCTTCTTTCTCCATCTCCAATAGTTAATTTTATGTTTTTGGCGATCGCCGCTGTAGCAGACTACCAAAACCAATCTCCAATACCAATAATCTATAGGGGAGAAGGTTACATCCCCTACATAAAGGGGAGAGGAGCTAAGTTTTTGGCAATCGCCAAAAACTTATTGATATTGGGGAAGTGATTGGAAGTCTGCTGGAGTGTACTTCAATCTCCAAAATCTAGTTTTTTGGTATTGAGGATGAATATAAGTAGTCTGCTGGAGATGCTCTTAGTTTCCTATGTTAGTTCTCTTTCTTAACGTTGAGTTTCAATCAGTTTATTATGTAATCGATCTTTGTAAGAACTTGCTTGCTTCCCTACTTAAATGATATGGCAACGCTCCTGCCTTTCCTTCAAAAAAAAAAGCCAACTGCATCTCGATCATCTCAAAGGTAACAATCTGAAATTTGTAGAGAAAATCAGTAGCATGCTACAAACATGGTTCTTTCTATGCATTTTCCTGCATTTGATCTCCATACTAGAAAATTTAGGATGCGAGTATTTGATTTGGCTTTAATCTTTGCTGTGCAGTACATATGTGAAATATTCAGACTGGCATCAAGTTTGCTCCCTGCAAAAGCAGCAAGGAGCGAGGGATGGCTGCACGGGAGAGCCTGTCATCTCACCTTGAAGGCTCATGTGATTCCCTCGATTCACCTCCCTGAGTTTTGTTGCCATCTTCTTCCAAAACTTGTGACTTACTGTGACATTCTAATGGACTAACCTTAATTGGCCATTCTACAGCTTCATGCCGGTCAGACAATTTCTCTGCCAGTTCCAGAGACCCTGAGCGAGATCACCGGATTTTCTCTTCCTAGGCCTCATTCGGCACACCAGGATCCAAGCTAGGCCAGAGAGCACTTGGTGGTTAGAGCTTCCGATCTCTGTCACCTTGCTATCAATGTTCTCCAATATCTTGTCCATAGCCTTGAACTTAGCGACGATGTCCTTATTGATCTTGCATTGCTCCTCCATGAACTCCTTCAATTGTATACGAAGAGACACCAAGTTTTAAAGGGATGAGCTTACATTAAATTGAGGTCTACCTTGTCTGTAGCGAAAGTAGGACGGTGGGGACAATCCCCTTTCCTCATGTACTCGAGCACTTTAGTTTCCTCCGGGCAATTCTTCTGGACATGGCCGTACTCTCCACAATCTTCACATGTGGACCTTGCTTCGGCCGCCTTCAAATCAATAGCATGGGCTTCCTTCTTGTCCACCTCCATCTTCTCCAACCTTCTCATTAGTGAATCGATCTTCCCTTCTAGTAGTTCTTCACGCTCCACCTGCAAAACACTTTTTGCAACTCCCGCGGACGGTGTAGGGTGTAGCCGTCCCGATGATGCCCACACATCATTGTCTGCCACCTTCTTGAATAGCTTGAGAGATTGAGTCGGGGTGAGCTCAATAATGGATCCTCCGGCCGATGCGTCGATGATTGCCCTTGATGCCATCATGAGACCTTAGTAGAACTTCTGTACTATGTCTTCCATTGAAAACTTGTGATGTGGCACGGCTCGGATGTAGTAGTTGAAGCGCTCATAGGCCTCCGCAATAGTCTCCGTCGGGGCTTGCTCGAATATAGCAATCTTGTTGCGCAAAATTTGAGTCTTGCCCGGCGAGTAGAACTCCGTCATGAAAGCTCTCATCAAGGACTCCCAATCTTGCACCGTCTCCGCCGGTAGAGAATGAAACCATTGAAGAGCTCTCCCAAGTAAGAGAACGGAAAGAGCCTCGCTCTCACTTGATCTTGAGTTACTCCTTGCATGTCGAAGGTGCGGCATAATTGGATGAATGCTTGAAGGTGAAGGTTGGCATCTTCTTTTCCGGTGAAGGGCGAGCTTTGCACCATACGGATGGTTGAAGTCTTGATCTCGAACGGCTCTCCAATGTCGCCGAGCTCTTGGATAGGCAAATCGTTGATGCCCGGGATGCATAGCTCTCCGATCGTACGTTCCGGTTGCGCCATCTTGGGTTGCGGTGGCGCCTCCTTTGGACTTGGTGGTGGAGTTTCTTGAGGTGTAGACGGTGAACTTCCAGTCTTGCCTTTCGGATCTATTAATTCCAGCTTCTTAGCTTGTACTTCGCGTCTCCTTTGCCTGTAAAATTTTTCTGGATCATCCACAAAATTTTTCAGTTTGTTGGAGAGGTAGCCATCCATCTCCTGTTAGGGTTAGTGAAAAACAAAATATATATACAAGATCTAAAAGAAAAAGATAAAATGAAATAAAGATAAAATAAGAGACTAGATGGCCAGGATCGAGTGGATCCTGTCCTGTCACTCGTTCTAGGTGCTCACCAGTTTCCAGGCCAGGATGAAAACATGATTTCCGATAGCCTATTCGGCTGGACTGGAACAAAGTCAGGCCAATAGTGCAGTAGTAGAAAATCATATTATTACACAGCACATGCTACACAACACACCACAAGCATAACTCAGTATTGCACAACAAAGGTTCTTTCTCGACATAAATAAGAGTACATCAATGTAATTACCCATTCTTAAGTACGACATCAAATGGTGATTTGTTATTGTCTAGTTGGTTCCGCTAACAAAAAGCAGAGATGGACATTTTCGGCTTCTGGGCACCTGACTAAGAATACAGAAAAATACTCTTCCTGGTGAAGATCACCATACCTCAAATGGATACCAGTAAGACGAACTGTACAAACAAAAACATAGAACAAGTAAGAGTATGAGATATCTCATGTCGAAAACATGCAAAGGACATCAAGTTGATGACAATTAATCATTATAGATGGAAACACAAGTAGGAGCTTCAGCAAATAGACAACTAATCATTTTTAAATGTAATTGAACAAGATAAAATGCTGAATACAAGGGTGACTGAATACTGAATATAAGAACATTTACCAAAGGCACCTATATTGGCTAGTAAAAGGAGCAACCCCATTATGATTTAAACCATCATACTACAATCAAAAGGAACTGAAGCTGAAAGTGTACTGCAATGAGAAGGAAGTGAAACTAAAAGAGTCTCCCAACAGAGAGGTAAGCAAGAAGCAAACTGAAATAACATTGCAGCTACTTTGCTTCTAACATGAGTATTTTAATCAAGGCTATTATGAGATTCTCAACTGACCAATAATATTTCCGAGAGTGCATTAGAGACTGCAGTGCCACGGAGAATCGGAGATACAGACCAGTCAATTAGCCAACTCACAGTCAGTCAGTGTCACTACTTGCTTGAATTTACTTTACTTTCCTCGGGCATGCATCCTTATACATGAAAATTGGACTTCTTTTCCAGACCAGCAACTTGGTTAGATAAGCTGCAAGAACTAGTTTTCAGTTTTCACCTACCAGTAGGAAGCTAAGCTGCTCCAAATTCCTGGTATGCAGGAATAACTGAGAACAAATTATAGGCCAAGATAAGCTGCTATAAATTCTTGGTAGCACAAAAAATACAGATAAGCTGCTCTAAATTCCTTGTAGCACAGGAAATACAAGTTACCGATAGTCCAGACTCTAGTAGCTAAGCATGTCAACAGTCGAGACAGAAAGAGTGTCTACATGATCTGACAGACACACTGAGCACATAATGCTAAGAAGCACGATCTGTCTTCCCTGCTGACAGACACAACAAACAGGTACTCTAGGTAATTTTAATCAAGCATTATAGATAACTGATAGTTACTATAGGTAATTCTAATCAAGTAATATGATGCCTTTATTGTGATAGTTCTGAATTGGTATTCTCTTGTCATGCAAAAGAGTACATAACTGTTAGGTCTGTACACAAATAGATGCTACAATTAGCTAGGAAAAGCAAAATCATAACTGTTACAAGACATTGCAGGAATTGAATATTCTAAGGATGCACAAGACACTTGACATCTTGGTGGAAACATCATGTGAGCTGCATCTGAAGCGCAAAATATCAACATACACACATGCGCCAATTTCAGAAGCTTTCCCTCGGCAATTTCAGAAGCTATCTTTTTCCCCCCATTTCCCCCATACAGAACATATACACACATGCTATATACCACTATACCAGCATGCACCAAGAAAACATGAGTTATGACAAACCCTGCTGCCCTATAGAACAAAATAAAATCATGTGTTCTGTTACAGGGGCCAGGAGGCACTGAAATATGTGTGTTATGTACATGCTACTACAACTTTGCTCCCAATATCTAACTAAACTAAGCATTTACCGGTTAGAGCATTCAGTCCCAGATTTTTATTAAAAAAATGAAAAAACTGAGATTACCTACACGGCTACACTCCTACACCAATGCCAATGCTTCTAGCAGACTATGGTGCTCATTCTAAGAACAGCACAAGGTGAAGATCGACCGCGAACTCGGCACATAGCCTCAGACTCGCCCTTGATTCAACTATGGCAGCATTGCTTCCTCAATACAAATTGGTCGCACCTTGATAGACCGACCGACCATTGCTACCCAATCATAACTTGTGAAGTCTAGAATGAATAAGAAATCCACAACAACACACAGTGCCCACACAGACAGGACTTCCCGACAGAGAAGACGGCGCCACCGTTCAGAGGTAGGATGGACAAATAGCAGCGGCTACTGGCATGATGGAGAAAAATAAATCCCTATAGCCTAAATAAACATGCTGCAGATTTCAACTAACACATGCTGCTGCTGGCATGGGAGGAGTTTATTTATGTGTATTTGGAAGAAACTAACACATGTTGCAGATCTTAACTGCTGGCATGGGAGGAGTTTATTTCGGCTGTTGATGGCAAAGAAAGGGAGACATCAGCTATTGACGTTCCAATTGCCAAATCTGAACAAAAGGAGGTGCTGCTGTCCAGAACTAAAGCTCAATCAACGCGTTCACTTAGTTTACCACATTGGCGAAAGAAGAAGCTACAAGGATTGAGTGAACAAGAGCTGCAAGACAAGAATATGGCATGGGTTCCAAAGAAAAGTATTCATACTCAAGACAAGGATGATGTTCAAGAAAAGGGTGCAACGCAGTCGAAAGACAAAAGTGAAAACGCCGGCTCTGACAGAACCGGTTCAACCGGTTGCCCTAACCGGTCTGACCGGTTTGCATCTGAGAATTCTGATGGCTTGAAGAAGAAGAGAAGGTTCGAGAAACGACCTTCAAGACTGAGGTTTGCACCAAATCATCAAGAATATTGGGATTTACATCATCCATTTGCTTTACAAATGCCACATATGCCTATGTTTTGGAATTCATCCTTAGATATGTTTGGAAGTCCCTCACACTCTTATTTTGATCCTTAGGTTCTATATGGATCTTTATATCATGGGGGGGTTGCCACCAAATTATTATGCATATTGATTAATTGCAATAAGTGTTGCTATTAATTTTCAAAAGCCGAAATATTCAGTTCTTTGAGATGGTTTAATTTCTGAATTTATGTCTCTCGATACTCTTTTATTTCGGTTATACGTACTCTTATGGATGAATTCCCTATGGATGATATTTTATTATCGTCTTTGGCAACATATATGGCCGATGAATCTCTTTGATCATCGTCCTAAAGTGATAGCTTCCCAACGAGAGATCACTTTTAACCTTATTGGTATCTTAAGTACTCGGGGGGCAAGGTATTAACAAAATGAGTGACTTATCACCGTGGGCTTTATATTTACACAATCGGCTTGCAAAGTGTTTCAGAACATTGTGATGTTCTTATTTCACCAAATGGTATTGTTTTGAGACCTTTGGCAGGTTGGAGTGTTTAGCCTCTATGAACAAGCCGAATATGAAGTTTTCTATTCAGGCTAGGAAGTTTTATGATCTATGGTTGTGAATCTTGCTGAAGCATTTGGTTATTCATTGCTAGAGACATAAAAATTCAGAATTGACACTTTGGAACGATGAACATCAGGTTATAATATCCAAAAGGACATTCACATGAGAGAAACCGATGTTTAGCAGATTTCAGAGGGCACATTCTGAGTGGACCGGTCTGAACGTCTCTACGACCGGTTTGACTGTCAGTAACCGGTCTAACCGCTTTTTGGGACCGGTCTGACCGGTATGGTTGCTACTTTGGCTATTAAAGCTTCAAAACTTATTAAGGCTAGAGTAGTAGTTAGAGAAGACTTATTATTAAATATTTGCATAGTCTGAGATGCATCAAAAGACAAGGAAAGGGGGTTTATGGGTAATCCGGCCATCATCAATTCCAAGTTAATTGTGTCATATTCATCTTTTGGGCTGATTACTCACCTTACTTGGTTTATGATCAAAGTAACTTGTGGATGCAATATTGAATTGTTCTACCTTTCCTCATTCTCAACTTGAGGAGTATTGCAAGGACCAATTGACAATATAGCAATTTGGTTGTTTTATGCATCCACAATAGTTTGTAAGTGTGAGAATGACTTTGAATTAGTATTTCAAGAATCCATAGCCGAGTAGTATGTGCTCTGGCTTGTTTTTCTCACACAAAGTTATATGTAAAGGCAAGGTAGAAAAAGGGAGCAAGGTGTCCAAGGTCAACGGTGGTGACTTCAATAGTAATCAGATTTTTGGCATAAGCAAGATATTGTTTCTGTGCAGTTCTGGTACTGATAAGTATTTCTTGGTACGCAAGCTTTACCAAGAAACAGGGGGCATATGTTGACAACCAAAATTGGCACCGCTTGGAGTTTGCTGCCAGTCTGGGCAAACCGGTCTGACTGGATTGCCTAAACCGGTCAGACCGGTCTGGGTGAAGTCCTCAAAATGCAATTTGGACTTCAGAATTGTGTTCCTCTCGTCGAGACGATCGAAATGCATATATGGAACGTCCAGTTTGGAGTCCGGATGAGGGAGTTATGGATTCGAGAAGATCAGCACCCGGAGAAACCAATCAGACCGGTTTCCAAATCCGATTAGACCGGTTTTGGTCTGTGTAATCCGACTAGGACTCTTAGTTTGTGTAGATTACGAGTTGTAAAACCTTTTCCTATAGGTACAGACCTCCCCACCCTATATTTATGAAGGGCCACGGCCGATTGAGGGTATCCCAATCGAATCTAAACAAAACATGTCTTTACTTTTTATCTCCAAACCCTAAATTCTCTTCCAACCTCTCCATGCTGTTCGTCTACTGATCTCCACGATCGAGATGGCGTCCTAAGCTTGCTGGTCAACCTAGGGCACGTCCGCTAACGTCCACGCCCTGACGGGGTCCCTCCCGGGCGAGCCTTTGCTAGTTTGCTCGTAAATAGTCGTTCTTCGCTACGTAAGTGCGTTGGTTATCTCTTTGTTGGTTTGCTCGTAAACCTCGCCGTTCTTCACCACGTAAGCGTGATAGTTACCCTCTCGAAACGATCGATCCGGTGAAACCCTAGCTAACCGGTCTGACCGTCTGCCGAACCGGTCTGACCGGTCTGCGCAGCATCCCTGCCGTTCGGTCCGTTTGCGACCCGCGCGATCTAGCGCTCTCGTGTGTTGACCGAATTTTGCGTCAACATACTTTTGGCGACTCCGCTGTGGAAGAAAGATCTGGTTGCTCAAACCGTTCTATCAAACCCTAGCCATATACCTAATTGATCTATTATCTTGATTCGTCACTACAGTTGAATCTGGTCTTTTTGACCGATTGCATCTGTATTTGTGACTTTGCATCAGGCTGCTTAAGCCGATTGCATTGTACTTGCTTGCTGCTGCATATTCTGAAATCAAAGAAAGGCAAAGTAGCAAGGATTTTATTGGTCATTGATTGCTTGGATTATCAAATTTATCTATCACAAGATCAGAAGCATCAAGACTTATCATGGCGGGTTATTCGTACACTCCACAACAATATTACTACAATGAGCCCAAGGTACAAGTTGCAAATATGTTAGATTTTTCTAATAATTATTTTGCAAGTACCACAAATCCTCATGTTGATGTTGCTAGATATGATACTAGTAGGACATATTGCATCGGCTAGTCATTGTTCAGATAATGCTTTTAATTATGCAAATTATAATTCTGAATGTTACATGCAAAAGCCATTGTCAAATAACATGCATACTTTAGATTTTAATGTTACTAGCAACATGCAACATTATTCTCATACACCGGCAGCGGAGCAAGTTCAAATGCCGGTTAATGATTATCAAGGCCAAACTAACATTGTGAGTTCGGCCAATTTTTATGAAGCACCATGTCTTAATAATTCTAGTAATATTCAGCAAGGTGTTTCATCTTTTAATTCATCGGCAGCGAATTCACAATATTTGGTTTCACCACAATACATGCCGTTGAATGAGAGAATTGGCTATGATAATTCTATTTATTCAGCCAATTATTCTCAACCATCATATACTACACAACAAGCTACTAGAGTGGATTATGCATCTATAAATTCAGCACCACATGCAAATGCTAATAATCATAATTTGGCTCCAAGAGTTATTCATAACCATAGCCAAATTAATGAAAATTCAGCAAGCATGCATTTATCTCCACATGTGCAGAAACATGCAGTAATTGCAGGATCGGGATGTGCTGATTTTGAAACCAAAGCATCCAATTTTCTAGATAAAGAAGTTAAATATGAGGACCTCTCTGATGAGTATCGCCAAGAACTAGAGGTGTTTGTTAGACAACGCATGCAGAAATATCTTTCTCAAAGGGCAATCAATAAGGGAAAGAAGAATGATTCAGATTTGAGCAGTAATTCGGTTATTACAACAGCTGAACGATCTGAATCTGTTCAAACAAAAGAAACAAGTTTGGCTGTACAAAATCAGGCCAATCATAAGAAAATAGCCACACTTGATTTCTCTAAAGCCGAAGGTGTCATACAGTTTTCTAGTGATTATCACATCATTAAACAACAAGTTTCGGCTGAGAAAAGTTTAGAACATCAAACTGTTGAAAACCATGACAAAGGAAATAAGGAGGAGGCATTGGCGCATCATGACTTGGTAATTTCCAGCAACCCTGGAAAAACCAGTATAACCGGTTCTGGAAACCGGTCTGACCGGTCTCTACGGGAAGTAGCTGCTGTGAGCTACCATCTAGAGGAGAAGCACGATATCATCCACATCAAGGTTCCTCGCCTCTCCAATATATTTGATAAGGTATGCTTTGCAAGTAATTCCCAATCAGATCATGTATTTTCAGTTAGTTCATCCATTAGTGATTCTATCATACATAATTCTAAAAGATCGATTGAGGATGGTAATTTACTTGCTAGCAATAGTATGCCTTTAGATTCTATCAGCCAATGCATTGTGAAGATTAGAAAGGCTGATCATAAAAATACTTTGGCATTTAAATTTTCTACATCATCATTGCCAAAGTTTTTGTCTTCATGGTTTGCTTGTGGTCATTCTGGATTTAAAAGCAAGAAACCAAAGTTGATAAACATTGTGAAGTCCGGTGATAATAAAGTGATCAATTCCAAAACATCGGATAAGGGAAGCACGAGTAAAGGTATAGCCGAATGGATCGATGATAAATCTGAACCGTTCGTTTGCTTAGCCTTGAAACCTTCTCCACAAAAGAATCAACTAAAGAAGACAAAGTATACTTTTGATTTGGCTTTGTGTGATGACTTATTTGATATTTTGCTTGAGCATAATTTTATTAAGTTATTTGATCACAAAGTCATGCCATCACTTCTGAAACTAAAAGAGCAAGAATATTACAAGTGGCATAATTCATTCGATCATAGCGCTAGCCATTGCAATATTTTTCGCCAAGTCATCCAATCGGCCGTTAATGCAGGACGATTGAGATTTGCTGGAATTTCAGAAGATGACCAGTTGACTCCAATTGGTTTTGATGGCAAGGGATCATCAAATCGGTTAGCATCAGCCGGTTTATCTAAAGATTCAGATTTAATTGACAACAAGGAAGATTCTAGGCTCTCAAGTGATGATAAGGACATCGTCTATGATTCGCAAGGTCAACCAATTATTAAGGACGATGAGCCCATCAAGGTCCCAGAAGTCACTGGGGGGCAAGCAAATATTTCTGAATCGAAACAAGAGCCAATTGCTCCTGCTGGACTGACCAAACAGGTCAGACTGGTCAAACCGGTTGAGCAGACCAGTCAGACCGGTCCTAGTCAGAGGTGTCCAAAAACTCTGGAACCTGAGTGTTCTGTAGCGCAAGGAGTTAAAGACCGTGTCAAGCACAATGGTAAAAAGCCGAAGCTCACTTTTGATGAACTTCTGGCTAAATACCAAAAAGAAAATGAGGCCAAGCGTGCTAATCGGTCAAATGATGTTAAATCATCAAGATCATCTCCTAAAAGTAATTCTGGGAAGTGGAATTGGCAAAGGAAAAACTTTCATTCAGCAGCATCATATTCTCCTTTTGAACCATCAATGCCAGTTCCATATGTTCCACATCCTGCTTGTTTTAATTCTTACTCATCATGGGAGTGGAATAGTCCTTGGGCACACGTTCCTTCATATTTTAGACCATATCATATGGAGTATGCAGCTCCAAGAGAACCATCAAGTGTAAGGCAGCCTTATGTTGATAATGACCGTTTTGATCAAAAGAATCGGTCCACATACAGAAGTAAACATAAGGTGATTAAGCAAGTCTATTGTGTCAAAAAGGATGGTAGATTGAATCCAAATTCAGATTTGACGCTAGACACAAAAAAGCCGACAATTGAAAAATCATCGGCTAGTTTAGTTGATCAAATTGTCCCCAATGATAAGCATGTTTCAAACAATATAGCTGAGCAGCAATCAAGGTCGACTGGGGGGCATGATGGTCTCAAAATGGCTGGTTCTGAAGGAACCGGTTTAACCGGTTCTCCAACCGGTCTGACCGGTTGTGCCAGAAGTTCTGGTAGAGCTGAGAATACTGCACCAAAGAATAAGGTGGTGAAGAAGAAGCCAAGCTTTGATGAATTATTGCATAAATATCAGAAAATAGCCGAGCAAAAACAAAATCGGCTAAAAGTTCATCAAAGGGAGAACTCTTCATTACCAAGAGCAAAGAAGCATCAACGGTCATCACATTGGTCTTCATCATTTATTCCATTGATGCATGTGCCATGGAGTACGTACTCAAGTGTATCTAATCACAATCCATGGTTTTGGGATGATCCTTGGTTTTCGTTCTATGAGAATGACCGTTTTGAGCGTAAAGATCGGTCTAAAGTTCAAGGCAAGAAAAGGATTATCAAACAAGTTTATCAAGTGAAAAAGGATAGCCGCAAAAGATAAAAGTTTAGATCTGAATTCAGTTGATCAAAAGCCGATTAATGTATTTAAAACTTCGGCTGTTGATGGCAAAGAAAGGGAGACATCAGTTATTGACGTTCCAACTGCCAAATCTGAACAAAAGGAAGACATCAGCTATTGACGTTCCAATTGCCAAATCTGAACAAAAGGAGGTGCTGCTGTCCAGAACTAAAGCTCAATCAACGCGTTCACTTAGTTTACCACATTGGCGAAAGAAGAAGCTACAAGGATTGAGTGAACAAGAGCTGCAAGACAAGAATATGGCATGGGTTCCAAAGAAAAGTATTCATACTCAAGACAAGGATGATGTTCAAGAAAAGGGTGCAACGCAGTCGAAAGACAAAAGTGAAAACGCCGGCTCTGACAGAACCGGTTCAACCGGTTGCCCTAACCGGTCTGACCGGTTTGCATCTGAGAATTCTGATGGCTTGAAGAAGAAGAGAAGGTTCGAGAAACGACCTTCAAGACTGAGGTTTGCACCAAATCATCAAGAATATTGGGATTTACATTATCCATTTGCTTTACAAATGCCACATATGCCTATGTTTTGGAATTCATCCTTAGATATGTTTGGAAGTCCCTCACACTCTTATTTTGATCCTTGGGTTCTACATGGATCTTTATATCATGGGGGGTTGCCACCAAATTATTATGCATATTGATTAATTGCAATAAGTGTTGCTATTAATTTTCAAAAGCCGAAATATTCAGTTCTTTGAGATGGTTTAATTTCTGAATTTATGTCTCTCGATACTCTTTTATTTCGGTTATACATACTCTTATGGATGAATTCCCTATGGATGATATTTTATTATCGTCTTTGGCAACATATATGGCCGATGAATCTCTTTGATCATCGTCCTAAAGTGATAGCTTCCCGACGAGAGATCACTTTTGACCTTATTGGTATCTTAAGTACTCGGGGGGCAAGGTATTAACAAAATGAGTGATTTATCACCATGGGCTTTATATTTACACAATCGGCTTGCAAAGTGTTTCAGAACATTGTGATGTTCTTATTTCACCAAATGGTATTGTTTTGAGACCTTTGGCAGGTTGGAGTGTTTAGCCTCTATGAACAAGCCGAATATGAAGTTTTCTATTCAGGCTAGGAAGTTTTATGATCTATGGTTGTGAATCTTGCTGAAGCATTTGGTTATTCATTGCTAGAGACATAAAAATTCAGAATTGACACTTTGGAACGATGAACATCAGGTTATAATATCCAAAAGGACATTCACATGAGAGAAACCGATGTTTAGCAGATTTCAGAGGGCACATTCTGAGTGGACCGGTTTGACTGTCAGTAACCGGTTTAACCGCTTTTTGGGTAGAGTAGTAGTTAGAGAAGACTTATTATTAAATATTTGCATAGTCTGAGATGCATCAAAAGACAAGGAAAGGGGGTTTATGGGTAATCCGGCCATCAGCAATTCCAAGTTAATTGTGTCATATTCATCTTTTGGGCTGATTACTCACCTTACTTGGTTTATGGTCAAAGTAACTTGTGGATGCAATATTGAATTGTTCTACCTTTCCTCATTCTCAACTTGAGGAGTATTGCAAGGACCAATTGACAATATAGCAATTTGGTTGTTTTATGCATCCACAATAGTTTGTAAGTGTGAGAATGACTTTGAATTAGTATTTCAAGAATCCATAGCCGAGTAGTATGTGCTCTGGCTTGTTTTTCTCACACAAAGTTATATGTAAAGGCAAGGTAGAAAAAGGGAGCAAGGTGTCCAAGGTCAACAGTGGTGACTTCAATAGTAATCAGATTTTTGGCATAAGCAAGATATTGTTCCTGTGCAGTTCTGGTGCTGATAAGTATTTCTTGGTACGCAAGCTTTACCAAGAAACAGGGGGGCATATGTTGACAACCAAAATTGGCACCGCTTGGAGTTTGCTGCCAGTCTGGGCAAACCGGTCTGACTGGATTGCCTAAACCGGTCAGACCGGTCTGGGTGAAGTCCTCAAAATGCAATTTGGACTTCAAAATTGTGTTCCTCTCATCGAGACAATCGAAATGCATATATGGAACGTCTAGTTTGGAGTCCGGATGAGGGAGTTATGGCTTCGAGAAGATCAGTACCCGGAGAAACCAATCAGACCGGTTTCCAAATCCGGTTAGACCGGTTTTGGTCTGTGCAATCCGACTAGGACTCTTAGTTTGTGTAGATTACGAGTTGTAAAACCTTTTCCTACGGGTACAGACCTCCCCACCCTATATTTATGAAGGGCCACGGCCGATTGAGGGTATCCCAATCGAATCTAAACAAAACATGTCTTTACTTTTTATTTCCAAACCCTAGATCCCTTTTCCAACCTCTCCATGCTGTTCGTCTACTGATCTCCATGATCAAGATGGCGTTCTAAGCTTGCTGGTCACCTTAGGGCACATCCGCCGACGTCCACACCCTGACGGGGTCCCTCCTGGACGAGCCTTTGCTAGTTTGCTCGTAAACTAGTCGTTCTTTGCTACGTAAGTGCGTTGGTTATCTCTTTGCTGGTTTGCTCGTAAACCTCGCTGTTCTTCACCACGTAAGTGTGATAGTTACCCTCTCGAAACGATCGATCCGGTGAAACCCTAGCTAACCGGTCTGACCGGTCTGCCGAACCGGTCTGCGCAGCATCCCTGCCGTTCGGTCCGTTCGCGACCCGCGCGATCTAGCGCTCTCATGTGTTTACCGAAATTTGCGTCAACAGGGACGAACGCCGAGGAAAGGTTCCTCGCGTGTTCTATTTTCTTTCTTCTGAATCGAGTTGTCTTCGGTTACAAGGTTCTTCAGAGTTTAAACCCCTCTCTCCTCACGCTGCCAGACCGGGCCCACAGGCGGTACCCGCGGCCCACACACGCAACACATATAGCTTCTCTGCTACTTGGCGTACTTTGCTTCCCCGTCTTCTACTCATCAGTTACGCCTTCCTCGTGACAGCTTCCCCTCCGGAGAACAGGCTTGTCCCCAAGCCTCAACATCAGGAAAACGTTGCTTGACGACGTACCAATCTTCCCACGTAGCAGAAGTGGTCGGCAGCTTACTCCACTTGACCAATACTTGAGGGACTGCATGGTTGCCCTTCTTGACCAGTCGGCGCTGCAGCACTTGTTCTGGCATTAGTTCTTGAGCACCCAGATCAACAAGAGTAGTGAGATCACTGAAAATAGGTGCATAGTTAGGTGTAAATGGTTTCAATTGAGATACGTGAAACACAGGGTAAATCATAGCCCCCTCTGGTAAGTCCGATCGATAAGCAACAACCCCAATCTTCTCCATCACTGTATATGGCCCGAAAAACTTGAAAGCAAGCTTAGGAAATGGCCTATTGACCATTGAGTGTTAAGCACAGGGTTGGAGTTTCAAAATAACCTGATCCTCCACCTGAAATTCTCTGTCCACTCTGTGTCGGTCAGCCTGCAATTTCATTCTATTCCGAGCAGTTGCTAAATGCTCCTTCAACTTGGTCAATTGCAGTTCTCTTTCCTTCACCCATTCCCCAACTTCAGTAAGCTATTGATCAGTCATTGGTATGAGTAGCCCAGAATTGGAGTCATACCCATATAGTGCTTTGAATGGGGAGCAACCCAGGGCTATGTGATAAGAAGAATTGTACCAGATCTCTGCCAAAGGCAACCAAGACTTCCAATGTTTAGGTGAGTCATATACTGCACAGCGTAGGTACATCTCCAAACACTGATTTACATGCTCAGATTGGCCATCTGTTTGCAGATGATAGGCAGTACTCCTCAGCAACTTGATACCAAATAGTGCAAATAGCTCTTTCCAAAACTTACTTGTAAACACCTTGTCGCGATCAGATACAATTGATTTTGGAAAACCATGAAGTTTCACCACATTGTCAAAGACTGGCTTTGCTATGCCTTGTGCTATAAAAGGATGTTTGAGAGGCAAGAAATGTGCGTACTTTGTAAATCTGTCCACTACCACCAAAATACAGTTATATCCTTCTGAATTCGGTAGGCCTTCCACAAAATCCATAGTAATGTCTTGCCAAGCACCTTGTGGTATTGCTAAGGGCTGGAGTAACCCCGCTGGATGGGAGTGTTCATGCTTGGCCAACTGACATACTTAACATTGTTTGACAAACTGCTCCACATCAGTTCTCATCCCTTTCTAGTGAAACAACTGCTTGAGTCTATGGTAAGTAGCTTTAGCTCCTGAGTGTCCACCAATTGCTATGGCATGCAAAGCTGTGATCAGTTTTGTTTGCAAAGCTGCATTCTGGCCAACCCACACCTTGCCTTTGCATTTGATCAACCCTTGGTGGAGTTCATAGCCCTGCGCATTTGGTGAATGCACACTGAGTTGGGCAAGTAGTTCCTGTGCTGCAGAGTCAGTGGCATATGAGTTCAACACTTCTTGGAGCCACAAAGGTTGCACCTCTGATACAGCTTGTATGGCAATCATATGACTGATTCTAGAAAGAGCATCTGCAGCCAAATTTTCTTTGCCTTTCCTGTAGACAACCTTAAATTGCAAGCCCATTAGTCTGGTCATAGCCTTCCTTTGCATATCTGAATGCAAATTCTGTTCCTCCAAATATGACAAACTCTTGTGATCAGTGCGTATCACAAATTCTTGTCATTGAAGGTAAGGTCTCCATTTTTCCACTGCCATAATAAGAGCTAAAAACTCCTTCTCATATATAGACAGTTTCTGGTGGTTTGGTCCCAAAGCTTTACTGAGAAAGGCTATAGGTTGGTCTTTCTGCATAAGGACTGCCCCAACCCCAACATCACAAGCGTCTGTTTCAACTATGAATGGTAAGTTGAAATCTAGAATTGCCAATATAGGTGCAGATATCATTTGTTGTTTAAGCTGCTCAAAAGCCTGTTGTGCTATATCAGACCAGTTGAACTGCTTTTTCTTCAAGAGGTTGGTCAGAGGTTTTGCAATAATACCATAATGTCTGATAAATTTCCTATAGTATCCAGTGAGTCCTAAAAACCCTCTCAACTCTGTGGCATTACTAGGAATTGGCCAATTCATCATAGCATTTGTTTTATCAGGGTCAGTAGCTACTCCTTCTTGAGAAATAATATGCCCCAAGTACTGAAAGTGCATCTAGGCCCCCATGTGGGTTTTGGTGAATTTGATGACAAATCGATTAAAGATCTAACTTGTTTGCTTGAGATGATGAGCAGGGAATTATTCTTATGATTCATTGTATTAATGTGCTCATCAAAACATTTGGTTATTCATTGATACAAGCAAGCAAGTGTGTGAAGAAATAATACTCATTGCAAGGGTTGAAGTGAACCGAACCCGGCTCAGTCGACCCTAACCTGGCTCACCAAGGTTGGGTTCACTGTCTCTAGATAAATATTATCCGGCTCAGCCAGGTGGCACCCAGGTCAGCCAGGTGGAATTAAATTCAGAACAGAAAGGCTAACCCGGCTCAGCCAGGTCCTACCCAGGTGACCCAGGTGTCAAGTCAAAACAAGCAATGATGAAGCAATGACTTGGGGATATGCTATGTGGGTCTCCAAGAATATAAGAAGACTTATTTGACAAAGGAAAATGACATTGCAAGGCTTCATGTATCTACACCAAAGGGACATATACTTATGTGACATATATTGGTCTCATTGTTGGAAGCTTGCAATGGTTTGGATATTCTTTGTCAATCAAGAACAAGCATTTGAAGAATCTTTCAAGTGGAATTCATTCAATGGCAAAGCAAAGCTAACTTGATGATGCAAGGGTAAGTGGTGAAGAAACAAATCGAGATGACTAGAGCGAGGAACTAAGCAAGCTTTGGCTAAGTGACGACTTATGATCATGTGCGAATGCTAAGGTGAAGTATCTAGTATCCGGGAGGTTTCAAAGTATCATATCCAAGTATTGTCAAGAGAAGCAATGCAATGCATATATGTTATGGTTGATGAAGAGAGTGACCCAAGAATTAAAGTGAATTCAAACATAAGCTATGGAAAATCCTAAGTCACTAGCTCAAGGTTGATATGCTCAGATGATGGACAATGTTGAAAGCCCTCAAGTGAAGAATATTCAAGTATTGGCATGATTCTCTACATGCAAGCTCAAGTGGTTGAAATATGATTATTTATTTGTCTTGAGTTTAGGTGTGCCGTACTATCAAGAGGGATGCAACATTGGTTGATAGACATTCACTGAAAGTGCTCAAGTTTAACCCATGAAGAGTCTAACCGATGGAGATCTAACTTAGTGGGGGTTCCTGGCAAGAACCGGTCTGACCGGTTCTAGGTACCGGTCTGACCGGTTCCTAGCCTCTGAGTGTCTAACGGCTAATTGTGTTTGAAAACCGGTCTGACCGGTTTGGCAACCGGTCTGAACGGTTTGTCTGACAGAAAAACGGCTAGTTTTTTGGTGGGATGGGTATTTATACCCAAGAGCTCCTCTTTGAGGGGCTGCTGGTTCTGTGCGTCTCTTAGACCTTCTTGAGGCCAGCTGAGCTCTCTCCAACCTCTCTTTGTGAGATTTGAGCAATCCTTGTGAGATTCTTGAGTTGGGTTGAGAGAGAATATTGTGTGTGAGCTAATTGTGAGCAATCTGATCTTGAGCACTCTTGGTGGTGTCCAGCAACTTGTGAAGCATTTGTTACTCTTGGAGCTTTGCTCCTAGACGGCTAGGCGTCGCCGTTGAGCACACATTCCTTGTGTGGTTGTGCCACGGAAGTTTGTATCACCCATCCTCCTAGTGAGGAAATCAGTAAGTAACTCAATCCCCTTGGTGGTCGATTGGGTGAGGAAAGGGTTAGGTGTGACAACCCGGCTCTTCGTGAGCACCTCAACGGAGACTAGGATTCACCTTGCCTTGGTGGCTGCTCAGTGCATGTGGTGAATCTGAACTTCGGTAAACAAATCTTTGTGTTTGTCTCCATTTACTTACTTTTGTCAATTCTAGCATATTCTTGTAATTCCGCATCTATCTACTTTGGTATACTTGGGCTGTGTGTAGGAGCTTCATAAATATACTTGTAAACACCTAGTGAAGTTCTTTTATCCAAAGTAGTTTGTGCTAGATTTGTTTTAAGGGGTTCGGCATATTTGTTCCTGTCTGCCAGACGAAACCGGTCTGACCGGTTTCAGGAATCGGTCTGACCGGTTCCAATGCTGACAGCTGGGTTTCAGTTTTGTAATTTGCAGAAAATCGAAGAAACGCCTATTCACCCCCCCTCTAGGCGACATCAAGGTCCTTTCAATTGGTATCAGAGCAAGGACTCACATCCTAGCTTAACCGCCGTGAGAAAAGATGTCGATTGAGGTGCTTTTTGAGCCACTTGAGCTTGATGGCTCAAACTATGCTTCTTGGTATGGCAATATTCATAATGCTCTTAGAAATGTAGATCCTGCAATTGAACATATTTTAGTTGCTAGCATTCTACCTCCTAAATTTGATTATGACAACTTTGGTTTGTCAAAACTCACTCAAGAGGAGTTAGCGTGCACGCAACTTAATGCTTGTATTACTGACTTCTTTCGGAGATCTATTTGTGAAGAGTTATGGGATATCATCTCTAGCAAGAAAGAAATCCGCACTCATCACATTTGGTCTCTCATCACGGATACATTTGAAGATTTAAAAAGTGATGATGAAGAGCAAGAAGTCAAGGGATCACCTGAGAAGTGCTCAACTGCATCAGCAACACTCATTGAGCCTCAGATGATTTTTGCCGAGAAGCTAGAAGAGCAAAAGGAAGAAAGTGCAGTCTGCCTGGAGGAACCGGTCCGACCGGTTTCTAGAACCGGTCTGACCGGTTCTGCCCAGGGAGCTGCGTCCATATGTGCTCAAGACACTTCTCCCGCAAGCGTTACCCCATCCACTTCTGGTTCCTCATTATCCAAAGATGAGGGACCCAAGTGTCTGATGGCTTGCAGAGGGAAGAAGAAGACCAAGAGAGATGAATTACATAGAGTTGGAACCATCAAGGCTCTAACTCAAGAACTTGAAAAGCTCAAGTTGTCACATACCTCCTTGGTCAGTAAGTATGAAATCTTGTCTAAGGATTATGTTTGTGCTACTGATTTATCTACTTGTGTAGCATCCTTAGAACAAGAAAAACAAGTGCTTAGTACTCAACTTGAAAAGCTCACTAGTGAGCATATGGCCTTGCAATCTCACTACAATGAACTAGAATGTTCTCATGAAAAGATTGTAGAATCGTATGCTCAACTAGAACTAGCTCATGAGGTCATGGTTACATCAGTAAAATTTCTTGAACCTCATTCTCACACATGCACATGCTCTCACATGAATTCTACATTATTTTGTGAAAAACCGTGTTGCTCCCAAGCAACCAAATCTTGTGTTGAGCATGTTTTTGTAGAGTCTTGTGATGATCTCCTTGCTGAAGAATTGGAAGACATGAAGCAAGAAAGAGAAAAGATCAAGAATGACTTGGTCAAGCTTAAGGGAAAGGGCCAAGTGCAACCTTCTCAAGATAACCGTGAAAACATGGTGAACAAGCTTGAGAAGGGATCAATGGTCACTGGCTTAATCCCTCAGCTTAATAAACAAGTCAACAAGAACAAGACTCAAGAAAATAAGAAAAAGGAGCTTGATCACATACAATGCTTCAATTGTTTAAACATGGGGCATTACGCATCCATGTGCTCTCTTAGGCATAGAAACAAGGCAAAGAAGCAAAGAAATTCCAAGAAAAGGCTATGCTATAAATGCAAGGAGTTTGGACACTTCATCAATGACTGTCCACAGAAGTCGACGGTTCTGTCAGCACCAGACCGGTCTCAGGAACCGGTCCGACCGGTTATGGCTAAAGCAGCAGTCCAATCTCCTAAGAAGAGTGATCAAGCTACATCCTCAAGCAGCAAGGATAGCAAGGGACAAGTGATCAACAAGAAGATCAAATCACCAAGAAATGTCAAGAATTGCATTTTCTACACTTGTCGATCAAAAGGGCATTTGGGTAAGGATTGCCCTAATGGTAACATTCCTAAATCTGATCTTGTCCATTATAACTTTGCTGGGCTTGGGAATGACAAAGTCAGTACTTATGCTACTAGAGTGATTAGTTCACCTAAAACTAGTATAAGGGCTATTTGGATTCCCAAGTTTTTTGTGACTAACCCTAAAGGACCCAACATGGCTTGGGTACCTAAAAGTTCTTGCTAGACTTGCAGGGGTAAGGAGATGCATTGGAACCTTGGCATAGAATGAAGATGAGTCAACTCAAATAAATTTGCCAAGTGTAACAAAAGAATTCAAGTCTGTTGTTTTGTAGTTCAAGCACAACAACAACTACTTTTATTCCAATAACATCTTGGTAACATGCACTAACTTACTATCTTACTCATTCAGTCCTTTGTGGATACAAGTGCTTTAACTTGTGTGTGAGCACTCGGTAATGAGTAAGACATTCATATTGTTATTTATTCCCCTTATGCCATGTGATGCTTTTAATGGCTCTCTAGTAGAGCATACTATTTTGAAGTGCAGGAATATTTGGAATGAATAAAGAAAGAATTTCTTGGAGCAAGTAAAGGAGAAGAAATCCAAGTAGACTGGGAAAACCGATCTGACTGATTCCCAGAACCGGTCTGACCGGTTATGGCCCAGTTAGCAAAAATTAAGTTCCGGTAGCCTCTGTCGGGTATCAGAAGTTCCAACCCAAAAGTCCGATAGCCTCTATTTTGTGTCAGAAGTTCCGGCCCAATAAAAACCAGAAGTTTCGGCGGAGGTTTGATTGTCAAGCTTCATCTAAATTGGGATATTACAAGAGATTCTTCTAGCACTTCCATGGCATACAATTCAAACACTATCTTTGTGGTAGTAAGCACTCTTGGCACCATCTCAATAAATGCAATTTGTTTATGTGCCGGGACCAAATTGTGAGATAAGCTCTTCAAACTCATTAAATTGATCAAGTGCATGTGACATGAAATTCAAATACATGATGCACCTATTAAGGGGGAGATTATCCTACAATTTGTGTCCTAGAGACTAACATTTTCTTTTAGTGATCTTGTAGTCTCATTTGTGAGAGTTTGTCTCTCTTTGAAGCAAGCTACGCTTTTTGTTCAAAATGGGTAAAATTGTATCTATGTCCTATTTGAACATTGATCTTTCTTATTAAATAGCTGCTTGCCATAATATAGATTAAATCCCCTTTGCTTGACTTTGTGACAAGATTGATGCATGTGAGCTTGCCTTCCACCCATATACACATGTGCATCAATAAAAAGGAATTTAACCTATATTATGAGGTTTCATCTTTTAGTGATCCATTGTGCATTTCCAATCCAAAGATCACTAAATGATGAAACTTCGTCTTGTGTTACTTATTGCATTTCTTCTCTATGGTGTATAAAAGGAAAAATTATAAATGAGAAGAGGCATTTGGATTATCTTGATAATGCGCAAGACTTGAGAAGTGAATCTTCACCAATGTGAAAACAATGATTAGCTAGAGGCCAAGGTACGTTTCTTTTACCCTTGTTTTTACATTGAGCATCTAGGCCTCATATCCATGCTAGTGTGTGCATTCTTGCATGTAACTCTCTCAAGTCCCGTTCTTGTACCTATTAGATGTTTTGTAAATTTCTTCTTTAAAATTGACTAGGTGTCATATGTTCCATAAAAATGGTGTAAGAAATTTGCCAAACATTCTAATATGGTTCTTGACTTGAGTTGTTGCATGCTTGTGTGACATAGGATAGATTTTGAAAAATCTAACTAGTATGGTAGGACTTGTGTGTTTTTGAAAATATTAGGTTCTTGGTCTTTGTGACCCAATGGATCTATTTGTGACTATAGTTAACCTTGCTTGACTGATGGCTAGTCACAAATGGTGAAATTTCTCTCAAGTCCATAAATTATCTATCTTTCTCAACTTTCTTGAAAGTATCAAGGAGTTTGAATAAAATTAGAGATTCATGTTCTTGATAAAGATCCTGTACCAAAATCTATCTAGCACAAGGCTAATTCAATTTTGGATAAATTCCTTGAGGTAAAGGAGATCCTAATGGCTAATGGCTGGTTTCCTGGGGAAACCGGTCTGACCGGTTCCTGGAAGCGGTCTGACCAATCTACCCCGGGCCCACCCATTTATTTACCCCTTCACCTTGAAAAGTTACCTTATCCACTCACATTCACTCCCCCCACCAGACCATGCCCATGCCTCTCTCTCCCTGTCGCCCCTTGCCCGAGCTCTCTTTCCCCCATTGATATTCGAAGTTCAAGCCAAGGAAAGTGCTCGGCCCCTTTGGAGTTTGGAGGATTGAAGTGATTCTCATCGGTCTGACCGAATTCAACACCGGTTTTTGGATTCAGATCCTCAAGTTCTCCCCTCTCAAGGTACTCATATGTTCCCCATGCCCAATCTATGTGCTCAGTGGATATCTCTAGGATTCCTTCAAGCAATCACCTACTAGTATGCCCAGGAAGACCTACCTAAAGTTTGATTCAGTTTGGTGGGCTACATTTGTTGGAATCTCGATCTAGGGTTTGACTGCAGGAACCGATCTGACCGGTTCTTGTGACCGGTCTGACCGGTTTCAGGCTATCAAGCCTCAACTGCTCATATCTGTGCACTAGTGACCTTTATGAATACCTAGAACTGCTCAAATGCCTTTATATATTCATATCCTGTGATTTACTCCTCAAGAACTTGCCCAAAATCAATGCTCTTGGCCTGTTCTGCGTTGAACCGTTCTGATCGGTTCCTGTAACCGGTCTGACCGGTTGTGCCCAGAACAGCCGTATCACATTCTATCCAGCCCTAGAAATCAAATCTATCCACTCTTTTTATCTATATTTACTCCTGTGATCTGATCTTAGTGTCTCTACTCTTTATATGTCCAGGAATCAGTGCATATGGCTCCTCAGAAGAGTGTGGCAAAAAGATCAAAAAGAGGGCAAGGTGTCGATGAGGATATCGCTGGGGGTTCTAGCAGAGCTCCAGTGGTTACTAGGCCTGGTCTAAGGCCTAGAGGGCAGAAAAGGGCAGCACCTACTGTGGTGAGTGACAGTGAGGAGACAGAATCAAGTGTGAGCAGTGATGAGTTTGACATTGAGGATGAGGACTTTGTGGTGCAGCCAAATCGTGGCAAAGGGCCAGCCAGAGAGGGCAGCAGCAGTAATGATGATGATGAGGATGAGGAGGAGGAAGAGGTCCCTAGTGGCAGAGGGCCTACAGTGGGTCAGGGCAGTAGCTCTTCTTCAGCTATGCCTGTTCTTGTTGCTCCCACAGGTCCAGCTGATCGCACTATTGTTGATTATCGTGGGACAGGGACAACGGATGTTGTGAAGAAGTTGAGAAGACAGAATCCAATCAATGCACCTAGGACTGCTACTGATTACAGGTTTCATACTTCCTTTCAGCAGGACTACTATCACACCATACTTCTCACTAAACCTAAGGTAGTATCTCAGGCACAATGGATTGATTGGAGAGCTTTGGAGAAAAAGAATAACCCTCTGCTCAATCAGGTTATCAAGGCATGTGAGGATAAGAAAATCAAGAGTATCATGGGTTACTCACATAATTGGAACAGCGAGATCATTGCCCAATTTTATGCCACACTCTACTTTGGGACAATTCAGGGCGACCAGGTAATGCATTGGAGGACTGAGGGAGTTAACTATCAGATTACTTACACTCAGTTTGCAGAGTTTCTTGGATATAGGAGGAGCGATGCCAAGCGTGGAAAGATCCACTTTGAGACCATGTTGGCACCGGAAGCCACAAAATTCATGTATCCAAGAGAGGAGCAACAAAACTTTGGCAGGGTAAAGGGATTATACACCTACTACTCCATCCTAAACAGAATGTTTAGGAAGACCATTTGCCCTAAGGATGGAAACCCATCGGAAATATCTCTTTTTGCCAAAAATCTCCTTGCTAGAATGAGGCCTGGCGGTCAAAGGTTTTGTGTTGCTGATTTTATTTGGGAGGAGATCAAGGCTGTGCCTAAGAGCACTTTGAAGTGCTGTGGGTATGCTCCTTATATTATGAGGATGATTGAGAAAGTGGCGGGTAGGACTTGGCCTATGGATGGTGTTCACTTACCTCTCACGGTCAAGGTTCCCAAGTATCCAATTCTCATGCCAGCAGCAGAAGAAGAAGAAGAGGAAGAAATTCAAGTTGAAGAGGATGAGGAGAGGCAGCAGGAGCAGCATTTTCAGCAGGGCGCTGTGGCCTGGGGCCAACCGGTCTGACCGGTTCCCCAGACCGGTCTGACCGGTTTGGGCCTGGGCAGCAGCAGCAGGGCAGTTCTTCCCGGTCCAGTGGGAAACCATCCTCGCCCATGAAGAAATTTCTAAGCTTTCTCACTGGAATTTGCAAGAGTCACAGGGATATTAGGATTGAGCAGCAAAGGGCAAGGAGGGCAAGCAAGAAAGATAGGGATTCTATCAAATTGATTCACAATGCCATGCACTTGGAGCCGGCAAGGTCTCCACCCTCTCCAGAGCCTGTTGAGGAGGAAATTCCATCTGTAGAAGAGATGGTGGGTCACTACAGCTCGGGGGCTTGCTATGAAGATTTCTCACATATCTTGGATCCCGCCTTTGGAGCTTCTTCGTCTTCAGTTCCACCACCTCCACCACCTCAGCAGTATGGAGCTCCAGCCCAGGGGGACTTTGGCATTCCCTATGTTGCACCAGCAGATCCTCCAGCTCAGCCGGAGCCGTTTGAGAGATTCATCACGGGTATCTTCGCCGATCCCACTCTTCCCTCCGGATGGGCTCCTTGGCCTGGACAGTAGTTTACAGCAGCAGCATAAAGACTCTTCTCCATGCTTTTTGGATGATCGATGACAAAGGGGGAGAATAAGATGGATTAAAGACTAGTTTGGTGTGTCTGTCCAGGATAAACCGGTCTGACCGGTTTCTATGTGTTTTATCTGTGCTGGAAAGATGGAACTTGTAATAATTGTCGAACTTTATCTATTTGTGGGCTTGAGAACTTGTAATATGTGCTACTGTGTGTGATGTACCCTTTAATGCTTATTAAGTAACTTTGTGTTAGTTTGATATGCATGTTTTGATGTGGTGACTGTTTTTGCATATGTACTGACTGGGGGAACCGGTCTGACCGGTTCTTGAACCAGTCTGACCGGTTTGACCCCAGGCAGCACATATACACTTTGTTTTTGATGTGAAAATTCCTGTCATACGCATCACGTTATTTTTAATATATGTTACACACACTTGTTGCACCCCATGCATTCTGAGATATAGGGGGAGCTCCCATTGTTTCATCTTTTAATATGTGCTTTTAGCATATGAGGCCAAAATAGGAAATTCAAATCCAAGCACATATTTAGGGGGAGCTCATCATATATCTAAGAATTCAGAATGATTTAATTGCTATATTTGTAAGCTTTAATTGGGTTGTCATCAATCACCAAAAAGGGGGAGATTGAAAGTGCATCTAGGCCCCCATGTGGGTTTTGGTGAATTTGATGACAAATCGATTAAAGATCTAACTTGTTTGCTTGAGATGATGAGCAGGGAATTATTCTTATGATTCATTGTATGCTCATCAAAACATTTGGTTATTTATTGATACAAGCAAGCAAGTGTGTGAAGAAATAATACTCATTGCAAGGGTTGAAGTGAACCGAACTCGGCTCAGCCGACCCTAACCTGGCTCACCCAGGTTGGGTTCACTGTCTCTAGATAAATATTATCCGGCTCAGCCAGGTGGCACCCAGGTCAGCCAGGTGGAATTAAATTCAGAACAGAAAGGCTAACCCGGCTCAGCTAGGTCCTACCCACGTGACCCAGGTGTCAAGTCAAAACAAGCAATGATGAAGCAATGACTTGGGGATATGCTATGTGGGTCTCCAAGATTATAAGAAGACTTATTTGACAAAGGAAAATGACATTGCAAGGCTTCATGTATCTACACCAAAGGGACATATACTTATGTGACATATATTGGTCTCATTGTTGGANAGGCCCCCATGTGGGTTTTGGTGAATTTGATGACAAATCGATTAAAGATCTAACTTGTTTGCTTGAGATGATGAGCAGGGAATTATTCTTATGATTCATTGTATGCTCATCAAAACATTTGGTTATTTATTGATACAAGCAAGCAAGTGTGTGAAGAAATAATACTCATTGCAAGGGTTGAAGTGAACCGAACCCGGCTCAGCCGACCCTAACCTGGCTCACCCAGGTTGGGTTCACTGTCTCTAGATAAATATTATCCGGCTCAGCCAGGTGGCACCCAGGTCAGCCAGGTGGAATTAAATTCAGAACAGAAAGGCTAACCCGGCTCAGCCAGGTCCTACCCAGGTGACCCAGGTGTCAAGTCAAAACAAGCAATGATGAAGCAATGACTTGGGGATATGCTATGTGGGTCTCCAAGATTATAAGAAGACTTATTTGACAAAGGAAAATGACATTGCAAGGGTTCATGTATCTACACCAAACGGACATATACTTATGTGACATATATTGGTCTCATTGTTGGAAGCTTGCAATGGTTTGGATATTCTTTGTCAATCAAGAGCAAGTATTTGAAGAATCTTTTAAGTGGAATTCATTCAATGGCAAAGCAAAGCTAACTTGATGATGCAAGGGTAAGTGGTGAAGAAACAAATCGAGATGACTAGAGCGAGGAACTAAGCAAGCTTTGGCTAAGTGACGACTTATGATCATGTGCGAATGCTAAGGTGAAGTATCTAGTATCCGGGGGGTTTCAAAGTATCATATTCAAGTATTGTCAAGAGAAGCAATGCAATGCATATATGTTATGGTTGATGAAGAGAGTGACCCAAGGATTAAAGTGAATTCAAACATAAGCTATGGAAAATCCTAAGTCACTAGCTCAAGGTTGATATGCTCAGATGATGGACAATGTTGAAAGCCCTCAAGTGAAGAATATTCAAGTATTGGCATGATTCTCTACATGCAAGCTCAAGTGGTTGAAATATGATTATTTATTTGTCTTGAGTTTAGGTGTGCCGTACTACCAAGAGGGATGCAACATTGGTTGATAGACATTCACTGAAAGTGCTCAAGTTTAACCCATGAAGAGTCTAACCGATGGAGATCTAACTTAGTGGGGGTTCCTGGCAAGAACCGGTCTGACCGGTTCTAGGTACCGGTCTGACCGGTTCTAGGTACCGGTCTGACCGGTTCCTAGCCTCTGAACGGTTTGTCTGACAGAAAAACGGCTAGTTTTTTGGTGGGATGGGTATTTATACCCAAGAGCTCCTCTTTGAGGGGCTGCTGGTTCTGTGCGTCCCTTAGACCTTCTTGAGGCCAGCTGAGCTCTCCCCAACCTCTCTTTGTGTGATTCTTGAGTTGGGTTGAGAGAGAATATTGTGTGTGAGCTAATTGTAAGCAATCTGATCTTGAGCACTCTTGATGGCGTCCAGCAACTTGTGAAGCATTTGTTACTCTTGGAGCTTTGCTCCTAGACGGCTAGGCGTCACCGTTGAGCACACATTCCTTGTGTGGTTGTGCTACGGAAGTTTGTATCACCCATCCTCCTAGTGAGGAAATCAGTAAGTATACTCAATCCCCTTGGTGGTCGATTGGGTGAGGAAAGGGTTAGGTGTGACAACCCGGCTCTTCGTGAGCACCTCAACGGAGACTAGGATTCACCTTGCCTTGGTGGCTGCTCAGTGCATGTGGTGAATCTGAACTTCGGTAAACAAATCTTTGTGTTTGTCTCCATTTACTTACTTTTGTCAATTCTAGCATATTCTTGTAATTCCACATCTATCTACTTTGGTATACTTGGGCTGTGTGCAGGAGCTTCATAAATATACTTGTAAACACCTAGTGAAGTTCTTTTATCCAAAGTAGTTTGTGCTAGATTTGTTTTAAGGGGTTCGACATATTTGTTCCTGTCTGCCAGACGAAACCGGTCTGACCGGTTTCAGGAACCGGTCTGACCGGTTCCAGTGCTGACAGCTGGGTTTCAGTTTTGTAATTTGCAGAAAATCGAAGAAACGCCTATTCACCCCCCCTCTAGGCGACATCAAGGTCCTTTCAAGTACTCCAACTAGGTTTGGGCAAAAGAACATTTACTCAATTTCATATATAGCTTGTGTTGCCTCAATCTGTCCAACTCCTCTCTAATATGTTGCATATGAGTCTCCATAGAAGGACTATATATGAGAATATCATCAAGAAAGACCAATACAAAGTTCCTCAAAAAGGGTTCCAGAATGTCATTCATGATACATTAGAAACTAGTTGGTGCATTGGTGAGCCCAAATAGCATCACTCTGTATTGATGATGTCCATGGTGAGTTTTAAAAGCAGTTTTAAACTCATCCTCAGGTCTCATTCTCACTCGATGGTAACCATATCTCATATCTAGCTTGGAGAAAAATTTGGTGCCAGCCAACTCATCAAGAATTTCATCAATCACAGGCATAGGATATCTATTTGATAGTAAGACTGTTCAACTTCCTATAATCAACATAGGAGCGCCAGGTCCCATCCTTTTTTCTGAACTAACAAAACTGGGAATGCAAGGGGCTAGTACTGGGGACTATCAGACCAGCTTCCAACAAAGTTTTCACTTGTTTCTCAATCTCATCCTTATGCAATGGTGAATATCTATAAGGCTTAAAGTTCACAGGAATGGCATTTGGCACTAAAGGAATGTGATGATCATAAAATCTAGGTGGTGGCAAGTCCTTAGGTTCTCAAAAACATCAGCATAAGAATCATGTAACTGCTGCACTGGAATAGGTACAGTAGGAGAAGATAGGGATGGCATTACCTCCACTATTGCAAAAGCACCAATATCATTTCCTGCTGCCCACTTCCACATTTTGTCAGAAGAAACTGCTTGTAGTGTAGGTTGAGCATGCTGGACCCCTTGTAACTGAATATGTTTGCCACCAACAGAAAAGGATAGAGTTTTATTTCCCCAGTGACAGTCCATAGGATTGTGAAGCTTGAGCCAATCCTAACCCAATATAGCATCATAAGCACCCAATGGCAACACCTTCATATCAGTTTGAAATGTGTATCCTTGAATCCACCATTCCAACTGCTGGACTTCTCTATTAGTGAGCAAAGTATCTCCATTAGCCACTTGAACTTTCTATGTTTTCATTGGAACAGACTGCACCCCACATTTGGTCAGAAAGGCATCACTGACAAAACTATGTGAGCTCCCACTGTCCACCAAGACCAGCATGACCTTGTTCTTTACCAGTGCTCTTAACTGCAATGCCTCCCCATTATCAGTACCAGCAACAGCATTGAGGGATAAAGTACCAAACTCTGCTGCTAGTGAGTCCTCCACAACCAACTGCTCCAAAATTTCATCAGTGAGGTTCACATCCAAGTTATTCAATGCCAATGCATTAACATGAGCTTTGGGTCTTTGAGTGCATTTGGAGAGATGTGCACTGTCAAAGGGCTCCTGGCAGTAGAAACACAAATTGTTGGCACGACAATAATCTCGTTTCTGTCTTTCCTTGCTCAGATTTGGAACTGCTACACCTTGCTTAGTGTCAAACTTCCCCATTGTCATTGCCGAACTTTTTGTGAATGGTTGGCTTCTCTGAAATTTTGACTTGCCTTTCTCAAGGAGTTGTTGCTACACTTTGGTCAACATAATTGCTCTCTCCATCCTTTCTGGTACTTGAGCTTGTACAGCAGCAGAAATCTCAGGTTTCAAGCCTCTGGTGAATTGGGTAACAAAAAACATCTCATTATAGCCCTCATTATGCATTTCCATCTGAAACTGCAGATTCTCAAATTCTGTTGTGTAATCCTCTACAGTACCAGATTGCTTGAGTTCCAGTAAAGCCTGCAAAGCATGAATGCAGTCGTATGCTCCAAATTTCTCCTCCACCTTATACATAAACTCAGCCCAATCACCCAAATGTCCCTTCCTTTTCTGTACTTGTAGCCACTTCCCCGAATTCCCCTCCATGTACACAGAAGCTGTAGGCACCCAAAGAGATTTTGGAACGTTGCAAATACGGAAGTAGTCCTCACACACTTATCCCGCCACACCTTTGGATCTTGACCCTCGAACTTAGGGAACATCAGTTTGGGCAAATTGCTGCGATTCGTTGCACCCTCTCCCGAATTCCGGTTGGGACCAAACATCGAGCGGCGAGGAGGTAATTCACCTTGGTTGTAGGAGCGGTGCGGATGCTGTCTGCGCCGTGGATCGGCGTTCCCCTCCGAGCGAACGGAGTGCACCTTGACGTCCTCCCGATCAGCGTGCTCCAGGGTGAGCCGGCGGCGCCAGCATTTGCCCCGTCGTCTCGATTTGCTTCGCCATCAGGCCCTGATCCTTGATGATCTGCTCCATCGCCAAAGCACTTAGGTTCTGAGTCACCTGAATTTGCTCCTGCGAGTGGCTTATGGTGTCCACACGCGCAAAGAGCAGATCCAGGCTCTGCATCACCCGCTCCATCCGCGCCTCCGACCGACATGACTCCTCATCCATGGCGTCCATGATCAGCTTCGACTGGACGGAAGGCTTCGGTGGCGCCGTGGCTGATCGCCCACAAACCGGACCAGGGTGGATTAGGATTTACAACACGGATCGATCGTCGTCGCCGGTTCTGCGCGGCAAACGATGAGCCTAGCCCGTTTCTGGTGCGACGGCCGATGGAATTCTGCGACCTGCGGCGGACGCGCGCCAAGGATAACCAGTCTCTGATACCACCTGTAAGACTCATGACCGTCGACGAGCTCGCCGGCGGTGTGAGACACTCAGATGAGATCAAGATGGGAATTGGGGACGAACGCCGAGGAAAGGTTCCTCGCGTGTTCTGTTTTCTTTCTTCTGAATCGAGTTGTCTTCGGTTACAAGGTTCTTCAGAGTTTAAACCGCTCTCTCCTCACGCTGCCAGACCGAGCCCATAGGCGGTACCCGCGGCCCACACACGCAACACATATAGCTTCTCTGCTACTTGGCGTACTTTGCTTCCCCGTCTTCTACTCATCAGTTACGCCTTCCTCACCAGGCGTGACAACAGTCTTCAACAACATCGGGGACTTGTTGGTCGATGCCGGCAACCTTAACAACAAGAAACGAGAAGACGGGAGAGGGGAAGGAAAAGAGGGCGGTGCCTCACCGGTGAGAAGGTGGCACAGAGACGGTAGCCGTCGGGGCTGTGCTGCGCCGCCATGCCACCACCTCGCGGTGGCACACCTCTTCGCCTCTTGCGGCGCCAGCTCCGCTTCTCGCTGTGCCATCGCCGGGAATCGATTTGGAGGGGAGAAGACGGGGCTTCATTCCGGGCCGGGAAGGGAGGGAGGGAAGAGACCGAGAAACCATTCCAGCCCCGTTTCATTTCCGGGCCCGGTCAAAACGAACGTCCATTCCATCGGACCTGATTCCGAAACGAGCCGATTCGATCCGGGTGGAACCAGGCCTGGAACCGGCCGTTCCGGGATACTCCCTAAGTCCTGAAACAAAGGGCATTCTAGATTTGTCCTAAGTCAAATTTTTGAAAAAATTTGACCAAATTTACAGCGAAAAGTATTAATATTTAACAAATCAAATAAGTAAAATATAAAAATATATTTCACAATGAGTCTGTTGATGCTCATTGGATGCCATAAATATTATTATTCTTTTCTAAAAAGTTGGTCAAAGTTTATCTAGTTTGATTTAGGACAAAACTAGAATGTCTTATATATCAGGACGGAGGGAGTAAGCGTGATGCGCAATCTCTGAAGAACGAACAGCCACCAGTGATTTTCTGTTACACAACTCCACGTCGGCAAAAAAGGTTGAGGCGTCGGATTGAGCTCTGTTGCGTCTCCACCGTCCAATCATTTGGGCCATTCATGTTCGTTGTTGTCGCAATCATTTTACTTGCACAGGAAAAAAATCGCTTTGGCAACCCTCGCAGCTTTATCCTGCACGCGCCTCTTGACTAATCGCTTTGCCAATCTCACAACTTATCCATCGCGGTCACGCCTCTAATTCCAAACACGCCGCCGTTAGCGGCCCTGCCGCGCAATAAAGAAGACGGCCACCACCGAACTACCCTGACGCCCAGCATCAGCATCGAGGATTGAGGGACATCTGCATCTCATTAGTTTAGGGGTGTTTAGATTGGTAAAAAAAAGTAAAAAGTTTATGTATTGAATCACGTGTATAAAAAAAATAAATCGACATGGTTCTTAATACATAAACTTTATGCAAAATTTGATGAACTAAACATACCCACCCAGCGCATAACTAATAATAATAACTTCGTATCCTCGGGGGAATCGGGGGCACCAGAGCGCTCGAGTTACTGTGTTTTTGTGGGCCGCCGGCTTTGCTCTTTCTGGCCCGCGATAGCTTTTTTGCGTAAGCCCAGCCCGTGTCCCGCGGTGAAATCTCCGCTTCCTGGTTCGGCTGCTCTTCTAGGTCTTATCGCGCTGCCCCACTCTCCGCTCTCGATTCGTCGCCGCGCTCAGCTGGGGGCCGCACCCGACGCCGCGCGGGGGTGTGCTCCGCCCCGCCGCAAGGCCGGGCAGCGGAAGAAGGCGGAAGGGATCCGCAGGGAGCCGTCGTTCTTGCGGTGGTGCAGGGACCCGTCCGCCGCCGCCCTGTCCAATGGCCTCGCCGCAGGGCAACCAGCGACGGAGACGATTCCGAGGAGTTCAAGCTGCCGCTCCTGCCCTCCGCCCCCGGTACCCCCTCCCCGGCCGTCACCCCTCCACCTCCCCCTCTCCCTCTCCCCTCACTTTCCTCCTTCTTTCCCCCTCTCCATCTCCTCTATCTCCCAGATCTGGTCGGTGCTCCTCCTCCTGGCAGCACGGACCGGCACCGGCAATGGCCTCATGCTCGATTTCGAGTGCAGATTTGTCACCTCGCTCCATGCTCAACGCTTCCTGTATCTCTCCGTGCTCTTTCGCTGCTGCCGGTTGCTGACTTGCTGCACCCATCCCCTCGCCCTCCACCTCGATACAGATCAGGCCGGCGGAGCCCGCGGCTACGGCGCGCCCGAGGTAAGGAGTCGCTCCACCCCCTCATATGGCAAGTCAATGAAGGTTACTCCCAGCGTTGCATCAGGAGTCCCAACGCGGTGGTGCTAGGTTTGTCTTGCACCTCCTCCCTCCCTTTCTCTCTCTAATGATGCAGGGGCAATGGAGTGGATGCAAAACTTAGATTCATGTCTCCAAAGTGGAAATCGCTAATACCGTTCAATGATTTTTTTTAATTGATATGGTTTGTTCTATTTAGTTTAGCCTGCTCCGAATAAATGCTGTAGCTGTGTGCCATCAGGCGCCGTGTTCCAAGTATATGACATCTGAATTTTCTCGAGAGTATGGTCTTCTGGTATAATTGGATCCAAGTTAGTAATAATCAAAGCAAACAGTAATTTAACATGATATAGATGATTAAATTATTTGGCTATTTATGTATCCCAGTTTATTCTAAATTTCATACTGTTAGTTGTTTCTCTGTTTTCTACCAGACAAAACAAGATCGTATCTAGAGACTGCCTTATGCCTTGCCTGAAAATTCATATGTCATGCTTTGTTTCATCATGCTTATTTAGTAAAAAAATTGAATGCAAACATTAAGTTCATAGAACAGTTTTGTTCTTCTGACCAAGCTACATCTCTTTACATCAATACATTGTAAATATTGTTTGCCTTTATTTAAGTCAGTCGCTGCCTAACAAGATTGCAACGATAATGACAGGTTAGTTTGCTGTCTCCATAGGGCATAATTCGTGAGACAAATTAACTAATCTTTAATGCAGCCTGCCTCTTATTAGCTACCGGTACAACACATGGCACTATGTCAGGTTAGCTCCTCTTTCTATTTGAATGTACCCAGTTGCATTTTATTAGTCAAATTTAGTTGTACATCAGTTTTGCTTTTGATTCTTGCTATTCCAACATAAGAACTATCTCTATGGGTTGCCAGTTTTGATACAGGTAATTACGTAAACTGTGTTCCTTTTCTCAGCTTCACAGACAGAATCAGAATGAAACAACCTCAGTGTCATCTTTTATTTTTACCATTGTATATTCCCTTTGTGGTTGTGTTCCTGCACCAAAAGTATTCTCTATTGACTTGCAATCTTAACTGAGATGCACAAGATACGTAACAAGGTCGAACCCTTAACCGGTTTGATGTTTTAGTCCCAGGTCTCGGTGCAGTTGTTGTCTTTTGATGCCTTAGGCCATACATTAAGCATTTGAAATGAAAACAAACATTTGCCCATGTTTTGGAATTAACCTTGGAACATATTTATGACAAGGAAGCAGAAGCAGGCAATTGCACGGCACTGCTTTTCATTACATATGTGAACACTACTACTTTACTGAAACCACCAACCTCTGACAAATGTCTTGATTCAGTTGAGGTGTGCATTATGTGTGTGCAATCTACTGGACTGTTACCATGTAGTTTTTTTATGACCTACATAACGACCGGTTTCAAAATTGCATATGTAGGCTATCCAAAAGAGAAGATTTTTGCTGAGTTACTGATTGCTTTGTAGTTTACGCAGGAGATTATGGACATGATGAACGTTCTGCCTGTGAAATCTCATTGGCACCTTGAGTACATATTTCAATGTGCCATGTCAACGCCACTGTAGGGACTTCATTATAATGTTGAGGCATTTTTCATGTAGAGTTTCGAGTTAGTATAAATTACAGTATTCGGTGATCCAGTCATTTAGGCAATGTTTGAAACCTGTTACAATGCATATTTTAATATCACGATATATATTTCTGCTCACAGCCATATTTTGTTGTTTCTTCATATTACCTTTTGGTGTTCAGTTATGGCAGCTATTAAGGAATGGCGTAGCGCACTGATCCTTTCATTCAAGATGAGATAATGGCATCAGGATGCTTGATCTTTGTTTCATTGGAAAAGAATGTGTGATCCTTGGCCCTAACCCTTTATTATCGATCTGTACCATTAAGCACTTCCCACATTGTGCCTACATCGTCTGTCTTCTCTTTAATGAATCAGACCCTCCAGGTTCACTGTATTGAGCCATAGCTAGGATATATGTGCTCACTCAAAACTACGAGTAAATTTCATGTAACATTCGAAAATTGTATGGAGTTATACTCCCCCAACTATCAGTATCACAAACATGAAACATTTATTTCATTTTTGGCATGTGTATTTATGATAAAATTGAGAGTCGAATGAGATTACACATGTGCTTCATACAATCAAACTCATTACGTCAAGTTTATACCAGTTCATCATCCAGTCCCTTTCCCCTCCGTTACATTTTTAGATACAACACGAAATTGTTGCTGTACTGACAGTCTACCCTATTTTGCTCAATGCAGAACAATAGATATGTTATTGTGGCCAAAATCAAGAGGCTCATGAATAACCAGTCGTGGTGGTACGTGGCTTGTGAAAAGTGTAACAGGGCAGCCCAGCCAGACGGTGATAAGTACAAATGTTCAAATCCTAGATGCACATCTACAAGTGGTGCACCCAGGTACGATCTGTATAGCCTATTGCACACGTAACAATGATTGTAAACACCGAATTATCCAATTTCTTACAGATGCATGTTCTTTGTAGATATCGGCTTCCAATTATTGCTTCTGACCCTGAGGCGTCTCCTAACCAACAAAACGAACCAACCATAGAATTGGTTTTCTTTGGTACTCTGGCAGAAGAAATGATTGGCGTCCCAGCAGATGTCCTAATTAATTCTGAGGGAGGGGTTGGAGCTTTTTTACCGACCCAAATCACTGATTTATACGGCAGGAAGTTTGAGCTACTTGTGAGCGTTTCGCGAGCATCATTGCAGAGAACAGATATTACATACCAAGTTGACAGCATTATCGGTACTGCAGATGCGCCGCTGCCACTTCTAGCTGCTCAAGACACATGTAAGATATCACACGTGCAAAAAAAATGCTCACTGTTTTGCCTTTCAATAGACAAAACATGATGCTCATCTTATCTCATGCCAATCATTGAACAGCTCTGCCCGCCCATGGACAAGAAAAGACTGAACAACACACCATAGCTGCATCATCAAGTTCGGAGCCAATACCGATCACCGTGGATAAGGTATGCATAATTGCTCATTGAAACTTGCCTCCCAGTTCATTTTCAAAAATTGTACATCTATAATCAACGGTACACAGGATGGCAACCCTTCTGCCGAACAACTGCCAGCCACAAATGTATCGGTCTCTGCCATCAGCACCGCCACAAATGCAGAGGTATACACGTAATAAGCCGATCATTTTTCGCTTCGCTCCTTTTCTCCATTTGTTAGCTTGGTTTCCATAGTTGTCATTCCAGGATGCCAGCACCGACAAACCTGCCATAGAAACTACACCGCAGGCTCAACAGACACCAGCCATATCCAAGGCGAGTATCTACTGAACAGACCCCCAAAAAAATATTACCAGTTTGTGCATATAGCTATATAAGCAAAACATTTCCATGTTACTCCGGCTGCATTTAATTTCCTAATCACAATCGTGTTTCATGCAGAAAAAAGGCTTAAGCGAAAATACAGTGAAACTGAACAAGAAAAGGAGATCGCTGATTTAAGGTACTCCACATCTGTTTATTCCATTCATGTTCCTCCGTGTCATACAGCGTCGCTGCTAGCGTAGATTTCTGTGCTTTGCGTGTATGTCATACAGAACAGTAGGTTCATATACAAGACAGGCATTGAAACTCTGATTGTCACATCGCAGCTACAACTCTGTGAACATCTAAAAAAAATAATGACCTCATGTCATGTGCAGTGACCAGGATGCTGCTACTAAGCCAAAAACCAGAAGACGTCTTACCATGGACGACACCTCCGAGAGCGACCAGGTTCTACTACAGCCTGTGTGGTTCCTGCTGTATATATAACAACCTCCTTTTAAGTCATTTTCACAAGAGTTGTCTTCCAATTCTTTATGTGCAGGAGGATGAGACTCCGTAGCAGTTGCCATCCAGTTCAGGCCATGGACCTATTTTGTGTGATCACTTGCATGAAGACACAGTGAAGGCGTGAAACACCGCCATGTTCTACACGAATTTGTTTTTCGCCTAGAGAGGGACAGGCCAACCATGACGGTTCCTGTTCCATGGCTTTTGAAGAACAAACAGTCTGCCCTGCTGTCTTTAATATGTTGTCTGTAGTATATGTCTGTGTGTTAGTGCATCCATGTAAGATATCTCTGCTCACTGAAACATGAAGTCCCCATGTGGGGAACCTGGTGTTGTCTGTAAATCTGTGTCCAACTTGAACCATCAATATCACTGCTAGACTATA